>BSQZ01000068.1:1735000-2222500 GCA_033239005.1 Lamellibrachia satsuma | reverse complement strand
CACTTCCAGCATAATTGGGAGGTGGTGTTCTATTGCTAACACCACCCGAGTCCCAGCGGTGATCTGTTTCTATCACCACCGGGTGAGCAGTCGTTGTTTGAGGAGTTTCTCACCAGTCTAGTAATACAAATAAACCTTAACTCTGTGAACACTATGCTTTACGAATGTCACACTTGAATGGTTTCTCCCACCACCAGGGAGTTGGTGTCCCTTTAAATCAATACTATTTTTCCATGCAATGTCCCTTTTGATAGCACAATGTTATCAGTCACCAGTGATGAAACTAGCAGAACATGACACTTGTCAATGTGCGCAAATCTGCTACTTCATCACATCGTTGTAGACACTTCAGATACAAACAGCTGTCGACACACACCAAAGTAATGATTGTTTTTTTTTTGCGGCAATATAAACAATAATATGTTATTATTAATAATAACGCCAGCTTGGCAGTACAAATGTTAATCAATTACCCAATGGAAAGAAATCCAGTTCAGAACTTATCAATAAAGTTACTGTCTGCACAAATAATTATTGTCCACAGCACAGATTCTTCATCGTGTGTCCCGTCAACGAAATAATTTCAAAAACGATGCTTGGATTGCATAAATGTAGCTCACAAGGGTACGATATCGGTAGCTATGTCAGGGAGGCTGACCTCGCTATCTTCACCCATCGCAAGATCGTTGTTATCCCGAATGTACTTGGTGAGGTTGGTCAGCAGCAGACTCACTGGTTTGTGTGCTGCTTCCTGGGTTTTCGGGGCATGTCCCGTTGTCCTGGTTAAAGGATCCTACACGAACTCTTTTAGATGGTCGATATGCTTATTTGACCTTGAGCAACCATGTCAATGACGCATGATCTATGATAATAGTGTATGGTCGGCCCTACAAATAGTGGTGAAATTGTTTCACAAAAGTCACTACTGCTAACTGTATTCTGCAGTATCGAGCTTGTGTATGGTTGCAGATCTTTGCCGCATAAGCTATGACTTTTCACCACAAGCCTGGCGTTGTGAATGCACACTGCCCATGAATTCTACAATTGCATCAGTGTACAATACAAACTCGTCATTTCTAATCGGGTAAGCCAAAACTGGTGTTTCACAAAGGGCCACATGAAGAGCTCGAAAAGCCTTCTCCTGGGCATCTGACCGTTCAAATGAACGCCTTGCCCGAGTTATAGCCGTCAACGGGCTGGCAACGTGAACAAAAGAGGGTATGAAGCTGCAGTATTATGATGCTAATCCTGAGAACCGACGAACTTCCTTGACCGTCGGTAGTCGGACGCGGCCAGTCCTGGACTGCAGACACTTTCTGTGGATCTGTGGCAATCCATGTTGAGAGACTATGAGATAGGATACCTCAATCTGGAACAGTTTGCACTTTTTGGTTTTCATCTTCAAGCCAGCGGCTCGAAACCTATCCCACACTATAGTGCAATGTTTCATCGAAGGTCTTTCCATAGATGATAATATCACCGAAATACACCAAACAACTTTTCCAACACAACCCTCTTAAGACGAGCTCCACCAAACGCTCAAACTTAGCTGGCGCATTGCAAACCCCAAAAGGCACGACTTTCTACTGAAAGAGACCTTGCCGTGTATTGAATGCAGTCTTCTCTTTATCTCGTTCATCCAAATCGAGCATACAAAACCACTGCGAGCCAGCTAGAGCATCCAAGGTATAGGAAATCAACAGCAGCAGGTACGCATCCTTGCGGGTGACGTCATTCAACATACAGCAGTCGACACAAATTCGGATTGTACCGTCTTTCTTCTTCACAAAACCACCCTACTGCTACAGGAACAAGTGCTCGGCTCTATGACACCCTTATCAAGCATGAACTAAATATCCTTCGCTTCTAACTCCTGTTGGGCCACCGGACGGTGTCGACCCCTTTGACGAATTTGGTATGCATCGTTAGTATCAATCCTACGCTTTGAATAACCAGTCGTACCCAACTAGCTACTACTCTCAGCAAACACATCTGAATAACGTCAGACCGCATCTCGAATAGCATCTAGCTGAGACTGTCGCATATTCACAGACACTACATATAACATACACGTGGTTCTTAGGGGTGGCACATAACTTATCTTTATTTGCAAACGCATGTATTATTACTCACGTAGTTCGCCACTTACCATGTATCACTACACATGTAGTCCACGACAGACATGCATATTTAACATTTCCCTCCCGTAATAATTATGAAGAAATCTACTAACAACAATATAACTTCTTCTGTATGCCTACAGTGAAATAATCTACTTGATTAGTATAATAACATAGCTATGCACTAGCAATGTAACTCAACACTACACTAGTATTCAACCATGTCCTGCTAACTAAACTAATGTAACTAGAGTCCACTAGCTCACTCATATCTGTTACACTACAGAGAAGCTCACTAATCTCTGTTACACTACAGATCTAGCCTATCTGGTGCCTTACCCACACGAGAAGACCGTCGCAGATGTGTTTCCTCCTCCACTTGGGTAGGAGTTACCAATTCTGCAGTAGACCTAAACTTATCCTGAATCGATTGTCGTCAACCCACTGGCACTGTCGTTTGTCTGATTCAGTGATGGTATAGTGTCAACCAAATAGTCATGACCATCAGTCGCTGCAGTCAATTGTAACTGTGTCAGAGGCATGTTACTTGAGATTATCCTTGAAATCAGTTGGTCAATGTGGCGTTTCCACAATCCCTTAGAAACAGTGACTTGATACATCAACGGTCCACACTTCTTATTTATAGTGCCTGGGACCCACTTATCTTTCCCATGGTAATCTCGTATGTGGCGTTTCCACAATCCCTTAGAAACAGTGACTTGATACATCAACGGTCCACACTTCTTATTTATAGTGCCTGGGACCCACTTATCTTTCCCATGGTAATCTCGAACCCATACCATGTCTCCTCCCTTGAATGATCTCAGATTTTGAGAACCACGCTCCATCTGTTTCTCTAACCGTTTGTTTTCCCGTCGTTTATCCGGTTTCACACTGTCAAGTCGAGTGCGTAGCTGTCTACCCATGAAACGCACTGCTGGAAATTCCCCTATGAAAGATATGCGGAGCATTTCTATGTGCCATGAGGAACTTATCCAGTATAACCTGGAGTGACTCCCCTGACGATGCCATAGCTTTCAAAGCCTGCTTTACAGTTTGCACAAATTGCTCTGCTTGCCCATTAGAACTTGGATGATATGGCGATGTAGGTTTATGCAACACTCCCAACCAGTTCAATAAGTCCTTGAACTCCTGAGACTTTAACTGTGTACCATTGTCCGAAACCAAAGTGTGAGGAATTCCCCCTCTACTGAATATCGTCCTCAGTGCATTCACTGTAGCTTCACTGATCGTACTGTTTTGAATGACAACTTCTGGGCATTTGAAATAGGAGTATACAACAATGAGAAGAATTTTCCACTCCACAGGACCTGCATAGTCGATGTGTACGCGTTCACCTGGTCGCGAAGAAGGTATCAATGGATGTACCGGTGCTTTAGTAGGATTTCTCTGTACCTACTGACACGATTCACAAGCTTTCGTGCATGATTCAATATCTGCATCCATACCCGGCCACCAGACATATGAACGTGCGACACCCTTCGTTTTCACTACTCCGATATGCCCTGTATGTAGCTCGTCTAGAATTTCAGCTCGAAATTGCTTTGGAATGATCTCTCTCATTCCCAATAATAGAACATCACCCTCAAGAGATAGTTCGTTACAACGACAGAAGAACGGTTGTAAATCTAACCGATCCATTGGCAACTTATCAGGCCAACCATCCCGTGCGTAACTCATCACTTGCAACAACAACAATGGATCTTTCCGAACTGCGGTCTTGATCTGTTCGCTAGAGACAGGCAAGACACCAACACCCAGAACGAGAGCCACATCTTCGTCTGTCGATGTACCTGGATCATCGTTTTGTGTAGGTAACCGTGAAAGCCAGTCAGCACTGGCATTCTGAGCACTGCTCCGGTAACGCACATCATAGGTAAAACCAGACAGATACATTGCCCATCGCTGAATGCGTTCTGCCGCTACTGCTGGTATGTCCTTTCTAGAACTGATGATTGCTGCCAGAGGTTTGTTATCCGTGACAAGAGTAAACTGTCTGCCAAACAGAAATGGATAGAAGCGCGCAAGTGCCCTGCGTACGTCGCGACGTGTTACAAGTGCAACGGGCGAAACCACTACTCAGCAGTATGTAAATGTAAATCAATGCACGCTATGACGACACCGCATGGTCATGATGAAGACAGCAGCGAGGATGAGTTCTTCCTTCACTCGGTCGTCAAATATGTCGAATCGTTACAACACGATGCATCGTCTTCATGGTACTCGTACGTCAATGTCTGCAATTCACGCATAAAGATGAAGGTGGACACGGGTGCAAAGACAAATACGATGCCAATGAAAACATAGAAGCACATCAGAGATAAGCCAAAACTGAACTGCAGCTCTGTCGTTCTCAAAACACTTGGAGGCGGAGTAGTCGAACATGACGGTGTTGCCGAAGTGACGTATCAAGTTGGTGACAAACGCATCACTGCCGAGCTGTACGTCACCAGTTTGTGCCGATTTTAGGACTTGAGGTCAGCGTGGCTCTTGGTCTGGTGCAGCCAGGCGATAATCTCGTGACGTCACAAGGTGATCGAGTCCAACAAATAGACGCAGTCGAGGCAACCGAGCGAGCAATCACGATGGACACGCTCGAGAACGAATACAAAAACGTATTCTCTGGTCTTGGCTGCTATCCTGGCAAATACCACATCGAATTGAACCCAGGAGAGCAGCCTGTCATCGACCCTCCAAGACGGGTGCCGCAGGCTCTGTACGAACCTCTACGAGAGAAGTTGAAGAAGTCAGAAGCACAAGGCGTCATCATCGCAGTCGACGAACCAACCGACTGGGTGAATAGCCTCGTCATAACGGAGAAGCGGGACAGGTCTCTTCGTCTGTGTTTAGATCCAAAGCACATGAATAAGAACATTCGCAGAGAACTCTTCTAGATTCCGACGTTCACAGAAATCAGTACGCAGTTTGGGGGTGCACGACTATTCACCATTATCGACCAGAAGGACTCGTACTGGCAGGTGGAATTGGACGAAGACAGCTCATTGCTATGCTGCTTCAACACCCCATTCGGGCGATATCGTTTTGTTCGAATGCCATTCGGAATCACCAGTGCTAGCGAAGTGTTGCAGAAGTGGACGTATAAAACGTTTGGTGACATTCGTAATGTTCACCTCGTTGCAGATGACAGGCTAATTGCAGCGAAAACTGAGGCAGAACATGACAGCACTCTGAGGAAAGTCATGGAGCGTGCTCGTGGCCGAGGTGTCAAGTTCAATATGAAGAAGACGCGGTTGAAGAAATCCGAAGTCTTCTACATGGGGACGATGATCTCAACTGACGGCATGCGACACGATGATGCGCAAATAAAAGCGATCGTGAGTATGCCCGAGCCCACAGACAAAGATGGAGTTCGACGTCTCATAGGCATGCTGAACTATATGTCGCCATTCATACCGAACAAAGCCGCGATCATCAGACCACTGTGTGCACTACTCAAGGACAGTGTACTGTGGGTATGGTTGCCTGAGCATAAGGCTGCCATGAACAAAGTGAAACTGATTCTCAGCGAGAAACCGGTGCTCAAATTGTACGGTCCACAGCTACCAGTCACGATACAAGCAGACTCTTCGTCTAATGGTCTAGGTGCATGTTTGCTGCAGAAATCTCAACCAGTCGCGTACGCGTCTCGCGCCTTGACGGACACGGAAAGCAGATACGCACAAATCGAAAAGGAACTGTTGCGTATCGTGTTTGCAGCAGTAAGGTTCCACCAGTACATCTATGGACGCGACGTGGAGGTGCAGAGCGACCATAAACCGTTGGAGATGATCACGAGAAAGCCGCTACACAATGCGTCATCGCGTCTTCAACTGATAATGCTCCGACTGCAGCGGCACAAACTGTCTATTCGATACGTACAAGGGTCTAAAATGTACATTGCTGACACCCTGTCACGTGCATTTTTGTCAACAGACTCGCAGCCAGAGCACAACATGGAGATGAGAATACACTCCGTCTCTAAGTACTTCCCTGCTACGCCACAGAAGCTTCAAGCACTGAAGGATGCGTCACTGAACGATGACGTGCAGAACCAGATCAGGCGATACGTCATGCATGGCTGGCCGAAATACAAAGACAACGCGTCTCCACAACTACATGCATATTGGGGAATCCGAGATGAGATCCACTGTGAGGATGATTTGCTCTTCCCGGGTGAGAAACTCGTAGTGCCCAAGGCAATGAGAGGCGAGATGTTGTCAAGGTTACACGAAGGTCACCTGGGCATAGAAAAGTGCCGCGCTAGGGCTCGTGAGATCATGTACTGGCCCAACATGTCTGCTAACATCGAGGAAACAGTAGCCCAGTGTGCTACTTGTGCAACATTCAGGAGGCAAAACAACAAACAACCGATGATACCTCATGAGATACCTGATCGACCTTAGGCAAAGGTCAGCGCAGATATATTCTCTTTCAAGAACCACGATTACTTAGTAGTCTTCGATTACTTCTCAAAAAGGTAGAGCGACTTACCTGCAAAACTGCAAATGGCGTCATCTCTGTACTATGGCAAATCTTCGCACGACACGGAATACCAGAAACGATGATATGTGACAACATGCCTTTCCTGAGTCACGTGATGGCGAGCTTTGCTACTGAGATGGGATTCGAGATCATCACCAGCAGTCCGAGGTACGCGCAGTCCAGTCAACCGAGCCAGCAATCACGATGGACACGCTCGAGAACGAATACAAAAACGTATTCTCTGGTCTTGGCTGCTATCCTGGCAAATACCACATCGAATTGAACCCAGGAGAGCAGCCTGTCATCGACCCTCCAAGACGGGTGCCACAGGCTCTGTACGAACATCTACGAGAGAAGTTGAAGAAGTCAGAAGCACAAGGCGTCATCATCGCAGTCGACGAACCAACCGACTGGGTGAATAGCCTCGTCATAACGGAGAAGCGGGACAGGTCTCTTCGTCTGTGTTTAGATCCAAAGCACATGAATAAGAACATTCGCAGAGAACTCTTCTAGATTCCGACGTTCAAAGAAATCAGTACGCAGTTTGGGGTGCACGACTATTCATCATTATCGACCAGAAGGACTCGTACTGGCAGGTGGAATTGGCAGTACGAGTAGTGCACTGTGTGCACTACCCAAGGACAGTGTACCGTGGGTATGGTTGCCTGAGCATAAGGCTGCCATGAACAAAGTGAAACTGATTCTCAGCGAGAAACCGGTGCTCAAATTGTACGATCCAGAGCTACCAGTCACGATACAAGCAGACTCTTCGTCTAAGGGTCTAGGTGCATGTTTGCTGCAGAACTCTCAACCAGTCGCGTACGCGTTTCGCGTCATGTGATAGACACACGGACCCTGACCCTGATCTAAACTTGATCTCGGTCTAGTCAAGTTTGAGAGCTTCTAACCAGTCTCTGCCAAACAGTATGTGTCTACTATCGGGGACAATATACGGCACCAAGTCTACATTATGCAAGTTATACTGCACATTCACCTTAAACATACCTTTACATGGTACTTGTTCACCTGTGAAACTGCGTAACACCTTGTTACTAGGCTGAAGTTGACAGTTTGCAAACTTTGACTGATACACACCAACAAGGATCATCGAAATAGCAGACCATGTGTCAAGCTCCATTGGCATTGGCAATACAACGCTATTTACAGTAGGACGCACACTCATAGCAGATTTGTCTACATTCAACACACAATTGGTTTGACAATGCACATCTAGTACATCGTACTCAGCTCGATTTGAAAAGTCATCAACCTTCACCGTATACACTAATACAGTACACCGGTCGCTGTCGCTCACGCTCAGCCGGCTCAGTGTGTTTGTGTCTCTCACGTTTGCCTTGCATTCGATACATTTTGGCAAAGTGGTTATCTCGTCCACAAGTGTGGCATTTCTTGCCAAAGGCTGGACATTGTTTCCGATCAAAGGCATGTTCTCGGCCACAGAACTTGCACTTGGCCTGGCCCGGGACAATTCGTCGAACTTCCGGGCTGCCCTGCCTCGGCGAAACCCTTTTGTCGGCCTTGATCTTCATCACCTTGTTTTTACAGTCGCCGAATCGTGCGTCTGCTGCTCGGAACAGGTTCATGTTCTGACACGCTTCCTCGTGGGCAGTGGCAATTTGCCTCGCTGTCTGCAATGTCAGCGTTTCCTCGCGAAATAGTTTTTCTCGCAGACTGTCATCGTGACATCCATACACCAGTTGATCGCGCAAATTGTTCTCCTTTTCGTTGCAGAAATTGCACGCCTTCGCCAAATTGCACACTCGCGCTATGTACGACGCACTCGTTTCGTCGTACAACTGCTTGCAAGAGCGGAATTTGTACCGATCAATCAATTCATTCGTTCTCGGGGCGAAGTAGTTGTCAAAGCGCTCAAGAACTACTTTCACCGTCGGTACGTGTTCGCCTTCGATGTCATAATCGAACGAATTGAATATCATCATTAACTCTGCACCACCAAGCGTAACCACCAACGCAATCTTCTCAGCTTCACTCTTAGTTATAGCTCATGTAGCCAGCAAATACATATTAAATTGCCGCTTGAAAGTGTGCCAACTTTCCTTCGCGTTCGACCCAGCCAGGCAGAGTTTAGGCGCCATTAGCCCAGTGAATTCTGCCATGCTTACGCGTCTTCTTCGGCTGTTTCATTCACAGCTCAACGTCAAGTTTCAGTAACTGTTTCACTCACAGTACATCTAGGAAACATCTAGTTTCCACACATGGATGAGTTAGTACCATCCCATCCGTTTCGTCGCCAATTATCTGTTGTATATTCACAGACACTACATATAACATACACGTGGTTCTTAGGGGTGGCATATAACTGATCTTTATTTGCAAACGCATGTATTACTACTCACGTCTTTCGCCACTGACCATGTGTCACTACACATGTAATCCACGACATAGACATGCATATTTAACAGAGACAAATTTAGTTCTCCTGATAGTTCAGAACACAGTTTGTCTAGGGCTGGGGAAAGTTGTCCGGAAGTAGACTGGGAATGCCCTGTAGAAGGCAACTCGTCATCTGGTATGTTGAAAACCTCAACGCATGGTACCGACTGTAGCACACCAATGATGGCACCTTTTGGAGAAATATCGTCTCGTTAGTGGGGTTTAGGAATACTACTGGTATGTGTTCGGTGCCACTTGAAATTAAGGATGCGCCAATAACAAACCTAGAGTCAGTTTTTACACCAGCACTTAGTGCTAGCAAAACAATGCTACCACCAACATACTGCAGGCATATCTAGCGAAGTCGTGCAGTTCTTTAAAGAAAACCCGGAGCGGTTCGGAGGCACCCCTTCTTCTGACTCTGCTGCCAAACTGGCTATATTGCCACACTAATGCGGCACGGTGTGACTGGTAATCGTTGTCCTGGTCATTGTTAACAATCAACATATAAGCTTCCCCTGGAGAGCCATCTCCAACCGTAGGGCTCATTGGCCAGCTGTCCAACAGCAAAGGTTAGCAATAGTATCAAAGCGAATAAGGAAATCGTCACAGTTATTGCTATCGTGAATCCCTGAGAACGTTGGTAATTTTGGACATGTGTCCAATCCGGCGTGCCATAGCCTCTTCTTTAGCTCATCTGGGATTATAGAATCAAACGGCATGATAGTAGACACAGCCGCCCTTGGTGGAAATAAGCCAGTGTCCGGGTAGTACGCGACCTTCTCCGACTCAATCCCCGACAAATCAATGTGACAAGGTACCAACCTGTCTATAGGGCAGTCTTCACCCGATACATGAGGAGTTGAGTCACCATCACATTTGCATTCATTGCTCACTCTTGCAAGACGTACAGCCCAGACAGCTTCGATCATCTAATTCTAATCTACTTTTTCTTCCCAGTGATAAGACAAATTTAATGTTGGACTAGAGCATTTTCAATTGCTGCACAGACTCTGTGGAACTCACTCCCTGTTAGTGTCAAGTTTGTAGGAAATATAAAAATATTTCGCCGTAAACAAAAAACCCACCTGTTTAAACTTGCTTATCCTCCATAGCTCCTCAGTGTACCAATCCAACTGTTTACAACTGGAACTACTTATAGATTAGAAACTGCTCAACCATTTTTGTTTTGTTGCGCTACTAAGCTTGGTTCCCCCGAGGATTTTAGCGCAGTAGAAGTATTTTAGAGTATTAATATATTCAAGACAGAAGGATACCGACTAATGGTAGCCAAAAAACGGGTTAATTTTGTCATCTCTTTGGTACTTTTTGTTCAGTATACCCCTTTTGTCATCTCTCATAGAGCCATCCAAGGAGGTGTTGTATTGACGTAATTGATTAAATAAGTGCTGTGACTATAGTCACTGGTAGCATTGGTTGTATCGGTGTTGCTTATTTTGCTATCTGTTGGACAGTTTCGTTGGTCAAACGTAGCTTTAGAAGTAAAAGTATATATGCGTGCTATTGTGGCTTTGACCCTCTCCCCGCCTCGTAGTGACACCCCTCCCCGCCCCGTAGTGACATCCCTCCCGACTCCGACTATTGTAATAGTATGGCAATAGCAATACAAATATCGCAGTACTAAAACTAGCCCCAGTAGTCACCCCTACTTGTGGTCATTTCCCGAGGTGTGCCCATGGGGGGGGCACTCAATACATTACCAGTGCATCATCATCCCGACAAAATTTTATTTTTTGTATCCAACGCACGTTAACGCATTCAACGCTGTTAGACTTATTGCTCTCATATCTCGTACTTTAAATAACATAAATGTAGTAATAAAATAATAGTTTATGCGTAGATTAGAATGTTAATTAAAGTGAATAATTCACCGTAATATTATGATACTGAATTAATTTATAGCACATATCATGAAACAGTGCATATTTTATACGCTAAAGAATGCGTATTTGTTTTTACTCCTTCAACTTGAAAAGTGTAAAAAATGTGTAACTTGTGACTCCTGTCCAAGGAAAAGTGTGTATATTTCAACCCGCTCAAGATTAAAACGGTATCTTTTTTTCTGAAAGTGTAAAACGTATTCAGTGACTCAGTTCGATCAGTTCTCAAGGAAGGTATTGAGTGGCTCCCATAGGGTAGTACAACTAATGAAGGATTATAGTTAACCTGCGGGTCATTAGTGCGCAGAACCTTTACTGGCAGGTTGTGTTTTAGTGATATATGCGCAGCCAGCCCAAGTTGGGCACGGACCACAGTCACTTTTCCCATAGACTACCATTATAACATTCTTGCGCCTACATTGAAAATTTATCCTACAATTTTTTTTTTAAATTCACAGAAAATGACAGACCCACTAAGACACCTGGTGTGCGAAATTCGTGAAAATGACGTACCTCCTTTTCGCACAAATTGCTTCAAAGCATGAGGCCCCTGCATTTCTGCCATGAAATTCCCTAGTTTCCCAAATATGAGTACATCCTGCCTAACAGCCACTGTGTCCTTACGCAACTGGTATACCTACTGACAAATGGCATCATTTCAAAGCTTAGATGCTACTGTGCACAAAAACATCACTTCCACTCACTCATACACCCAATTTCTGCTCTCACAAATTAACCCTATCTGCACAATGAATTTTTTCCTTGGGACTCTTTATGTATGTAATGGCGGATGGATTCTGACTGTGGTCCGTGCCCTAATTAATTTCCGACATCTCACAAACCGTCACGAAAGTTATACCAAATCGAATAAAAACATTTATCTCGATAAATCACAGAAGGAAATCCACATCACAATGCTACACATTAATTGATATGTCACCGAGACATGCCCCCGTATGTGAGGGGAAGAATTTCAAGTGGGCTGAGTTGCACATATGCACTTTAGTCATAAAGCCCACACTGCTTGCTGTGCCAGAGATATAGAAAATCTTACAAGTGTTTCACAAAATATGGGGTATTTTCATCAATACAACACTAAAATTGTCAACTAATTTTTTATTAAAATATATATATTTTTTTTAATATGCACTGTTTTGGGGCAAAAAGCTAGCATTTCTGTGTATTTCACAACATTGATAGGTAATATTGAGTGTTCAAACTACAACGAATTATGGTATTTGTGAAAACAAGCGATATATCTGACAAGTTTTCATGTGAACATTTGGCATTTCTGACACGGATGACCCAATTTCAAGTCACTGAAGGTGCCAACTGCCTGTCAACGAGATAGAATGGAATGCTGCCTGTTTGGGGCTTTTGAGTGTCTCCTGTTGCAACTACAGTGACGACAAGCCTACTTTTTGCTCAGATTTCAACTACAGGTGGTTGTAAATTCTATTCAGAATCTACATTAAGGTATTTTCTCAGCCAATAGCTGTGCAGCATGACAGACAAGTGGTCTACCCCACTAAAATTATGGCCATTGCTTAAATGTCAGATGGACAGATTGCTCCCAGATCAGTCAGATAGGAAAAGTTTTTGACTCTGATACAGATATCAGCATGGAGAAGAAAAGTGAATGTGTGGGGAAGTTCCAAATAGCCAAAAATGAGAGGAGATGTGGCTTTCAGAAGGGGCACACTGTCCCAGGATATTGTGGTTCTACACATACAGAATAAATTGTGCACCTTGGGGGCTTCACTTTGAAGGAGAGGATTTTATGTCACCTGTCCCGGGCATGATAACTGCACAGCAACATTGACATTGGATTGCTATGGAGGTGACTGCAAGATATGCAGGTACTCCTCTATAGCCTGCTCAGGTGGGAAAGGAAACTGGTGGAAAAAATCAATGTACCTGCAGACAGGTACTCTCCACTATCTCAACATGACCAGTGGAGACAGGATTACACTGAGAAAGATTCTGCAACTAAGATAAGGGGGAAATGCACTAGCGTTAATAAAACTCTGTCTTAACACAAACCAAAATGATGGCCTGAACAGAGGGTTGAGTGCTTCTCTACCAAAAAATGTGAACTCCAGTCGCAATGTCAAGGGACGTGCCTGTGTAGCCATTGACAGGCTGAATTATAGAGCGGGGGACTCTCTACTGTGGAAATTGGAGACAAGCAAAGCTCCTATTAGTAAAGGTGGAAGTGTGCCACACACTCCCCCCACATGTATGTGAGGGGAGTTCAAGAGAGGATTACCTCATAGCCCTGCGAGCACAATGAAGCATGGACACACAGACAGACAGGCAAGCAGCTGAGCATGCAAAAACACACAAACAGGTGAGTAATGATAAGACTGGCTTAATTAATTCATTGATTTGTATCTCACCTGTTCAACTGCACAATTTCTAAATACACTGAGGGTAATGACCATGACCAAAACAATGCTGCTCTCTCACACACTGTCTTCTATTGTTGTTTACATGCAGTGGCTCCAGTATCATATGCTGTGGATTAACACACAAGCTGACATTGCAAATATGGCTACAACTTAGATGTCTAGGAATCTTTGATAAATTATGGTGTAGCATATACATTAATCTATGTACAAGAACTGTCTTCCATTTCCCAGCTGGAAATTTCACACATGACACCATACTGGGCTAGCTAGCCTATACAATATGCTTTAAAACACCCAGTCCATAACATGCAACTGTCATTTCTTGACAAGACAGTGTTAAACTTGATTCTCCACCTATATTTTCTCACAAAAAATGTCATCCATGCTTGTTTTACCACGATGCGTTGCCCTGGTAACAAGCCAGTCAAAATTTCATATTGGGCACGGACCACAGTCACTTTTCCCATAGACGACCATTATAACATTCTTGCGCCTACATTGAAAATTTATCCTACAATTTTTTTTTTTAATTCACAGAAAATGACAGACCCACTAAGACACCTGGTGTGCGAAATTCGTGAAAATGACATACCTCCTTTTCGCACAAATTGCTTCAAAGCATGAGGCCCGTGCATTTCTGCCATGAAATTCCCTGGTTTCCCAAATATGAGTACATCCTGCCTAACAGACACTGTGTCCTTACGCAACTGGTATACCTACTGACAAATGGCATCATTTCAAAGCTTAGATGCTACTGTGCACAAAAACATCACTTCCACTCAATCATACACCCAATTTCTGCTCTCACAAATTAACTCTATCTGCACAATGAATTTTTTCCTTGGGACTCTTTATGTATGTAATGGCGGATGGATTCTGACTGTAGTCAATGCCCAGTTAAGAGGCGACTGACGTCAATGCAACTCGGATTGGATGAGCGACGCCATGCGGTGACTGACCAATCACATGCACGCTTCGCTGACATGAACGGCGCTTCATACCCAAGAGCCCCACTATGGACTATGCCGGACTTGCTGCAAATGAAAGTGCATGATTTGCAGATCTATGCTTTCAGTGGTCCCTCTTGAGGCTCTTCTCAGCCAGTTGTTCAATTGTCAAAATCACATATTTCTAACTCTTTTAAAATGGCTGAACGTGCCTTACCCGTCAACAGGGTTGTTTGATTTAAATCATTTGACTTAAATCATGATTTAAATCACTCCAAAAAAATCATTGATTTATGATTTTTTATTTGCGATTTTTTTAATCGCTGATTTATATGAATTTAACACAGATAATTGTTTACAAGCATCGAGATCAACAAAGTTTTGTATGTTGTTTTAATACAAAACACAATGTGCTCACACTTGTGTAGTTGTATTGTCATCAGATAGCCTGATATTAATCGCCATATAACAGCCCCTGGTTAACTGTTGTTTTGGTGTAATTCACTTGGCCAGGCTAACTTTGAAGTTTTCCATGGGAAAGTTTAAACTGTGTTTGATCTTAGTTTAGTTTCAACTTGATTGCTCAGAGCTGCATTAAACATTGATTTGTAAGTGGGATTCAGAGCTATGAGTAGTTCATTGGATTTTCCTAATAGAAAACAGTGGCTGGCCAACACAGCATTTGACACCTAGCTGTTGACATTGTTCATTGAGCACTGCCAAATTATACAAGTAATCACAATATCTGGAAGGAGAAAAGGTTGTGTGTGGCTTTATTTTGAAAAGACTGTGGTTCCGGGAAAGACTGGGTGTAAGGCCAAATGTCGAGCCTGTGGAAAAGATATGCAAGGACTTGTTGCACGCATGAAACAACATCACGAGGTTTGTGGGGGGGCCTCCAAGAGTGAAGATAAAACAACTGTCCGTGCAGACACTAGTGATGCTGAGATCGCCCTCCCATCTCCCAAAAAAAAACGAGCAGCTTCACCCATTCAGCCAAAGAAAAAGCAACGGATGGGTGGCCTGGAAGATTTCGTAATGCTGATGCTGACGTCAGGCAAGGATAAATCTGTCATTGATCATCAACTTGCTAAAATGATTTATGCAACGAACTGTCCATTTTTACTGGTGGAACATAACAAGTTTATCAAGATGATGTCCATGCTTCGTCCAGGGTACAAACCACCAACACGCTATGACATCAGTGGACGACTGCTTGATGAAGTACATACCTCTATGCTTGCTGATTGCAAAGATCAACTTGGAGGAGAAACCGTGTCGATGGCTCTGGATGGCTGGAGCAGTGTTCTCGATGAACCAGTAGTGTGTGTGTGTGTGTCAGTTACATCCGAGAAAGGCCTGAGTTTTATAACAGGCACTATCTACACATCTGGCTACAGCCACACTTCCGAGTATTTGTAGGAAATAGCTTCTGAAGCTGTTCGTTCCACTGAAGAGCAGTTTGCCTGTAGGGTTGGCAGCTTCGTGACGGACAATGCGGCCAACATGCTGAAGATGAGGAAGAACCTGGCTGATGACAGTGAGTCTGATATGGTATCTTACGGATGTTCAGCACATTACATGAACTTACTCGCAAAAGATGTTGAAGTGTCTGGGGTGAAAGAACATGTTGTTCACATCATCAAATTCTTTAGAAATGGCCACCTGCCTGCAGCTTGGTATCGGGCCACTGGTGGAAAAATGCTAGTTCTGCCTCTGGATGTTCTCAGGAACACACTTGTCTGAGGTCATACCTGGACAACTGGTCTATCCTCCTCAAAGTGTGTGAGGAACACAGAGACGACATTGACAAGAGCATTGCTGCTAAAGTGACAGATTTTGGTCTAAAAAGAAATGCCGATGACTACTAGCAGCACATGAGACCCATTGCTGTAGCGCTCGATACGATCCAAAGTGACAGCTGCAAGATAAGTGACACTGTTGCTGTGTGGAAGAAACTAGAAGAGGATTTGAAAGAATCGCACCAACCCCCAACTGTGATGAAAAAAGTGCTGAGTCGCACCAAGCAGGCTCTGACACCTGCCCACTTCCTTGCAAACATTCTGGACCTCAAACACCAGGGCAAACATCTGACAGATGATGAAATAGACACTGCAATGGAGTACTGCAGTGAACACCACCCGACATGTCTGCCATCTGTAGTCGACATGAGAACACAGACCGGGCCATTCAAGCCTTACATGTTCAAAGAAGAAACGGTCACCTCTGTATCCTCCCTGGCATGGTGGCAATCGCAGGCAAGTCGACTAATTGAAGATATACTGCTTGTGTGCAAGTCGTTACTACTGCAGTGGCATCCAGTGCAGGAGTAGAACGAGTGTTTTTTTACCTTCGGTCTTGTCCAGTCTAAGATACGAAACCGGCTTGGCATCGAGAAAGCAGGGAAACTAGTGGTCATATACAAACTGCTGAATACCAAAAAAAATGTGTAGCAGAAACGTTTGTGACTCGGTGTTGTGAGTATGCAGTTTGTATATATGTCAAACTTGGCAAACATGAACATATGAGGACACACTGTTTGTAACATTGTGTGCAATGAGGACACACTGTTTGTAACATTGTGTGCAATGAGGACACACTGTTTGTAACATTGTGTGCAATGAGGACACACTGTTTGTAACATTGTGTGCAAGTTGAGGATGTAATGTTTGTGTGAACTGTTTCAATGAAGCACATTTTGTAAATATGTTGATTTTGTTCTAAATCCATTTAGTTCAATAACAGTATTGAAATAATATGTTGTTTCCTTATTTCTAGATTTGACTATTCCCAGTATTTAAAGTCAAATATTTTATGACATTGTATATGTTTGAGCTAATCTCTTTCTGAATGCAGTGAAGCCACACAAACTTGTCTTCCAGAGGAAGTATCTTTTCAAGCCAGAAGCCCTGAGTTTAAAGTCCACTTAGAGCCAGTGCTAGTTGTTACCAATTCAGTATGTTGACTCAAGTGAGACAGCTGGGTACAAACAATTGTGTAATACTGTACAAAAAATTGTCTAATGGGTGGGTGCCACAAACAATTTAAAATTGGATCTGGGGCTATATTGAATAAAATATATTATTATACATGTATTTTAAAATGACAGTTTTGTTGCTGTTGTAATTCAAACTATGTTATCATTATATAACTTTATATAAGCAAAAATCATGTACCCTCTGTTAAGACAAGTACTAAAATCAATTTAAATAGAACACGTTTGAAAGAGTTTATAAATATAAACATCTATATAAATGTATATAATATACCAGATTTAAAAAAAAAATCTTGATTTTTTTCAACCCTGCCCATCAATGTTTACCAATTTCTGCATGAATTACTACGCACTCGTGCCTTCTGGCGAAAAAATTGCCAAAAATTCTTCCGCCTATTAAATTCATCCATAAATCCACAATTACACTGTCAACAGGTTCTACCAGTAAACATGGCAATGTCCCTGCTCAAAGACACTTATGTCAGATGATATGATTGTTTTAAAACTTCCTATATCCAAAATTACTATGCCCTACATTCGTGTAACACACCAGGAAGTCTAACTGAGGCATTATCCCTGAAGGCACAGACATAAAGAGAACACCCGTTAGTAAAACAAGACCGTTGAGCCCTTATCAGTGGACACATGATACAGTGATGCAGGCACAGGCCACTGACATCCATGCTGCTGCATGGCAAGAACCCACTGGAGGCACAGTGTTTATACAGTACAGCACCAGTCTTCATCATAATATCATACGAGCATCTACTAAATAACTTCAGTTATTGAGTGTAATAAATGTAGAATGGGTTAATTGTCTCACTAATGTGACTGTTATATCAATATTATAATATGTAGGCTGCGTGTGATATGTTTATGCCTAAATTAAGAATAGACCACTGCATGAAAGGCAAGTCTGTAAGATAAAATAGCGTTTATTATATTAAAATTATACAAAACCAGGCTTCTCAGTCATTGCACAATTTACACTCCTGATCTAAATTCAGTACCACATCAAAGTACAAAATGTCAACCAAAACTTCAAAATACAACCAATAGAAAGAGCAGAATTAATACAAAGGTTAGGACCAACAGGTATAAATGACGGTATTAAACACAGTAATACGGACGGTATCAAAGATGACTGGCCACAATATTGTCTGTAAAATACCTGTTATCTCATTCAGTACTAATATATAATAATATTATTGTTTATCCGTAAATTCCCTTGCATACATGTAGGTAATAATGTAATAATAATACTCTACATGTATAAACCCCCAATAGCATAAACTCAACACTTAACATTGTTGTCAATTTCACATGTGCATTGCCTGACTAGCCTAGCTGTCATTCCACTGTTGTTTACAAACAAGTCTTGGACATTACTCAATGCACAAGTATCTAGGAATGGTCAAGATCAGCCCTCTCCCAGCCACCTCCTAGAGCAATTAATTATCGTAACTTCAAAGGAAGAGAGGGCACCAACATGATCCTGGTTTAACTGTAGGGACAGTTACCTAATACATTAGTATATGCACAATCTATCCATGTACCTTTTATATCAAATCTCATAACATATAAACTATAACAGTAGCACCACTAAACATGACCGAAACTGAACTTTCTAAAGTGTTATATACATGTATCAGCTAATGACTGCAATTGCTCAAATCCGGGAATCTGCATATGGCAATCATCTTTATCAGCAATGATCAGACTATCACCTCATATGCATACATGCATGCATGTACACCATTAGTCAAGGGTCAACATCCCTGTGACACATGCATGCATATAGACCACCAGGTGTGTTACCCATCTAGGCCTAAGCCAGGGGACACTGAGAGATGTTCATGTTAAATACTTTCACATGTTAAACTTATATTTGTCAAGTCATGTTCACATTTTAAACAGTACTACCCTGTGTTATGCCAGTGACTGGAACTGTTTATGCCATTCAATGAGATGCCGGCCTGTGGTCCACGCCTGCTTCCTGGCAGCTAACTGGCTTATCGCTATAGTCTATAGGGGACTGAATAATGATCTAACTATATGGATGAAGGAGAAAGCACGTTCCGGGGGCTCTGTGTTCGTGACCCTGTCCTGCCAGGAGATTCCGATGATGCGCCCGAGGCTTGCGAATGTTGTCAAAGCTTCACTGCTGTAGAGGAGTGTGCCGGAGACACGACTATTATACACGCACTTTGGTGTTTTCATACATACATACATACGTACGTACGTACGTACGTACATACATCCTCTTCAGCTCTTTTGAGCTAATAGCCTTTTAGCTGGCCTGTAGTTTGTGCGCATGGTTGGGAAGTTGTCACTTTGCTCAAAAGTGTAAGCGCACCACAATTTGTCTAGTTTAGTTTTGAATGCATGTCGTGTATGTGCCGAAACAACATCCTCTGTGAAAGAGTTCCACCTTATAAAATCCAGCCGTCTTTCTGATGTTGCTATACAAACAAGCTGATTTTACATAAGTGAGTGTCTCACTTCTTACGTCTATACCGTTAGTCACTTAGTCACAAGCGTCCCCCCTACTGCGTTCAGGGTTAGCTTGGTGACATTAATAACCACGGTAACAGAAATAACTCACTTCACTCAGAAGATTCCAGATAAACTCGTTATGAATTTAATCAGACAAAACATGATACAGTTACATACATAGACAATCATTTTTGTTGTATAAGACTACATGATGCATAGTCGTATGCCCACCACGCTCGTCGTACAATTCTGTTTTACATTCTCTCTAGTCCTCTCTTCCCACCAAAACTTAAACTGACTCTCACTCTAAATATCTTTCACCAACATTACCTAACTGTATTTTTGGCATCCATTTATACGCTTTCTTGTGCCAGGTACAGTACGTCATCGTGATTGCTCCCAGAAGGGAGGGCGTGTCCTTATATGTTAGCAGAGCAGTCACAACAGTGGACCACTATTCTGGACATCCAAGGCTGACCTACATAATTCTACACCTGGACACTTCTTCTGGTTAACCGGATATTCCCTGTTTCATGTAACTAGACTGTTCGCTTTCTAGAACAACTAGTCTGAGTGCACTTTATCGACTTTGTAGATGCCATGCAGATATTTGTAGGCATCAACCACATCTCCTCTTGCTCTTCTATGGTACAGGCTTGGTAGTTTCAACGCTTTCAATCTTCCTTATTTTTCCATTATTATTTGTGGTTGCCAATGCGTTTTACTTTGCCCTAAAGGTACGCATTCAGAACCGCCGTGACAGTGACACATGATTAGGAAATACGGTTAAATGGGTCGGTGCAGTGGCATTTGTCAGCCACGACCTACAGTAGACCGCACATCGTCAACGTACTTCATTGTGTTTATTTGACGAGTGAGCCCAGTCACGCGAGACGGCCGTGACGGGACAATCTTTACGTGCCTGTGGCACACATGAGCGCTGTCTGGTTGCTTGACTAAGCGGACTACTTATGGAATAATACATTGTTTGTTGATGTCACGAGACTGTTACCAGCCAGGTAACATCACAAATGCCTATGTTATTCCCGTTATGTAATGGCAATTAAACACTTGCGCATACTCTTTCACTTAATACATTTGTTTGTTCTTTGGTACGTCGAGTGAATAGCACGGCTAGCCGTTGCTTAATAGAAGTACAACGGCTAGCCGTGCTGACCCACGGCTTGCCGTTGTACTTCTATTATACAACGGCTAGCCGTTGTACATCTATTATACAACGGCTAGCCGTTGTACATCTATTATACAACGGCTAGCCGTTGTACTTCTATTATACAACGGCTAGCCGTTGCACATCTATTATACAACGGCTAGCCGTTGTACTTCTACTATACAACGGCTAGCCGTTGTACATCTATTATACAACGGCTAGCCGTTGTACATCTATTATACAACGGCTAGCCGTTGTACATCTATTATACAACGGCTAGCCGTTGTACTTCTATTATACAACGGCTAGCCGTTGCACATCTATTATACAACGGCTAGCCGTTGTACTTCTATTATACAACGGCTAGCCGTGCTGACCTACTCGACGTTTACAAACGTGTGTTTAACATAGGATTCTCAGAACAAGGCAGCCGTGCATTATCTGGATGGATATATCACGATAATAAGACTACCTGGTCGGTCTAAAACATTTTACTTTGATACATCAACACATTTATACAACGGCTTACCATGGTGAGATCCACTCGACGTACACAAACGAATGTTTAACATAGGCTTCTCAGAACGAGGCTGCCGTGCATGATCTATCATGGTAATAAGATTACCTGATTGATCTATATATAGCATTTTACCGTGATATATCAACCCAGATAACACACATCAGCCTCGTTTTGAGCATCAATCAGACGTTTGAATCATTTCGAACGCGACAGATACGCGATTGTTCGAGCGCTTTGCGTGTTTTCTGGTGAAAAATCCCACATCCTACAGGTCGTAGACCAAAACTTAGCAATCCAATGAGAACAACTTTTAAAATGTGAGCAAGTGCCCATGACAAATACTCTTGGTATGTAAATATCCTATGAGCAAATGTGTTTGGACATTTTACCCACAGTCCACTCAGGTTCTGCCTGTTTGAAAAACACGCACGCACAGTACAAACCAACAGGTGCATGAGTAACACGTACAGTGGTCAGATTTCAAAACTTTGAGATTGGCAGCACATGTGGTGCTCACTGTTAGAGAAATGATAGAGCACAGTGCTAACTCACTGGGATTGTCAAGACCGTATTCCATCCCTGGCAGAAACCAAATAGAGTTCATTGGAAGAGTCATATGCTGCAATCAGTGCTCGAAACCTGTTGTCTTGTATTTCGGATACTAAGTCTTTCAGTTACCCGTGTTTTGATACCGGAGACCCCGGACGTTGTTATGTTGCTAGTATCCGTGGCGTGGTGCAGCCATGTTGCGTTAATAAAGTTTCCGTCAATTGCGACATCGTTAGTTATTGTCAATTGCGACAACGTGAATTATTGTCAATGGCGACATAATAAATTGGCGACGAGGATTGCAAGTACTCGCTAGCAGGCATGGACCACGAAGGATTGCCTGTGTTTGCAACCGAACCGGCGGAGACAGCGGCTCAACGTTGGGACCGATTGAAACGTTTCGTAAATTTTACTATGGAAAAGCGGATCATGCATAAAAGAAAGCCATGCTTCTACACTACGCTGGGGAGGAAGTGTTCGACTTGGGTGAGTCAATAGGGATCGTTAATGAAACATCATTTGACGATACTAAACGTCTGCTGACAGAATATTTCGCACCACAACGCAATGAAGAATACGAAGTATTCGTTTTCCGCCAGGCGGCGCGGCTTGCGGATGAAACGTTAGATATATTCAACCCACGTTTAAGACAAACTGCGAGAAACTGCAACTTTCACGACGTGGACAGGGAAGTTCGTTCCCAGATTATACAGAAATGTCAAAACAGCAAAAGTGCGAGACAAGGGACTGAGCGAACCAAGCATCAGCCTGGCCGAGTTAATAAAGTACGGGCGTACTTTAGAGGCAACACACGCGCAGGGCCAAGCGATGGTCGGCCATGGTGTCGTTGGGGAAGAACCGAAAATGCACAAGGTATTTGTCAAACCACAGACACATTCACGGCATGGTAATCGCCAAACGAGACCCAACAGAAGTAGGAATTTATGCAAAAATTCCAACACTCATAACAATTGCAGTGCCAGTGGTTGTGATGAGGCAATACACGAGAAGAGAGAGAGCCAGTGCCCGGCGGGGGAGGGGGGGAGAAACGTTATCGATGCCATCGTGAAAACCACTTTTCGAGAGTTTGTCGAGCATCAAGGGAAATACATGTACAAAACGTGTCCCAGAACGTTCCTTCAGTACTACGTGTATCGTACGATGAATACAGCATGAACTATGGGTATAGCATGAACTATGAATAGAGCATGAACTATGGCAGTCATGTCAAACCATACATGTGTGCAGTGACATTAAACGGCATGCCAGTAGTGATGGAGACTGACACTGGTGCGACTACATCCATCATCAGTTCGAGGCAGTTCGAATAAATTCGGCAAGGTAGTCAACAATTGCAGCTGACTACTGAGAATTTGCCCACGTTGAGAACTTATTCTGGACATGATACAGCCAGCAGGGGGCGTGACAGGGGATGTGTGTCACCAGGAACAGTCATACACTCTGCCTTGTTTAGTGGTGCCTGGCTCAATTTGCTCGGAAGGGACTAGTTAGAGCACATGAAGTTGGACTGGTCAGCAGTGCATCGAGTGGATGAGGTTGACTATGCTGTCATGTTTTCGGAGCGGTTCAAGGATGGTCTGCGAAAAATTAAGAATGTCGAAGCAAAACTGTATGTCGACATCGAAGCTATGCCACTTTGTTTCAAACCACGTACAGTTCCTCTGGCGTTGAGAGGCAACGTTGACAAGGAACTTGATCGATTGCAAGCTCAAGGCGTGATCATACCATTACAGTATTCAGACTGGGCGGCGCCTGTCGGACCAGTTTTGAAAGCGAATGGCGAAGTGCGCATCTGTGGTGATTATAAACTTACCGTGAACACAGCTGCAAAAACTGATCAGTATCCGATTCCCAACATCGAAGACCTGTACTCAAAACTTGCAGGTGGTGTGGTGTATTCCAAACTGGACTTGAGTCATGCCTACCAGCAGGTGGCACTCAGTGTCACAGAAACTGACCACGATCACTACACTGAAAGGCTTGTTTCAGTATACACGATTGTGCTATGGGGTATCGTCTGCACCCGGTATATTCCAACGCGCGATGGAACAACTCGTTCAAGGCATACCGACGGTGGCAGTTTACCTCGATGACATCTTAGTGTCTGGTCGCACATTGGAAGAAGCTCGAGCGAATCTCCTGGCTGTATTGAGTCGACTGCAAACAGCAGGTTTGCGGCTCAGAATAGAGAAGTGCTCCTTCATGTAAGAATCTTGTGTATACCTGGGTCATCGATTGGATGCTGAAGGGATCCACCCTACTAACGAGAAAATACTTGCGTTGCAAAATGCTCCAGAACCGAAGTCAGTATCCGAGCTGCGAAGCTATTTGGGAATGGTGAATTATTACCACAAGTTTCTCAAGAATCTCAGTGCAGTTCTAGGACCACTGCACGAGCTGTTGCAAAAAGATACTCCATGGCACTGGGGGTCGGCACAGTCGCAAGAGTTCGAAGAGTCAAAGGCGTTATTGCAATCATCACAAGTGCTGGTTCATTATGACCTGCGACTACCACTGGTGTTAAGCTGTGATGCATCGCCATATGGCATCGGAGCTGTGCTATCACATCAGATGCCAGACGGCTCGGACAAACCTGTCTCATTCGCGTCGCGAACACTCGCTCCAGCAGAGTGGAATTATGTGCAGACTGAGCGAGGACTTGATATTATCTTTGGTGTCACCAAATTCCACAAATATGTCTACGGTCGAGACTTTGTCATTCAGACAGACCACCGCCCACTATTGGGTCTGCTGAAGGAAGACAAGATGATCTCACCCCTCGCGAGCGCAAGAATCCAGCGATGGGCACTGACATTGCTAAACTACCAGTATCACCTGCGATACAAACCTGGTGTGCAGAACACTAACACAGATGGTTTGAACAGACTACCGTTACCAACGAAGACAGCTTATGTTCCTCTGCCAGAGGAAGTGGTTCTGTCGTTGTCAATGATACACCAATCACAGCAACCAAAATAGCACAGTGGACAGCTCAAGATCCAGTGCTATCGAAAGTGCTGAAATTCGTTTTGCAGGGCTGGCCATCTGTTGTTGACAGGGAGTTCACAGCGTACAGTTGAAGGAAGGATGAACTGTCAATAGAGCAAGGATACTTGCTGTGGAGGATCTCGCGTTATCATCCCAGTACTGGGACGAGAGAAACTACTCAACGAACTTCACGAATGCCTTCCAAGTATTGTAAGGATGAAGGCATTAGCACGCAGCTACCTGTGGTGGCCAGGACTTGACGCAGAGATCGAACTCAAATTGCGCATCTGTGGTGTATGTCAAGAACACAGCAAGTTGCCAGCAAATGCAAACTTACACCAGTGGGAGTGGCCAGGCAAAGCGTGGTATCGCGTGCATATCGACTACACTGGTCCGTTCGAAGGGAAAATGATTCTAGTCATTGTGGATGCTCATTCAAAATACATTGACGCGCATGTCATGACATCTTCGACTACCGCTGCTACCATATTGTGGCTTCGTCAAACATTTGGAACACATGGCCTGCCATACACCTTGGTGTCAGATAATGGAACTGCATTCACCAGCCATGAATTTAAGAACTTCTGCAGGAGTAGTGGCATCAAGCACATCTGCAGTGTGCCATTCCACCCAGCCAGCAATGGGCTCGCAGAAAGGGCTGTACAAACTATCAAAGACGGTCTAAAGAAAATCAACGGTGGTGATCCCGAAACCAGGATGTATCAATTCCTGTCATGATATCAGGTAACGCCTCAAACGACAACTGGTCAAATACCTGCAGAGATGCTTATGTCAAAATGGCCGCGATTCAGGCTTGATCTGTATCCGGCGGTGGAAGATCGTGTGTTAAACAAACAGGCCACTGCATGAGAGAATCACAACGCAGCAGTAACCGAGTGAACATTCTTTGCAGGTGATGCAGTTTGGGCCATGAACTTTGCAGCTAAACCGAAATGTCTACCTGGAGTACTTCAAACTCGCTTGGGTCCAGGGTCATTCACCGTCACTCTGACTGATGGACGCATATGGAGACGTCA
Organism: Lamellibrachia satsuma; assembly: GCA_033239005.1. Classification (NCBI taxonomy): domain Eukaryota; kingdom Metazoa; phylum Annelida; class Polychaeta; order Sabellida; family Siboglinidae; genus Lamellibrachia; species Lamellibrachia satsuma. The sequence continues at coordinate 2,196,429 of BSQZ01000068.1, read as the reverse complement.
TTTGGATCATCTACGTGTCCGCATACTGGAAGAGAATGTCGGCATGACATTACCGCTACTTTCAGGTGTCAGTGTTGTTCCACCCATGGAAGGTGTTAAACTGGCACCATCGCCTATAGTGAAGTCACCATCACGTGAGACAGTGATTACGTCTTGTACTTCACCAAAAGTACCTACACCAACAGAATGAGAAATGACACCTGAACTACGCAGGTCCGCACCGAGTGTCTAAACCTCCGATCCGATTAGATTTATAAACTTGTGACGCTTATGACTGTTGGTTTTATGGGTGCACGCCGAACACTGCCCTGTGACATTTGTTATGTCTAATTCATAACTAATATTGCAAGTGTAGACACTTGTGTTGATTGGACTAAAGTTGCAGTTACTGACATTTCACAGTTTGAGATTAAAAACTACGCATGGAGGAATGTGGTGTATTTCGGATGCTAAGTCTCGATCCGCGTTTTCAGTTGTTTTGATACCGGAGACCCCCGGCGTTTTGATGTTGGTTGTATCCATGGCGTGGTGCAGCCGTGTTGCGTTAATAAAGTTTCTGTCACTTGCGACATCGTGAGTTATTGTCAGTTGCTACAAGTGAAGTATTGTCAATGGCAACATAATACCTATTCTCTTTGTAATATTTACCATGTTTACAGCCAGTTACCACTGACCGATTCTCAATGATATTCACCATGCCTACAGCCAGTTACTTCTGACTCATTTTCTCAGTAATGTTCACCATGTTTTCAGCCACTTACTGCTGACACATTTCTCTCAGTAATATTCACCATGTCTATTTACTGGTGACATATTCTCTCAGTAATATTCACCTTTCCACAGCCATTTACTGCAGACATTCTCTCTTATGAACTTTGCAGATTTTATTATTAATGCAATATTAGTATTCAAAAGTACATATGAAGTAAATTATTTGCAAATTTTTTTCGCCATAGCCACATAGGTAGTGATGCATTATTTGCAGTCTATCTGTCTATTTACAAATACCATATACTATAAATAACATTCTTTGTAGAACACACGAAAAGAAAACCTTCCCTAAATAATTTATATATAATGAAGAAGTCATAACAAACAAGAGGGTCATAGTAAACGCATTTAATACTTTTGTACCAATATTGGCCCAAATCTTGCAAAAGAAATATGCAATCCCATAATTAATAATAATAATAATTAACTTCTATGGCGCCTATATCTTCAGGAACCTGAGCTCAGAGGCGCAACAAAACAGAATCATTAAGCATAATCGTGAACAGGGACGCGCAAAAGTCAGTATCAGAACGAGGGACAACCGAACATTTATGGTGGAAATGCAATTTAGAATAAATGTTTTGAGTTTTTTTTCGGAAAATAGCAATAGTTTCAGATGTTTTCAAAGTAATAGGGAGTTCATTCCAGACCCTAGGTGCACCGACAGAGAAAGCACGTTTACCCAAGTTAAGTTTTGTTTTAGGTACAATAAGTTGTGAAATTTATGATCTTAGCTGCCTAGGGATATTTGAAAGATACAGGAGACTAGCCAAGTAGGGTGGTTGTTGTGTAGATAGAGCACGATATGTAAGAGTGGACAGCTTAAAATCAATTCAATAAGAAACTGGAAGCCAGTGCAACTGTTTATATTGACAACCTATCAAAACAAGTAGCACGGAATGTGGGAATGCTTAACAAATTAAAACATTTTCTCCCTATGTATATAATGAGAACTATTTATTGTTCATTGATCTTATCACATTTACAATATTGCACTCTATTGTTGGAAAATTCATATTGTACAAACTTAAACAAACTAAGAATACTACAGAAGAAAGCTATTAGGATAATCACAAATTCTCATTACATCGCACACACTGATCCTCTATTCTCAAAGTTAAAAGTATTAAAATTGGATGATCTATATAAACATCAACTAGGTATTTTTATGTATAAAGCAGCAAATACTTCCAGATTCTATGTCATCAATGCTTACGAGAATACAAAATATCCACAAACATAATCTAAGAAACCAAAATAGCTATTATATCCAAAACATAAGAACAAACAGCAGGAAATGTACAATAAACTATCAGGACCAGTATTCTGGAATGCATTACCTAGTAAATTAAAACAGCTTGTGTCCATTAACCAATTTAAAAATAAACTGAAAGAATTGTTACTCTCTAAATATCAATGACTTTACAGTAAACGCTGCAAATAAGAAACTTTGTATTTGTACAAAATGTACTCTATATCTACATTTATTTTCACATGTTGGAGAAGACCATGTGTTTCAAGCTTATGTAATATTTAATGTAGTCAGGATCATATATTACTTAATGTATTCATGCTCACATTTAATGAATATATGACAATTGTGTAGTTAGTGTATTATTTGTTCATATAATTCAAAGTACAAATTATATGTTGATATTTAAGCAACATTTTTGAGACTCAATTTGTATTTGTATAACATATACTTTACATCTACCGTTATTTTAACATGGCAGAAAAAACCATGAATTGATGTTTGTGTAGTATTTAATGTATTCATAGTTCCTGCATTATGAGTGAGTCATGTGATTTGCGCCGAGCTGGCTGCATGCAAACAGTTGTCGACATTTTGCCTCATTTTTATATGTTTTATTTATTCTACCGAGTTTTACTGTGTACGTTCGTCAATATATCTGGGATATACAAGGAAGTCGCATCCTGCAAAATTCCGCCGTATGTGTGTGTTTTACTGACTTTTAAAAACTTTCGTTGTACTGTGGGTTCAGTCACCTGACCATACATGAACATTCCTGCTGGTCATTCAGGCCGCAGTTGACCCATGTTGTGTAATCATGCCGACGTACAGGTACACTGCCTGTCAGCTACTTGAACTTTTCAAAGCGTCACGCCTGAATGCCGATGCATGGACGACAGCGATTGAACTCGGCATTGCTGCAAAGTTACCAACGAGACGCGGCTGCCGAGGTGGTGTTCTGAAACAACGAACCATTCAACCAGTGATCGGACATCGGCCACCCACTCGCCAAGCAATTCCAACTAAACAAACGGGTGTTGACAGCTCGAATCTCGTTAAGCAGATCACCCCGGTCAGTGCGCTTGACAGCTGTACTGCAGCGACGCTCGGGCTGTTGAATGTCAGATCGCTGCGTAATAAAGCTGATTTTATCACAGATTACGTATGCGAAAACAACATTGACATTCTGTGTCTGACGGAAACCTGTTTAACTGATAACGATGCATCTTTGATATCCGCTATTGTCCCTCGCGGTTACAAGTTCCAACATCTCCCGCGAAACGATCGACGCGGTGGAGGAGTTGGGGTTCTGTTCAAAGCTACATTTCACCTTGCACTAACCAAACCGTGGCCCGCCGAATCTTTCGAATGTCTCGAAGTCATGCTACGCGGATCGAGCGTTGCAGCAGCATTACGCATTTTTGTGGTTTACCGGCCACCATCATCTGGTCGCAAGTCTAAGCCGTTTCGCGTATTCCTAGAAGAATTTGGCGAATTACTCGAGCGTGTCTCCATAAAAAAAACTGGACTTATCATACTTGGTGATTTCAACGTTCACTACGGAAATGGTGACGACAAGGACGCACGTGACTTGGCTGCAATTATCAACGACATTAATCTACAACAACACGTGACATCGTCAACGCACTGCCGATGTAACATTCTTGATCTGGTGATCTCACCGGTGACAGGCTCTGTGCTAACAGACGTGTCCGTAGAGTCACTGCTGACAGACCACCACGTCATTATGTGCAAGCTCGTTACAGCTAAACCTCGACCAGTGCGAAAAGAGATATTCTACCGTAAATACGCCTCAATCGACATGAAGCAGTTCACGCGCGACCTGATCGATTCGCCGCTGGTCACCTCTCCCGCTGATGACATTGACCGTTTATGTGAACAGTACATGTCTCAACTTTTGACCATAATCGACAAGCATGCACCCGTTATCCGACGAACGATAAATGTGCGTCCCAGGCAACCGTGGAGAAACGATGACTTGCAGAGGATGAGACAGCAGGTTAGACGAGCCGAACGCAAATGGCGCCACACACGACTCACTGTCCATCGTGAAATTTACACGGATTTGCGTGACGCTTTCAAGCTAAGCATCGCTTTGGCCAAATCTGCGTATTACTGTGCCGAGATTAAATCATCAGCCCGTAATAACAAACAGATGTACCGCATCACAAACGACCTGATGGGTCGCTCCAGTAAAACTTTGTTTCCGAAAAGTGATGATGGTCCAGGCGCATTGGCTGATTGTTTTGTCACGCACTTCACTGACAAGATCACTGATATCCGTGTACATCTTGCTACTATAAGTACGCAGCGCCAGCTGTCGGTGGTCGCAGATGATAATGACTGTCGAGTTGTGGATCCTCTTTGTGACTTCGAACTAGCTACATGCAATGACATCTGTAATCTGGTATTGAAGGGTACTAGCAAACTTTCAACTGATATCGACATCATTTCTGCAACCCTGCTTAAATCGAACATTGCTACGCTCGCACCGGTGTTAACACGCATTGTGAACCTGTCGATCGAGTCCTCAACAATGCCAGCTGTTATGAAACACGCCGTCGTGACAGCATTGTTAAAGAAGAGTGATCTTGACCCTGAAATACTATCCAACTACCGACCGATATCCAACCTGAGTTTCATATCAAAACTCCTCGAGAAGTATGTAGCATCGCAAATCCGGCAGTACATGGACTCGAATGATTTCTTCGATGTTTTTCAGAGTGCGTATCGTCCTGCTCACAGCTGTGAAACAGCCCTCATTCGTATACAAGACGACATTCTACATTCGCTCGACAATCGGAATACCGTGATATTGGTGTTGCTCGATCTCAGTGCTGCCTTCGATACTGTTGATCATCGTCTGCTTCTAGACAAACTGCACGAAATTGGCATACGTGACAACGCACACCGCTGGATACAGTCTTACCTTTCGCAGCGAACGCAAGCTGTTAAAGTTGATAACGTCACCTCAAGAAGTGTTGGTTTATGCTCTGGTGTACCGCAGGGTAGCGTGCTGGGACCCTTGTTTTTTTACAATCTATTGTCTGGGGCTCAACCATGTCTTCGAACACCACCAACTCCGTTACCACATGTATGCTGATGATACCCAGCTGTATGTTGAATTTCCGCGTGATCAGCCAGCGCATGCTACAACTGCCATTGACCGCATATCGCGATGTACCGCCGATGTAATGTCATGGATGGTGTCCCACAACCTTCTTCTTAACGAGTGTAAAACGGAAGCCGTCGTGATTTCCGCTGCGCAGAATCGCAAACGTGTTCAACCTCCTGTTGACCTAGTCATTGATGTCTGTGGCTGCTCCGTCACGCCGAAACCATTTATCCGCGACATCGGTTTTGTATTTGATGACACAATGACAATGGCGGCGCAGATACGCCGTGTCTGCCAGGTGGCATACTGTCACATTCGCGGCATTGCAACTATCAGAAAATGCCTTTCCACCATTGCTTGCAAAACAATTATTCATGCTTTAGTCATGTCGCGCTTGGACTTCGGCAACTCTATGTTTTATGGACTGCCCGAGACGCAGCTGCGGGAACTGCAGATGATTCAAAACTCCGCGGCACGGCTGATTACTGGAACAAGCAGACGAGATCACATAACACCAGTTTTATTCAGTTTACATTGGTTGCCTATTCGTCAGCGAATCGAATTCAAACTTCTTTTACTAGTGTTTCGCGCTGTGCATCATCTATGCCCAGTGTATCTGTCGTCGCTAGTGATTCCATACACACCCACACGAACACTGAGATCCACAACATCGCGGTACCATCTCGAGCGGTATGGTCGTCGGGCCTTTTCTGTGGCAGGGCCGACACTGTGGAACGCCCTGCCTCCCGCAATTAGGCAAGCCAACTCCGTTGCGGTATTCAAGTCACTTCTAAAAACACATCTCTTTCGCGAAGCCTTTCGAACACTCTGTTGACATTTTAATCACTCGAACATTTTACTTATCTAACTTATTATTATTTATTTAATTTGTTTATTTAACTTATCTGATTAACTTATATGTTTATCTAATGTATCAACTTAATTGTAGTTGCTTATTTTATCTTTTTATTTATTATTTATTTATTTTATTTTATGTATTTATTTAACTTCTTGACATAATTAATTCATTTAAATCATTTAGTGAATTTTTTTATTTTAACTTATGTTTACCTGTCTTTTAATCACATTTTATTTTAGCACTTCAATTTATTTAAAATTATTTAGCATTACCTTGTTAGCGCCTTTGAGCAGGTTTTTAACCTGGATACACGGCGCATTATAAATGTATAATAATAATAATATAATAATACTTAATGTGTTAATGATCACATTGTAATGTATTCATGTGCAATAATTAGTTAGGTTATTAGTGTAGTAGTTGTTCATAAAATCCTAAGTACAATTTGTACGTACATATTTAAGCATTTTTTTTACATTATATTGTATTTCAATTACAATAATGTTGCTTAGTATATGTTTTTGGCTTAACCCTAAGGAAACAAAATAATTATGTTGATTTATTTCTGGGTGGTCCTCGTCATAAGCCCCACCTGGTTTCTAGAGGATCTCCTTTGTTGCTCCGCTATTTGTATAATCTGTGACTCATATCATATTGTAAGTAAAATTACTATCAAAGACAACAACAAGATTGTGAACAATATCTGATGGGAATGTATCACTGCCAAGCAGTTTAACTGGAAAATGGTTGATGACTCTATTTCGTTGTTGTTTAGTGCCAATAATAGTAAGGTCTGTTTTATCTGGATTATGCTTTAGCTTACTTGATTCCATCCACAACAAGATATCAGTAAGACAATCACTTAAAGTTGAAACAGATTCTTATGCATTTGATTGTGAAAGTGATATGTAAACCTGTGTGTCATCAGCATAAAGGTGATGACTGAGATTATGATTAGTAATGACTTGGCTGAGCGATGTAGTATATAAGCTGAACAGAACAGGGCCAAGGAAAATAAAACTTTCAGCTACTACATGAAAGAGAAAAACTACCAATTCAATAAATTTAAAATTAGTGAAACTGGCACTGATAAAATCATTAACACTTATTACAAACCAAATATTAGCTATGGGTATCTTCCCTGATAAACTTAAAATTGCCAAAGTAATTCCAATTCTTAAAAAAGTGACAATACCAAATTTGGCAATTACAGACCAATATCCCTCTTACCAGTTATTTCAAAAGTAATTGAAAAGATAATTTACACCCAGCTAGATATCTTTCTTAAAATACAAAATCTCTTGTTCAATAACCAATATGGATTCAGAATGGAACATAGTACTCAATTTGCTGCTCTTGAATTAACAGATAGAATAATTGCACAAATGGACAAAAATGAAATACCTATAAATATTTACTTGGACCTTTCCAAAGCATTCAACACTGGATCATATGATATTATTAAAAAATATATAATATTATGGTGTAAAGGGAGTAGCTTTAAGTTTAATTAGAAATTATCTAACAGATAGAAAACAGTATGTGGAAATAGAGGATGCCAAATCAGGCATGCTTACTATATCAACAGGCGTACCTCAAGGTTCGATTCTAGGCCCACTATTATTTATTATATATATTAATGACTTTGCAAAGGCCAGTCAAAAGTTAAATTTTATAATGAACGCCGATGACACCTCTCTATCAAGTACACTAGATTAATTTTCCACGTGTGAACAAAATGGAAATGTAGAATTTCCTATTAATACAGAACTGAACAAACATAGCGAATGGCTAAAACTAAATAAATTGTCTCTCAACGTAAACAAAACTAAGTATAGGCCTATGCTTTTCAAAACAACCAGAAGAAAAGTTGCAACTTCCCTTTTACTAAAAATAGATAACACAAATATTGATAGAGTGTTTGAATTAAATTTTCTTGTAATAAGTTTTGATGAGCAATTTAACTGGAAAAGTCGCATCGACAAAATATCAAATAGGTGTTCATGGACAAATGGTATTCTAAATAGACTAAAACAGTTATTACCTCTTAATATAAAGATAATAGTATTCACAATGTTAACACATGTGGAGAATACAGCACACACACAACCAGGATACAACATGAATTTACCCAAAAAAGATACACTCTGCCACATACGATCAATAATGCATCTGATTAAATAAAAATCTACACTCACAGCTTACATGGTTTTGCAACTTATGTTAAATATCATTATGTGCATACATATCTAGCTCTGTGTACACTCCGAAATTGTTACATTTGTCAATATGAATGAATGGCCAGTTTGTCTTGTACCTCTTTGGATGAATAACCATTCAAATCACCTATAAGAACATGGTGTATAGCCTTGAATATGTCAGCCTGTCAACTGATATGCTACTATTTGTATATGCCAGGATTAAATTTGCGTTAATTATACATGGGTGGCTCCTGTGAGAGCGGCAAAATTTTAGCCTTAAACCCATATATTTCTCTCCTGAACCCTTATTTGATAGTTATATAATACTTGCATATTCTTTTATTTTTATATACTCAGTTATTGAGATATGCTTGCATATGGGTCAACTAAATACATCTGTCTGTCTGTCCGTCTGTCTCAGTAATAATTCACCATGTCTACAGCCAGTTACTGCTGACCTATTATCTCAGTAACATTCACCATATATACAGACAGTTACTGTTGGCCTATTATCTCTGTAACATTCACCATATATACAGCCAGTTACTGCTGACCTATTATCTCTGTAACATTCACCATATATACAGACAGTTACTGCTGGCCTATTATCTCATTAATATTCACTATATACACAGCCAGTAACTGATGGCCTATTATCTCAGTAACATTCACCATGTCTACAGCCAGTAACTGATGACCTGTTAGTCAGTAACATTCACCATGTCTACAGTCCATTACAGATGACCGAGTCACAAGAACAACAGCACTTACAAAAGCTTCTAACAGCACCAAGTGAGTGTTGCATCCTATTTTCTAGAACCCAGACAATAGCTTGTGGTCAGTTATGTCGCATATCTGGACATGTATACTCACATAAACCAGTTTTTTGTGGTGGACACGTCTGACACTGGGTGTCACCAGTCGGAGCAGCTGGACAGTTTTCAAACAGCAAGCCATCATTCTGGGGGCTACTGTGCAGTTCATAAGCTGCCCTACATCCAGTGAAGCGTGGTCTTGTCACGAATCTTGGTTCAGTTCCATGTTGTGGTTCTGTATAGTCAGTGAAGCATGTTGACATTCCATGGTTGGGTGATTATGTGTGAAAGTCTTTTGAAGAATGTGGACAATGTATGGTAGCTACTGTACTGGCAAGATAAGAGTGTAACGTTTCAGCGCTACGCCGTTGTAAGCGTACATAAGTGTAAATATGACGTTCATGATAGGCCTAATAGCCATAGTCAAACTGCCACCTAACCCTAATACAAACGTGCAATGATCATTTCCTATGAAAATATTTACTTGGGAATTCAATGTTATTTTGCTATACTCATCCCTTGGAATGGGATTTGTCTAAAAAATGTGCTCATTGAAAGATGTTTTAGGATACTGCAGGGTATTCTGCAAAATTGTGTAATGATACATATACGATCCTACATAATTCAGTGGTATATTATACGTTTAGCATTCAATGCCATACAGTATATTCCGTCAACATAATCCTGAAGTATAGTTGGCATGCATATGACATCTTCTTGAGCCAGGGGATGCTGAGTACATCAGTACCCCAGGAAGTTAATTTTAATTGGCTGTAGACCTGTCATAGGTGGTTGGACAATTAATGACAGGCATTTCCTTGAATTGCTCTTTGATGTTGAGCTTATTCCCAGAATCACAACCACCAAGACAGCAAGTGGGATGAAGTGTACACATGATTTGGCTTCCATACATTGTGTAGGATATATGACAGGGATAGAGTAGTAGGTACTACCCCCCCCCCGACTCGCGAGGATGGCATATGATCCTGTACACCATTCTCTAGCATTCTATGAAATACTATTCGCGCATTACAGAATGTTACAATACATTCCATAGGTATTGTAAATTAAATACATTATGTTGTGAATTATTCCAAGATACTTTTAAAATATTATATAATTGTATATGCTTTGGTAGGATTTGTATATATTTGGTAAAAATGGAGTGTTTGGTTCGAACATATTTCAGAATCCATAATGCAAAACAAGGTACATGATGCCAGAACCTCTCCCCCTTGGGCTGGTGTGGAGATCTTAGTGCCAATAACAACTTTATGGGACTTTATTTCAGTTTTCATGACAGATTCTATGGGACTTAGTTATTTTCCCATGGAGAGTCAACATTAACTGCATAGGTACAGACTTATGGGAATATTGTGGGACTGTCTTACTTTCGTATGGGGTAAACATCCCAAACCCATAAACCAAACGTTAGCCCTCAACACCATGCAGTTTTGGGTTTATAGCCCCTTAAAGATAAGGTGTGACGTCATTTTTTTTGTATTCGTGAATCGCATCTGTGTTTTGTTGACATTTTTGGAGTATCATAACTCATCTTTGGAAGCTAGAAATCACTACATTGGGTAATTATGGCCCAGGCTTTCAGAATCTGCCATCAAAATCAGTGTATCATTTGTTGCCATTTTTGAGTTACATACATTTAAAAACAGAGATTTTGTCTTCCGTTATTTGTTTCTAGGAGTATAGGGGTTCACCCAGGGCCCACGTAAGTGATCAAAACATTTAGGTATACAAAATTTGTATTTCTAATAGCAAGCATGAATTTTGTTTTCTGGTGCCTCTAACTTCAAGCTATATATCTGAAATTATCTGACTATGTAGACATATTGGTATGGATCTGTACCTGTATGGAATTCAAGAATGATAAGGAGAAGGACAACAGGTTTACCAGATGCATAAAAAATAACATTTTGTACTAGCCTCGATTATCAAGGCTGCGTCATGTGGCACCAATGTTTGTTGCACACAAGCGCACACAAGATGTTTCAAGTGAGTTCACGATGCCTGGTGAGAGTCAGCTGAGCAAGACTGTCATTCTGAGTGATTTCTCCAAACATGTAATCGCCAAATGGAGCCGGAAGTGTCTGCACATCCATTATATTATACAAATAACTTTAAAATGGAACAAGTCAAATTTGGCAATAATTGTTTTCAAAAAGCCATGAAAAAGTATTTGTGTAAAAGTATTTTTGAAAAAATATTTCTCAAATAAATTTGGTAAAAAAATATATTTAGAATAGTTTTAAGAAAGTTTTTGAGGCAGAATGTGTTAAAACAGTAACATAACATGACAGTTGATGTGGGTTCATTGTCCATGTATCTTGAAGTGTATAATAATTATGCTTTTATTCTGTGTCCTTTTGGTTTTCTTCGTCACATGGCTATCCATGTGTGCTGTAGTTTAGACAGACCAATATAACGCATCCACTCCACCAGATATTGCCAAACATAGGCCATATTATTATTAGAATATTTAGACTACAGCTGGTTATGAGTACCTCTGCCTGGGGGAGGGTCAATCTTGACTCAAGTCAAGCTGGTCCCAAGCCCGAAAAAGAGGAGGGTTGGTGTCAGGAAGGGCATCCGGCTGTAAAAACCCTGCTTCAATATTTAGCCAATGATAATCCCACATACAGATAATCAGAGAAAAGATAGGATGTCTCCCGTCGCCAGGGACCAGCCGCACCTGTCAACTTGGCCCTGGGAACACGTTCTTCAGGAAATGGAAGGAGCACTACATCACTTACAAGAGTGGGCAGAATGAGACAACAATAGATTATATTATGCTAAGAAGAGCTAACCTCCAAGAGTTAACCAACTGCAAGGTGATTCCAGGTGAAAGTATTTCAAGACAACACAGGATACTGGTGGCTAACATGACCCTGGCCCTAGGACACAGGGAAATAAGAAGACCAAGAACCAGGAAGGTGAAGTGGTACCAACTCAAACGTTCACTTCTCTTCTCAAAGAGAACAAAGAAGCAAAGAAAGCAGTAGCAATGGCAAAAGAAAAGGCGTACAAGGACTTGTACAAGAAGGTGGAGTCAGGATAGGGTATCAAAGTAATCTACAAGCTAGCCAAAGCGAGACACCAGAGGACACTAGACATAAGAGACAACATCTACATCATGGATACCAACAAGCAAATAGTCACAGACCAACAGGAGATCAGTAAGATATGGAGACGATACTTCCACCAGCTGTTGAATGTAGAGAACCAGCGGGAGCCCATTGACCAGCAGTGGAGGGCCCAGTTCCAGAAATTACCATCGAAGAAATCAAGAAACAGCTGTGGAAGATGAAGAACAACAAGTCACGTGGACCAGACGAAATCCCAACAGAGACCTTGAGGATTTTAGACAAGCTGTCTCCAGACACCTGATGCCAAACCATGAACAAAGCCTTTCAGGAGGGAATACCATTGGTATGGAGAACCAGCTACATAACATCCATCTTCAAAGGGAAAAGAAGTGCCATGGAATGCAGTAACTACAGGGGCATTAAGCTCATGTGCCATGGCATGAAATTGTATGAAAGAGTGGTGGAAAACAGATTGAGTGAGACAGCAGACATCAGCAATGGACAATACGGATTTCAACCAGGAAAATCTACAACAGAACTCATCTTTACTCTTCGGATGATGCAAGAAAAGTACCTGGAGAAGCAGAAAGAACGTCATCTGGTGTTTGTAGATCTGGAGAAGGCATATGACAGAGTACCCAGAGAGTTGATCTGGTGGGCACTGAGAAAAAAGGAGTAGAGGAAGTCTACGTAAAAGCCATCCAGGATATGTATACAGATGGTAAGACAGCAGTGAGGTCCCAGGAACAACAGCCAGCTTTGAGGTGGGCATTGGTCTACATCAGGGCTCAGCTCTTAGCCCACCGCTGTTCATTATTATTATGGATGTGATAGCAGAGAACATCGACACAACACCACAAGCTATGCTGTTTGCTGATGACCTAGTGCTGTATGAGGAAATAAAAGAAGAGGCTGAGCAACAACTGGAGGTGTGGAGGAATGCTATGGAGAGCCGGGGTCTGAGAGTTGGCAGAAAACAATACTTGGTACCTTTAGCATCTGAGTGCAGACTAAAAATGTACAACCAGGAGCTACCAACTGTCTCCAAATTAAAATACCTGGGCTCGATATTTGATGTGGAAGGTGGTGTTTAGACAGACTGTAAAAACCGAGTATGCCTAGCCTGGAACAAGTGGAGAGAACTCACAGGAGTAGTGTGCGACAAGAAGGTACCACTGAAGCTCAACATCAGCTATATAAGACTGCCATCAAACCCACTCTTTGCTATGCCAGAGAGTGTTGGACAGGAAGGATGAACAGCTACTAAGTAAGACAGAGATGTGTATGTTGCGTTGAATTCAGAGTGTTAGTCTCACGGAACACCAGACTAACGTGTCTATACAGAAGAAAGCTAGTACTCAACCTGCCATCACACCTGATGAAGCAGACTGCACTGGAATGGCTATGTAAGATAGCGAGGTAGCAATGATGCAACCAATATAGGCCCGGTACATGGACGTGGTGAAGCGAGATATGAAGAATAATGGGATTTGGGAAACGGGGACCCAAGACGGACGTCTCTGGGCAGCTTCGGTGGCTACGGCGACCCACCTCAGTCAACAAGCCGGCAGGTGAGAAAGGTGAGTTGAGAAAGCTGATTTTTATAAGAGTAACAGATTTTCTTCTAAACACAACTATTGAGATTACTTACTCCACATTTTGGTGAGCAGAAGATCGAATCGTCTAAGAATTCCTGATGAAGGCAGCTGAAATGTTGAGTAAGTAATAGTTGTGTTTAGAAGACATTTGTTTACTAAAATACATCTACCAACTTTACGAACATTCAGATAGATAGATATCAGCCAGATTAGGGATGGACGATTAAATTTCTGGGAGCGGGATGGATTAAAAAAAATATTTGCCTAGCCATAGATAGAAAAAGAGAATTTTCTGTTTGTTATATGGATGTGGAAGCACATGCGTATGTGTATATGGCTATCTACGCGCCTGGCACATCACAGGATCTCAGCCCATGTTAATTTTTGATCTGAACATGTCTGTCAACTACTTGGAACCATGACCGTGTAGTGCACTGAATGTCAATAAACACACCTTGTATTTGATTCGAAACTCAACTGGCAGCCAGTGGAGTTGTTCAAGTGTTGGAGTTATACGTTCATACTTTCCAACTCTGCGCAACACTCTGGCCACAGTGTATTGTACCATCTGAAGCTTCTTAATTATGACATTGTATTTGGGTAGGCCAGTTAGCAGAGTATTACAATAGTCAATGTGGCTATGGACTAGACCATGAATCAGCTGCTCTGCACTGTGGTGATCAATGTACTCTCTTATCTTTCTGATGTTATAAAGTTGTGAACAAGCTGCCTGACATATTTACTTTGTTTTTCCATCAACATGCGCTTATCAAAATAAGCACACAAAATTAATTATGCACAAACAACTTCACCAACATTTATGAGACAGACATGTCAAGATATTTAAAAACAAGTTACCAAATTTCTTAACTGCTAAATTATTATGAGTTAAAAAAGAACAGTAAGCAAATGTTCATATACAGAAAATACCTTTAATCAAAAAACTACATACACTTAGACATGCTTCTTTCTGAAAACACTATGTCTTACAAATGTGTCACTAGAAATATTGCTAAGCCCTGACTCGCTCTGCTCCCAGTTCTGTAGTCTATCTGCCATCAGTGACTGGTAGATTAGATTACGTCTTAAACGTTTTTAACTCTTCTAAAAATTAATGTAATGTAGCAAAATCATTTCCCTTAAGACAAACTCCCCAAGAGAAAGAGAAAACTACTACGGTTCAGAGAAATGACAGGAAACATGACCTAGACTCATATTTCAAATCCTTGTTTTACATCCCATCTGGAAACAGCATAATTTCTTCATTTCTTGGCTTACAGGCAATCCAACTGAAAACGAAAACATACAAATGTGATAATGATAACAATAATGTTTGTCTCAAATAACACGATGTCTGCTCTTTATAAAAAAATTGATAAGTGAAATTATTCACATGTGAATTATAGTAGACCAGTGTACAGCAGCTACTGTTGGAATATTGACTTTACTGTACACGTTGAAAATATAATACTAAGTTAACCAATAGTTATTCACAAGTGATTTCTAATACAAGTATACCATAATTGTCTAATCAATAAATTGTTTGTAATAAGATCTGTTAAAAGGTTACCACAAATAATTCATTCAGATATAAAACATAAGACTATTATACTAAATTATGCTGGTATATCACAACTGACTACAGTAATCTTGTTCGTAAGTTCCCCAGATGTAATGTTTCACTGTCTTTTAAAAAATATAAATAGACGCACAGTTATCCAGGTGGTTCGTTGTAATAATAGTATTCCATAATTTGGGACCAACATGTGCCAATGTATTTTGTCTGGTGTTGGTTTTACAGTATGGTATTTTATAAACTGTTTCTTGTCTCATTTTATGACTGTGTGATGTGACATGATGTGTAAGCATGTCAGTAAATATATTTGGTAACATACCCCTATTATGTTTATACATGAGCACGCAGCTTACATATTTGTTTAGTTGATAAATGTTCATAATTTGATGTCTTAAATAAAAAACTGTGTGTGGTTTCTAAATACAACATGACTAATTATACGTATTATTCTTTTCTACAATATATGAATTTTTGATAAATATATTGTTGGGCTCTTCCCCATACTACGTTACAATAAGTAATATAAGGGTAAATAAATGTATAGTATAGGTTAATCAATGTCTTCTTGTTCAGTTTGTTCTTTATGTTTTTAATAATGCCTATGCTCTTACAAATTTTATTACATGTGTACTTTATATGGTCAATTGATTTTATTATCTGTTATCACTGTATTTAAACATGTTTTTTTTGCATGAAACATCACTGAATTACTATATACTAAGCAAGTTACCTATTAACAGTCCTCCAAGAGGTGTAACTATGCTTAATCTGGAACACTGAATAAACACAGCCTAGAGCAACTGGTTGTACAACAGTGGTGTATTTAGGGGGCATTGGTTGTACAACAGTGGTGTATTTAGGGGGCATTGGTTGTACAACAGTGGTGTATTTAGGGGCATTGGTTGTACAACAGTGGTGTATTTAGGGGCATTGGTTGTACAACAGTGGTGTATTTTGGGGGCATTGGGTTAACAATATTAAATCTGGCTAAACAAAATAACTTCTATAGCACCTATATCTTCAAGAAATTGAGCTCAGAGGCGCAACAAATGGAAGAACTATTCCAAATGAGCCCAATTGCTGATTACTTTACAATTAAATTGATCGTGGTTACAGCACTTGTAATTTTTGTTCAGAAAATGAATTCAGAATATCAAAGCACCAGGCAAAGACAAGTCATACAACTAGTCAGTAGACAACTCATTATATTCTCCCACTCTCACCATCCGTATAAACCAGGGCAAATTAAAAGTTTCATGATTACTTAGAGAACTACAAAATGAAACAAACATTAATGCAGTCATGATTGTAATTCTGATTACATACCATCGTAATAATTGTAATTAATTACATTGTTATTTTAAGTAATAGTAATTGAGGCTTCGACAATTAATCAAAATTGGTTACATGTCATGAAGAATTAAGACATGCAGCATAGTGGTGGAACATACTTGACACTTTCATTCTGTTCCTAATGACCCCACACTGCATATGTGAGTAATATATACACTTTGGAATTAAGTGAATGAATAGCCTTGGACAGTTTAATACTTCCCAGATAAGCTAAGTTGGTGTTCAACACATTTACACTTCAAGAGGGGTAGTGAAGTGTAAATTGCTTTGAATGGTCCTAAAGACTGTATACCATGCTACAGCAGATTAACCATTAATGTTGGTTTAAGGTGGTTTAAAGTAAAGAAATTACAAGAACATTAAATTTTATTTGGGTATGGTTTATACCCAGTCAGTGCTGTTCATGGAGTTAATGTATGGTTAGTGTATGGTACAACCATGAGTACAATTGGGATGGGCTACTATAATGTCCTGAGTATGACTGGATGGCCATCCATGCCTTGGGTACTGTAAGGATAATGTTTCCATGCCCTGGGCACAGTTGGTAGGGTCATGGTTGTGATTTATAACAATGCTCTGGGTACAATGGGGAGGTAACCTACATCCTGGGCATGGTTGGGATAGCCCTGTTTAGGGTAGGCTTGGTCAACCATGCCCTAAGTACAGTTGGGATGACCTTCCATGCCCTGTGTACAGTTTGTATAACCTTCCATGCCCTGGATACAGTTAGGATAGTCAACCATGCCCTGTGTACAGTTGGGATGACTTTCCATGCCCTGGATACAGTTAGGATAGTCAACCGTGCCTGTGTACAGTGGGATGACTTTCCATGCCCTGGATAAAGTTAGGATAGTCAACCATGCCCGGTGTACAGTTAGGATGACTTTCTATGCCCTGGATACAGTTAGGATAGTTAACCATGCCTATGTACAGTTGGGATGACTTTCCATGCCCTGTATACAGTTAGGACAGTCAACCATGCCTGTGTACAGCTGGGATGACTTTACATGCCCTGGATAAAGTTAGGATAGTCAACCATGCCTGTGTACAGTTGGGATGACTTTCCATGCCCTGGATACAGTTTGGATAGTCAAAAAGGCCTGTGTACAGTTGGGATGACTTCCCATGCCCTGGATACAATTAGGATAGTCAACCATGCTCTGGGTACAGTTAGTCTGGATATATATTCTTTAAAATAAATAAACTTCTAAAACAGCCATATGTCATAGTTAAAAAAATTGGAAAAGAAAAACGTCATAATAAATTTGACATTGTTTACCTCTCAAGAAACTTCCTCTCATCTCCGAATATTTTGACCATGTCTCATGGTCTTTGTCAGTGGAATGGCTTCGACACAGATGTGTCACATGACCAACATCATGTGACACAATCTGGAGAAGGACATGTGGGAGCTCCTGGCCAATATCTCGGTTCAGGGCAAGTTCACTGGATGTTTATTGCTTCCTTGATTTTCCCTCTATACAGTTCTCGTCATGATCTAGAATCACTTCGTCTTTCATTGAACAATGATGGCCTGTGTTCTGTTTGTGTTCACTGATGGCTGAAGGTGGCTGATGACAAGACAGATGTTCTATGATTCTTGTGTCAAGTGTTCTCAATGTCTGACTGATGTAGTGCTGTTCACATTATGGGCATTCTACACTTTACCTCCTTTGCTGTATTGCGTTTTGGGTGCACCAACAGTGATCTCAGGGTGTTGATTGGTTTTTGAAACACTGACATATCATAGGAATTGAAAATCCTTGCTAACTGCTCTGATAGCTCATTAACAGACCTACTGCGTGTGATCTTCAGCTGGTGTCTGTGGTGTTATCCTTCTTCTTTTCCTTTGGCTGTGTGGTGTTAAACATCCACAGTTTATCCTTCTCTGCTCTTACTAGGTGTTATGTTTGTGGAGTAGTGATTTACCACTGATCTTTTGTGTTCTAAATGGTTGTTCAAATATTAGTTTGTTGCTTTACGATATGCATACCTTCACTGATCCATCGTCCTTCAAAGCATGTGTCTATGAAGGCTAATACGTTGTACTGTTCCGGTTGTATTGTGAACTTGATGTTGTCATCCAGTGAGTTCATATGTTGTGTGAACTGTTCTGTCTTGTAGCCCTATCAATGTGTTATCCACATATCTCAGCTAGATGGCTGGAGGTTGAGATGCTTCCCTGATGGTTCTTTCTTCAAAGTATTCCATGTATAAGTTCACCACTATCAGGGATACCGGTGAACCCATAGCTAATCTCTTCTTCTGTTTGTAGTGCACTCCACCATAGCTGGTTTGCTGATGAACACTTGTGAGACACGGATGAAATATTCAGAGATGGGAGCATGTTTGTTGGGAGATGGGAGCATGTTTGTTGGGAGATGGGAGCATGTTTGTTGGGAGATGGGAGCGAGCCAAGAAACTGGAATATCTGTCCATTCAAGGTACTTCATATATTTGAGAATACGGGCCAAGAAAGGAAAAGAAAATGAGAAGCAGCTAAGGTGGCAGGAAAACCAAGACTAAAGAGAGAAAGGTGTAAACCAGTAGCAAGAGAAGTGACGTGGATATGGAATAGTTGTTGGATGACAGAATGCAGATACTACAACCACAAGATATATCAACAGCCTGCTGTTGAAAATGAAAACAAAATAAGCAAACATAAAGGACAACCACATAAAGTAAATAAATCAATTCACCAGGTTTTCTGGATCATCTGCCACTGAATATGTGGACTGTGATGACTCTTTGCTTGGTGAAGCAGCTGCAAGGAACGCCTCTGCCTCCCTGTCTGTCACCTTGCTGTCACCACTCTCCTCTGAACAGATCAGTGCTAGCTTCTCTGCAAAACAAAGGACACACCTTCATCACCATCGCTGTTACAGTTGTCAACCTGACACAAGTCACACCTTCATCACCATGGCTGTTACAGTTGTCAACCTGACACAAGTTGCACCTTCAGCACCATCGCTGTTACATTTGTCAACCTGACACAAGTCACACCTTCATCACCATCGCTGTTACAGTTGTCAGTATACATGTGTGTTCATGTGCACGAGTGTGCGGGTATATAATGCAGGGCTAGATTTTTAGGAAAAAAGTTCAGTAATCCAGACAGATTAAAAAGGTATTAAATTAAGTGACCCACAAAATAACTAATTTAACGTGGATTACAACATTACGGAAATTGTCACTATATAAAAAGAAAAATATATTTGACAATAAAAATTAAACACTCAGAACATAAATAAATACTGCTGACGTTAAAACGAATAGGTAGGAACCTTACTATTGTATAACAGTTCATATGGCAGAGAAAAGATTAAGTTTTGATTCAAAACTGAAACATTAAATACAGCAAAATTATATTGTTGACTACACGGGAATGAATAGGTGTTTCATGCACTGATCAATGGCCATAGATTGGCCAATAATACACACACAGTGCCACTTGCTTAGTTGTACATTATATATATATATATATATATATATATATATATATATATATATATATATATATATATATATATATATATGTACTCATTTATATATGTATGGGTTGACAAGTGGCCAAAAGTCTTAATGTCAAGCGCTGTACAATTATCAACTAAGCAAGTGGCACTGTATGTGTATTATTGACCAATCTATGGCCACTGACTCTGTAAGGTCACAGGAAGCTTGTTCAAGACCTGTTCCATTTGACAATGTATGCAGGGAACTGCAGGCACTACAGACACCAAGCATGCCATATTTAAGGCTTGGTACAATACCGAGGTTCCAAATATTTGCACAGTAAAAAAAAATGGTAACAATGTGGCTGCTGATGATGTATATATAATATTTGCAATAGGATGACAACTTTTTATTTGTATGCATTTCACAATAAGAACTGTACTGTACATGTTTGCAGAGCATGTATATAATGTATTCAGTGAATGAAAATATTGCATTATAAATGACAATGCAGTGCTCTGTTGAGCAGCCTACCTGTAATGATATAATCCCAAAAGTCACTTCTTGCCTTTGCCAGTAGTTGAGTCTTCAGTTGTCGCAAGTAGTCATTGAACATATCTGGCTCCAAGTTCTGTGGACACAATCTTTGTCATGTGACACATAGCAATTATTTCAATCACCGTGTTGCTAACAATTCATTTGATCCTAACCAAAATCTATAAGTGTCAACAAAACTATGATCTGAAATTAACTGTAAAGCATTGCTGGTTGTTAAGAGTTTCAGAGCTTGCTCAAGTCTTCTACCAGTATCCCTTAACCAGGGCTGCCTACTTCACCCCCTCCCAGATATAGGTCCACTCCTGTGACTGCACACATCATTGGCCTTTCTATGAAATAGATGTAGTCTTGGTACACAAACGCAGCATGCAAACGCCATAGACAAACTTGGTAGACACAAATAAATGAATTGCAACATCACTGCAAAACAACAGAGTGTCAATGAAAGCGTAAGAAGCGAAATAAATAACACTATAATAACAAATATAATGTTTCCCCCAATTGTTAATTAATCTGTTTGTATCACCA
Source organism: Lamellibrachia satsuma (assembly GCA_033239005.1). NCBI lineage: Eukaryota > Metazoa > Annelida > Polychaeta > Sabellida > Siboglinidae > Lamellibrachia > Lamellibrachia satsuma. The sequence goes on along the minus strand of BSQZ01000068.1, from coordinate 2,175,228 downwards.
GTGCAAAATTTAAACCAAGTATGAGGTTTGCTGTTGCGTTCATGTGGGCACTGACCCGCTCATATTCACCTAGTAATGTTCATGTACATGTTTCTTCCCTGACAGCGAGTAGCAGTGATGTGTAGTGAGACGCTGCGAACTAGTGGTTGTTTTTCTGGAGGCATTTCGCCAGTCAACAAATTATGTTAATGAAATACAATGTTATGTTAATAAGCTAAAATAATCTCAGCTAAAAACATGATTTTACACAGCTTAAGCAAATTAAGGAACTGCTAAAATATGTGTGAGAACAGCTACGGAAATCATGTGGCACTGCCAATAGTGCCGTAGTAGGTATATTACATTCCGGAAGGAGACAGGATGTAAGGAGACGGGAAGGAAGGGCACAGGAGTGAAGGAGACGGGAGCTAGGGAGACAGGAGCGAAGGAGATGGAAGGAAAGGAGACGGGAGGGAAGACAACGGGACTGAAGGAGACAGGAGGGAAGGCGATGGGAGCGAAGGAGACGGGAGGATAGGCGAAGGGTGTGAAGGCAACAGGAGAGCAAGATAACCTGAAAGATGACATGTTTACTTACCTGTCCATTTCTATAAGTGGAATATATATTGCTTCAGCCAAGATAATCTGCAATGTATTACTTAGTAACCTAAATAATGTTCCTCCAATATTTTGAGCTGACCCCTAGTACCCTGGTGACACCTACCATAGCCATTTCCCAGAATGCTCAAGTGCTTTTAATATTGCGCATTCTAATGCACAAAGCACAGGAGCCTGTAAATTCTCTTATTAAAAAACAAAATCTGTGTAAAAATGACCTAAAGAATTACTGTCCTATCTCCAATCTCGGTTTTCTGTCAAAAGTATTGGAAGAAGTAGTTGCTAATAGCCTTAATGAACATATTTATAAACATCGCTTATCCAATGATCTACAGTTTGCAAATAAACGATTCCACTCTACCGAAACGGCTCGTCTCAAGATACACAATGATATACATAGCTGATAACATGGACAATGGCAAAGTCACAGCACTCACTTTACTAGATCTCTCAGCTGCTTTCGATACAATTGATCATTTAATGACTACATCAACGTTTTGGCATTTCTGGCACAGCTCTTCAGTGGTTCAAATCATATTTTTCAGATGGACACCAAAGCATTAACATATCTGGCACACTATCTTCACCTTCCATTCGGAGTGCCGCAAGGATCCGTCTTTGGCCCTGTTCTCTTTAGCTTATATACTAAGTCTCAGCCAAGTAATTGCTAATCATAATCTCAGTCATCACCTGTATGCTGATGACACACAGGTTTACATATCACTTTCACAATCAGATGAACAAGAATCTGTTTCGATTTACAGTGATTGTCTTACTGATATCTTGTTGTGGATGGAATCAAGTAAGTTAAAGCTTAATCCAGATAAAACAGACCTTATTATTACTGGCACTAAGCAACAATGAAATAGGGTCATCAGCCATTTTCCAATTAAACTGCAGTGATACATTCCCATCAGATACTGTTCATAATCTAGGTGTTGTCTTTGATAGTGACTTCAACTTTCGCCAGCATATTTCTAAAGTATGTAAATCATGTTTCTATCATAAACGTGATCTCCATTGAATTCGGCGTCACGTAACTGTATCTACTACATTAGTTAATAGCCGCCTTGACTATTGTAATTCACTACTAAATAACATTGCTAAAAGAGACTTGGCTAAACTCCAACAAGTAAAAAATTGTCTGGCACGTGTAGTACTCAGGGTGCCTTGGTTTTCACCATCACTACCACTACTTAAACACTGGCTTCCTGTTACTTATCAAATTAATTTTAAACTGTCTACTCTTACATATTGTGCTCTATCTACTCAACAACCACCCAACTTGGCTAGTCTCCTGCATCTTTCAATTATATCTCGAGACAGTTCAGATAATCAATTTTACAACATTTTATCGTGTCTAAAACAAAACTTAACTTGGGCAAACGTGCTTTCTCTGTTGCTACACCTAGAGTCTGGAATGAACTCCCCATCACTTTGAAAACATTTGAAACTATATAGCTATCTTCCGAAAAAAAACTCAAGACATATTTATTCCAAACTGCATTTCCACCAGAAATCTTCGGTTGTCTCTCGTTCTGAGAATGACTTTTGAGCGTCCCTGTTCACGATTATGCTTAATGATTCTGTTTTGTTGCACCTCTGAGCTCAGGTTACTGAGGATATAGGTGGCATAGAAGTTAACTATTATTATTATTTTATTATTATCACTATTTATATGCAATTTATTGTTGGGGGTGCTGGGGTCTTGGCCTTACATCCCACTCAGCCAAGGATACTGAAGCGCAACAAACAGCCTATCCAGGGGTAGTGATCGCCACTGTACCTGCAGCTTGCTGCTAGTGCATCCATATGGCCACTCCTACTCAACTGTTCTGATTACAAACCCACACTGTCTTGTGGGCATCTTGGGAGAGACAAAGGCTATGGGAGTAAACCCAGTCAGAAAATCTGGAGTGGAGCCCCCCAGACAGAAAATTTGGAGTGGAGTCAACTCTTGGCATCTTCCGGCAGCTCCTGCAGTCAAGCTGGTGCCAAGTGTCGTGCTCTGCACTCCTTTGGTTCCCACAAGTGAGGCCAAGAGGAGGGTCTTGTCACTTGGGCAACCCAAGACCTCCATACATCTCGCCCAGGCATGCGCCATGGAGAGTGTCACTCCATAGTCACCTCACCGCGACTATACAACACGGAAGGCAACAATTTATAAGTTATAAGTCTATCACGGACGCCACGGGTTGCCTTCAACGGTGGGAGAATTCATCATATCTCACTGGACAGGTACCGCCAGCCTCAAGCCAGGCAGCCCCTGGTCAGTTAAGGTGATGTTCCGCCATGATCCACCTGCTTCAGTGGGTGCTTGGAGCTTAGGGTCTTCGTCTGAGAAGTGGACTGAAATACTGCACCAGGCAAAACAAAGAAAAATTTTAAGAAGGATCCAGCCCTTCGCATTGCAAGCTGGACTATCAGGACCATGCAAGATGCAAGGAAGACAGCTACCATCGACAGAGAGCTCAGTAACCTCAACGTGGACATCGCATCTCTTCAGGAGACACGCCTCGCAACAAACGGATCACTGCGAGAAAAAGACTACACCTTCTTCTGGCAAAGAAAACAACCCGATGAACTCCGTTTCCATGGAGTGGGGTGTGCTGTCAAGAACTCCCTGCTGAGCACAATCGATCCACCAACAAATGACTCAGAATGCATCCTGTCCCTCCGTTTGTCTACTGCATCAGGTTCAGTGAACTTGCGCCAACACTCTGCTCCCCTCTGGAAGTCAAAGACTTGTTCTATGAAAAACTCAGCTCCATCATCACCAGCGTCCCCAACTCTGAACACCTGTTCTTGTTGGTAGACTTCAATGCCAGGGTCGGTGATGACCATGATTCATGGCCTACCTGCCTTGGACACTATGGCACTGGGAAAATGAACGAAAACAGACAGCGTCTGCTCGCGCTGTGCTCTTACCACAACCTCAGCGTTACCAACACATTCTACCAATCAACATCAGTTGGACCACTGACTACGCCCTGGTATGCAGCAAGGTGAAAGTCTTGTATCAACGCTGCCTTTGCCTCAGTTCCAGCACTGACTGAAAGATACATCAATTCCCTTGAACAAGCTCTGCATAGCACACCTAGAGGAGGCATTGAAACCAAATGGTCACACATCAGAGACAGTATCAACAATGCTGTCATGACAACTTTCAGAGGAAAAGCAGCGCAGACTGGTTTGAGACGCTCATGTCAGAAAAGGAGTCTGCCAATGAAGTTAAGCGCTCAGCACTGTCTCTCTGCTCAGCATTGTTGGCAAAACCTTTGCGCGAGTCATCCTGAACAGACTGCAAAAGCTGGCAGAGCGAGTGTACCCCGAGGCTCAGTGTGGCTTCTGCAGAGGCAGGTGAACCATCAACATGCTTTTCTCCTTGCGTCAGCTACAGGAGAAATGCCACAAATAGCAAGTGCCCCTCTACATTGCCTTCATCGATCTGACCAAGGCCTTCGACCTTGTCAGTAGGAGTGGCATGTTCCAACTACTGGAAAAGATTGGCTGTCCACCAAAGCTGATCAAAGCCTTCCACAGCAACATGAAAAGCACAGTGCGATAGGATGGAGCAGTCTGAAATGCTTACCCCATCAAGAGTGGCGTCAAACAGGGCTGTGTCCTCACGTCTACCCTGTTTGGAATCTTTTTCTCCCTTGTATGCCTTCAGAACCTCTGAAGATGGCATCTACATCCACACCAAATCAGACGGCAAGCTCTTCAATCTAGCCTGCCTGAAAGCAAAGAGTAAGATCAGCAAAGTCCTCATTCATGAACTTCTCTTTGCTGATGATGCTGCACTTACGAGATCAACAAACGCATCGGCAAAGCTTCTTCTGCCATGTCCAGACTAACCAATAGGGTGTGGGAAAATGGTGCACTCAAACTGAACACTAGGGTTCAAGTGTACAAGGCCTGTGTCCTCAGCATCCTGCTGTACGGCAGTGAGACATGGACGACATATGCCAAGCAGGAGCATCGCCTCAACACATTTCACCTACGTTGCCTCAGGCGCATCCTTGACATCAAATGGCAGGATCAAATCCCCAACACAGAGCTGGTAAACAAGCTAGCAAACACTCATCTATGCTCTTCTCAGCGAGCATCGCATGCAATGGCTCGGGCACATGTGTCGCATGGAGGATGGCCGAATCCTAAAAGACATCCTCTACAGTGAGCTTAAAATAGGCTCCAGACCAACAGCCATCCGATGCTTTGCTTCAAGGATGTGCGCAGAAGTGATATGAAGGCCTGCAACATGAACACAACATCATGGGAGACAACTATCATTGATCGAGGGGTATGGCACGTGAGAGTGCGTGAATATGTGAAAAGGACTGTCACTCCAGAATTGGTCTGCACAGTCACAGCAGGCGCTGTACCACCAACCACTGACTCTTCAGACGCAGACCTATTGTCTTTCGAGACAGGGAGGCCTATATAATTTATTATGATGTTTGAAAATGGACTCTACTGTAAATATTGTATTTAAAACCACACCTGTAATTAAAGCTGCACCCCAATTTTTTACATAAATCCAGATTTTCTCTGCATTGTTTGTTGCAGACAAAAATCTTATTTAAAGCTGCACTGGCACTTTGAGCCAAGCTCCCATGGCGCGAATACATCTGCAGCAAACACAATCTGGAGCAATTTAAATTGGTTCTTTTAAAACATCATAACTTTGCTAATAATTACATATTATGTAGCCATACGTGTAAGCCTTAACATGAAACAAAACGAATCAAATAAATTAAACCGTTTTATTTATATATGATTATGTTTACGTACAACCAAGTAAAACCAGGCAGTCTTTGGGATTTCTTTCCCAAAGGTGATCAAATGTGATTTTGAGTGACAGGCGGTTACAATAAATGGAAATCGGCATAACCTATTTCTCAGACAGTCTAGCACCTGGGCAGCACCTGGATAACAGTCAACTGAAGATGTGCATGGCAGTTAGCATTGCTTTGCATTCAGGTAATGCCTTGTACACCCAGCTGGGTCTGTGCATGTGCCGTCTTTTATTTTTTCGTTATCAAATTTGCAATGTAAAAACGAAATTTTTTAAAATTTTACGTAGGAAAGATGAAAAACAGCTACAAATTGTTATACACGATTTTTGTAATATTAATTAGAAAAACAACATGAAGATATGTCAAACAACATGAAGATACGTCAAACAACATGAAGATACGTTAAAGAACATGAAGATACGTCAAACAACATAAAGATACGTCAAACAACATGAAGATACGTCAAACAACATGAAGATACGTCAAACCATTTTTCGTTTTCATTGCACCAGAACAAAAAGCGACTGCAGCGCCACTCATTTTTAATTTTTCACTGCACCAGAACAAAAAACAAAAAGCGACTGCAGTGCCACTCATTTTTCGTTCTGCATCTGTTCCGTTGATGTGCTAAGCAGCTAATCACATAATAATAAAAACGTATATGCACATAACATATAACATAACATTTATAACATACATAGCATGTATGCATGTATACATGCACACCTTCACACATACGTACGTGCATGCATGCATGCACATTTTTGTATGTGCTAAGCGGCCACACTCACATACACAGATACATAGTTACATACATGCATACATAGTAGCAACGGCCCATGTAAGCGTAGACTGTAGATGGTAGCAACGGCTCATGTAAGTGTAGACTGTAGATGATAGCAACGGCTCATGTAAGTGTAGACTGTAGATGGTAGCAACGGCTCATGTAAGTGTAGACTGTAGATGGTAGCAACGGCTCATGTAAGTGTAGACTGTAGATGGTAGCAACGGCACATGTAAGTGTAGACTGTAGATGGTAGCAACGGCTCATGTAAGTGTAGACTGTAGATGGTAGCAGCTGCTCATGTAAGTGTAGACTGTAGATGGTAGCAACGGCTCATTTAAGTGTAGACTGCAGATGGTAGCAGCTGCTCATGTAAGTGTAGACTGCAGATGGTAGCAACGGCTCATGTAAGTGCAGACTGCAGATGGTAGCAACGGCTCATGTAAGTGTAAACTGCAGATGGTAGCAACGGCTCATGTAAGTGCAGACTGCAGATGGTAGCAACGGCTCATGTAAGTGTAGACCGCAGATGGTAGCAACGGCTCATGTAAGCGTAGACTGCAGATGGTAGCAACGGCTCATGTAAGCGTAGACTGCAGATGGTAGCAACGGCTCATGTAAGCGTAGACTGCAGATGGTAGCAACGGCTCATGTAAGTGTAGACTGTAGATGGTAGCAACGGCTCATGTAAGTGTAGACTGTAGATGGTAGCAACGGCTCATGTAAGTGTAGACTGTAGATGGTAGCAACGGCTCATGTAAGTGTAGACTGTAGATGGTAGCAACGGCTCATGTAAGTGTAGACTGTAGATGGTAGCAACGGCTCATGTAAGTGTAGACTGTAGATGGTAGCAACGGCTCATGTAAGTGTAGACTGTAGATGGTAGCAACGGCTCATGTAAGTGTAGACTGTAGATGGTAGCAACGGCTCATGTAAGTGTAGACTGTAGATGGTAGCAACAGCTCATGTAAGTGTAAACTGTAGATGGTAGCAACGGCTCATGTAAGTGTAGACTGTAGATGGTAGCAATGGCTCATGTAAGTGTAGACTGTAGATGGTAGCAACGGCTCATGTAAGTGTAAACTGTAGATGGTAGCAACGGCTCATGTAAGTGTAGACTGTAGATGGTTGCCATATTGTACCTATTGTTGCCTATTACTGACAAGTTTCAAATTAAATAGTGGAAAGCACAACATTGATAGTTTCCTTTGATATATCGGGCCATGTTCATAAGTGATCCAATATACCCAACCTTCCCCTATTATTGACTAAATAATACTATTACAATGTACTGACTAAAAAATCCTGTAATTAATTAGAAAGATAAGTGCAGCATTCATACAAGACATGTACTTGACCAACATATATTTTCATTGTATGGTATTTGTATGTCTGGGACACAACTATTATTTTTTTATGCACATGGTAAAAGTTTTATGCATATAGGACGCAGGATCTTGCATCCTATAAACCCCTGAATAAAATTAATATACATGCATGTTCGATCAATTTCATGGATGGAATAATTTCATGGATAAAATAAAAACTAATCTACAAATTAGCTAATGCAAATGCTTACTTTACCTTTCACAGATATCATAAACCAGGGAACAAAGCTTTGGCTGCAGCACTTAACAAGAAAAGTTCAGCCGTAAAAGAAGAAATTAAAGATGACGTCGGGCAATGTTGTGACATGGCAATAACACACGACAGCTGGACTAGCCTAAACACAGACAGTTTTAACACAGTGACTACCCACTTCATAACACCCACTTCATAACAGAGACTTGGGAACTGCTCAGTGTGGTGTTGCAGACCACAAAGATGGTGGGTAGCCACACAGCTGAAAACATTGCATCAGATCTGCAGAAAGCGTAAGCCATGTGGAAGCTTCCAACTCCCACCGCCGTAACAGATAATGCTGCAAATGAGCATAAAGGGTTAAGCTACTGAAATGGGTACACTTCGGGTGCTATGGGCATCAGATCAACCTCACAGTAAAATATGGACTCGATGTCCCCAAAGTTGCATTGCTACAGACCTGTTCAATGCAAAGCAAGAACTACTCTTGACGGGAAATGCCATTGGACACAAACTTATCCACAATGTTCCGACATGGTGGAACAGCATGCATGCCATCTTGGCAAGCAGACACCAGTCATTATGACCATGGTGACTGATCAAAGTTCATCACTGTCCAAAGCTGCATCAACTACCATGAGAAACTGTGTATACAGTTTTGATGAGTTTCTTCTGGTGGATAGACTGGTTTATGTGAAAGTGGACAAAGCACCAACCCTCCAGAAAATTGTCACGAAGAAAGAATCAGATCAACAAGATCAAGATGTAACAATGTTATGACACAGTGCATGCATATAGAACATATAGAACATACCATAATAACCACCAGAATATGTTTACAAACATTTATCTCCAATAATTATGCTAAAGTTTTTTTTATAATAACTCCACAGTGTGAAATTGATAATTGTTTTCCATGAAGTTGTGAATTTCCAAGATGTCGGACTGTATTACAGGCTTTTACAGGCTGTGCAACGGTGTTCATATTTCGCATGTGACCAATATTAAAAAAAATTTAGTATGCAGGTCTTGACCCCCCTCCACCCGTTAGTATGCTCTGTATTAATAGGTAAATGTCGACAATTGCGAATGGACCCTCTTAGTGATGACAGACTTAGTGATGACAGACTTAGTGATGATAGACTTAGTGATGATAGACTCAGAGTTTAGTAGGAGACATTTGACAGAAAGGTGACTAGATTGGTGGAGTTCTTAATACAGGATATTCAGAGACCAAACAGCTGATTATTTTGATAATGTCTTTTAGCCTTATAAATGAATAATTGCAAATATACAGGGTCGACCATATTGTTTCTGTATTCATATTTGGTGCTCTACAATCATGTTAAGATATTATGGTAATTCTGTATTGTTCAAGTAACAATAATGTTTGGTGCTACAGCTCTTATTACCGTATTTTTCTTTCTGTAGTGGATTTTTGTAATGTTCAATAAAATATTAGGTCATTCAGCTCTTGTTGTCAAAGTGATGCAGGAAAAATATTACTCAAAATGAATAATTGAATAAAAATTATTTCTCTGTCAGAGTAAATTACCATATTTAACTCATTCAAGTCTGCAAAGCGAGTCGCTTTAATATGAATTTAACATGGACTATATGACATTGTGTTAGTGCTATATTGTGTTACCTGGACTGTATATTCTGTATAAACTTTACATTACAATTTAACATGTGAAATTACAGGTGAAAATACATAGTCTGAAAGAATTATTTTGCCTTACAAATCTTGGAATGGCAGCTCCTTTGAAAGAACTTGTTATAATAATAATAATAAATAGACTTCTTTGGCGCCAATATCCTCGGAAAATCTGAGCTCAGTGGCGCAACAAAACCAAAGGATTAGGCATTCTCATAACCATGTACAGTGCAAAAAGTCATCAACCGATGGATGGAGGTGCCAAGAAGCTAAGGAGGATAGGCCATTTTGAAAAGATAGGTTTTCAGATTACGGCGAAATGAAGCTATATTTCTTGCTGATTTTACGCTGTCGGGGAGTGAATTCCACAGGGTTGGTGCGGCAACCGAGAAAGCTCGAGTTCCAGCATTTGTCTTAACTCTGGGAACAGAAAGTAAACCAGAACCAGATGACTGAAGTTGTCTGGGCTGTCTTGCTGGAGTGAGCATTGAATGTAAATATGCAGGTTGTTTGGTTGAAAAGGCTTGATAGGTAATTGTACAGATCTTAAAAATAATGCGATATCGCACAGGGAGCCAATGCAATGATTTTAGAAGTGGCACTGAGCGAGAGAAACGAGGAGATCGTGTAACTACCGTAGCCAAACAATTTTGGACACGTTGAAGTTTTGTAATATCCTTGATAGCAATATTATGAAGGAGGGAATTGCAGTAATCAAGCCTGCTGCTAACAAGAGCTGTTGCAATAGTTTTAGCGACAGAAAGTGACATATACCGGCGAATACAGCAAAGATCACAGATATGATAAAAAACAGCAACGACACGTTTGAGAAATATGTTGTCTAAAGTTGAAATTCTTATCAAAAGTGACTCCCAAATTCTTCGCTGAGGCTGCTGGTGTCATAGTTTGATTCAAGATACATGTTGGGAAAAAACCATCAAGTTTGCCACACTGCTTTGGAGTACCAATGATGAGAAATTCAGTTTTGTCTGCATTTAACTTTAATTTGCTGTCAGTCATCCAGAGGAAGATTTCCTGGAGACAATCGCTGAGCTGATTTAGGGAGCGATTTGTATCCGAGGTAGCCAAACTAATGTAGATCTGTGTATCGTCTGCGTAAAGGTGGTGGTCCAAATTATGATTTTGGATAACAGAGCTGAGTGGCGTAGTGTAAAGAGTGAACAGCAAAGGCCCCAGAACAGAACCCTGGGGGACACCACACGAAGTGGGGAGTGCGGCCGAGAAGCAGTTTGCAATCTTTATGGTTTGGTGTCTACCAGTTAGGTATGATAAAAACCAGTTCAGAGCTGTGCCAGATATGCCATACCACAATGATAAGCGTTTAATAAGGATGCCGTGGTCTATGGTATCAAAGGCGGCAGACAGATCCAGCAATGTAAGTGCTGTTACTTTTCCTTTGTCAATGTTTAAGGTAACGTCACTGTGTACTTTTAAGAGAGCAGTTTCTGTAGAATGAAACTCTTTGTAAGCTGATTGTGACACATTAGATAAGCAATTTGAGCAGATGTGAGACCTTAGACGGCTTGCTACGATTTTCTCAAGTATTTTGGAAATAAAGCTGAGATTAGAAACAGGTCTATAATTGTTTAGATCTTCTTTAGACAAAGATGTCTTCTTAAGAAGTGGGTTGACATGGGCGTGTTTGAAATCATCCGGAAACAAGCCAGAAAACAGTGATACATTTATAATATCCGTTATCGGTTTGAGCAATGTATCAAGACAAGATTTCAACAGTACGGTTGGTAGTGGATCAAGCTCACAGGACTTATTTGGGGAAGACATAATTATTTTCTTCACTTCATCAGCTGTGGCAGGTTCAAATGTTACAAGTAAAGAATTTACTCCTGGAGAGGCCACGTTTACATTACTAAAATTATGATCTGGGAAAGCGGAATGGATAAGACTGATTTTGTCATTGAAATGACTAGAGAACGAGTCACATAGAGACTTGATTGAAACATGATTAGGAAGAGATGGAGCAGGCCGCCTGTGTAGAATTTGATTTATGCAGTTCCATAGCAGACGTGGACTTTCAGAGTTATTTGAGACCATATTTGTGTAATAATCCGATTTAGCTTTGGCCATTTGTCTGTTGCAGTAGTGACAGTGTTTTGAATAACGCGACCTGTCCAAAGACGAGCGTGATTTGCGCCATACGCGCTCAAGATAACGACGACGCCTTTTAGATTGTAGAATTTCGGGAGTCATCCATGGAGCGGGTGGCTTTTGTGATACAGATTTGGATCTTACAGGTGCATGTTTGTTAAGTAAAGACTTGAGTGCTTGATAGTACTGTCCACACAAATCGGATAGGTGTCCGTCCCTTTGGTTTTATGATTAGGTCGGATTTAAGTATGTCAGCCTTTAAAGCAGCGATGTTAATCTTATGAATATGTCTGTAAAATACATTGTGTTTTGACTCTAATCTAGTTCTGCAAACGTTTACATCGACAATGACTGTGTGGTGGTCTGATAAACCATCCGAAACTGTAGGTGTTTTGATACTGTAACAAGTTGAACGAGTTATGAAAAGATCGAGTCAGTGGCCATGTATGTGTGTCGAAAAGGTAACATGTTGTTTCAAATCAAACGATACCAGGATTTCATTAAAGGTAGTTGTTATATTATTAAAATCACCAAAAATATAAAATTCTGAATGAATAGGTGCCAAATTTTCCAGTAGATTCTGGAATTCTTCAAAGAAATTGGCTGGGTGTCCTGGAGGGTGATCAATACAGACGAAATAAGCAGAGAAAGAAGAATCTGAAATTTCAACAGAAATGGATTCAAAACTAGAGTACTCATGGTTCGAATGTAATTTAACTTTGAACTGTTTTGATACAAAAAAGCCAACACCACCACCTCGTCTAACTGAATGTGGTCAATGATGGAAGGTATAACCAGAAGGAGAAATGTCAGCAATGCAGGCAACTGTATCATGTGGTCAGAGCCAGGTCTCAGTTACAGCAAGAATGTCTACTGTTTTAGAAATTAATAAATCGCTAAGTGATGCTGTCTTATCCCGAATTGATCGAACAATTTGTTACTGGTATGTTGATAAGTGCTGGCAGCACAAACTAGGGATGACAATGTGCCAGTATATTTTACACTATTTACCATTCCTTTCTCATATTAAGAAAATTTATAGAAGCAAAATGAAATGCCTGCTATTGCTATACTACATCTACATAAACTCATTAGTAATATTTTTTTTAATATTTCTTTTACAGACAACTTCGGTTGCTACAAGGGATTCAGGGACATATTGAGGGGGGCTAAACCTGTGTACACCAAACCATACTGGGTTCCATATGGCCTACGCCCGAAAGTTGAACAGGAGTCTGACAGGCTTGAGAAAGCTGGTGTCATTTCACCCAGTTTCACCAGTGACCCTCAGCTGAAAATAGTTCTCCAGCCAAATATCAAAATTTATGATATTCTGGCTGACTTGGCTAATGGAGTTAAATTCTCTAAACTTGACTTTGCAAATTCCTACAATCAAATGGAGGTTTCCAATTAATCAAGGGAATGGCTTACCATTGCAATGCATAACGGTGTGTTTCAGCAGAATAGATTAGTTTATGGTATAATCTCTGCACCTGCTACATGGCAGAATGCAACAGAGAAGGTGTTGCAGGGCTGGCCAAGGAACATCTAGATGATACCCTAGTGTCAGGGAGAATAGAGTCAGAATGTTTAAGCAATTTTTTTTCAAGACTGATTTGGTTTAAAGCTAAAGATAAATACAAATTCTCCAGAGAATCTCTTGAGTATCTGTGTCACATGATATATGCCCAAAGCACTCATAAATCTGAAGACAAGATAGCCATCATATTAGATGCATCCAGACCCACTGATGTCAGTACACTGACATAGTTCATTTGCATGGTATATGCATGCATGCATATTATTAAAAGTTTGTGCCAGACTCCACGTCACTCCCCTCAATACCTTTGTGTGGACAGATGTGATGGATAACGCGTTTCTAGCAGTGAAAAGTGCCCTAGGCGGTCCGGGTTTCTGGTGCATTTTTACAGCAGTCTCCCCATGACAGTTGCATGTGATGCATCGCCAGTTGGTTTAGGAGCGGTGCTTTCTCACATTATGCCTGATGGAGAGGAGCGACCAATTCAGTTTGCATCTCGCTCGTTGATGAAAGCAGAGCAGAAGTATTCCCAGGTCGAGAGGGAAGGGCTTGGAATCATTTTGGTGTGAAAGAATTTGATCTTTTTTGGCCTGGCAATCCTGCTTGCAATGTGTACGTTACCTCATTGGAAATAACAGATGAATTGATAATTCTGAGTCTTGAATTATTCATAGAGGGAACGGACCTGTTATTACGGAGATCATTTATAATTATAATAACTAGGTAATCTTGCGACAAGGAGAAACACTTAACTGAAGATGTTGAATTGGATGCGATAACTGACATTGACTCAGTTATCTCGAGACAGTGTCCATGATCTGGCAGGAGAGTCTTATAGCAGCATTGGCTTGAATTTATTTGATTAATTGATTTTTTAAAGTATCCAATGATAACACATTAAAGCGTAAGCTTTTGTTAAAAGTAAATCAGAGGCAGTATCTTAGAGTAACTTAGTCTTGGTACAGATTAACATATTTATTTTGGTGTATCAAACTATTGTTTACAAGGTTGAATATATATGAGATAAGGTGATACATTTAAAAGGTAAAAAGGTAAAGGTATGTTCTTATATAGCACGGTATTCAGTCCGTAGGACCGCTCAAAGCGCTTTACACTTACACACAGGCCATCTCAACTTCTCTGGGAAGCATTCAGCCATGCTGCAATTGCGCGAAGACAATTCGTTCACATTTCCACCACTGTCTGTACAGGTACTGTGTGCCAGGTACTCATTTATACAGCTGAGTGAACTGTGGCAATGTGGAGTGATCAAACTTGCCAAAGGTTCGAAGTGACCGCAATGGGATTTGAAACCAGGTTCTCTCGATTGAGAGTCCGGCCTTCTAACCGGTATGCCATCACGCTCCACATAAATTACATACAGTAATATGACATATATACAGTAATATATGACATACATACAGTAATATATGACATACGTACAGTAATATATGACATACATACATACAGTAATATATGACATAGTTGTAGAAACGTTTTCGGTAAAAAGTAACTTCTTGTTATACACTGAATCTTGTTGTTTTTACAGTGTTCTATGTATTCGCTAGGTAGCAGGCTTTTTAGGCTCATGCGAGCTTAGCAGACAGAACATAGTTAGCAAGTATATTATTATAAAAATTAAGTTTAAACTGAAATAATCCAGCCAAAAGTGTTCTTTTGAACACAGAAAGCACCCTTATCCAAGGCTAACATAGTAAGGACATAACATTGTAAACAAGGCCACCAGGCACTTAGTATACAAGAGCTGCAGCAACTGGGTGGATAGTTTGTTTTGAGTGTAGGGGATGTGCGAAGATGAAGGGACTAGAGGTGGAGATGGAACACCTGAGGCACCTTGTTGTGGCATTGGTGGGAAGGGAAGAGGTGGGTTGTGTCAGTGGTTCCAGTGGGGGGACAGTGGATGATACATTGGGGAGGCAATGAGAGAGATGATAGGGAGAGTTCAGGTAAGGTGACAGGACAGAAGGAGATGGGAGGGAATGAGACAGGAGGGAAGGAGTCGGAAGGGAAGGAGATGGGAGAGAAGGCAACGGGAGAGGAGACAGGAGGGAAGGGCACGGGAGCAAAGGAGATGGGAATGAAGTGGACAGGAGCAAACGAGACGGGAAAGGAGGAGACAGGAGGGAAGGCAACGAGATCGAAGGAGAGATGAGGGAAGCCGACGGGAGGGAAGGTGATGGGGACGAAGAAGATGGGAGCGTAGGCGAAGGGCACAAGGGCAACAGGTGGGCGAGAAGGAGATGGGCAATATGCTGCCAAGTGACATGACTGCAGGACAGAATATGACGAAAGGGAGAGGGGAGACTAAAGAAGGAGGGGAATGACAGAAGTCATGGGGAGACTAAAGAAGGAGGGGAATGACAAAAGTCATGGCGAGACTAAAGAAGGTGGGAAAGACAGAAGTCATGGGGAGACTAAAGAAGGTGGGGAATGACAAACGTCATGGGGAGACTAAATAAGGTGGTGAATGACAGAAGTCAAGGGGAGACTAAAGAAGGTGGGGAATGACAGAAGTCATGGGGAGACTAAAGAAGGTGGGGAATGACAAACGTCATGGGGAGACTAAAGAAGGTGGGGAATGACAGAAGTCATGGGGAGACTAAAGAATGTGGGGAATGACAGAAGTCATGGGGAGACTAAAGAAGGTGGGGAATGACAAAAGTCATGGGGAGACTAAAGAAGGTAGGGAATGACAGAAGTCATGGGGAGACTAAATAAGGTGGTGAATGACAGAAGTCATGGGGAGACTAAATAAGGTGGTGAATGACAGAAGTCAAGGGGAGACTAAAGAAGGTGGGGAATGACAGAAGTCATGGGAGACTAAAGAAGGTGGGGAATGACAGAAGTCATGGGGAGACTAAAGAATGTGGGGAATGACAGAAGTCATGGGGAGACTAAAGAAGGTGGGGAATGACAGAAGTCATGGGGAGACTAAAGAAGGTGGGGAATGACAGAAGTCATGGGGAGACTAAAGAAGGTGGGAATGACAAGTCATGGGGAGACTAAAGAAGGTCGGGAATGACAGAAGTCATGGGGAGACTAAAGAAGGTGGGGAATGACAGAAGTCATGGGGAGAATAAAGAAGGTCGGGAATGACAGAAGTCATGGAGAGACTAAAGAAGGTGGGGAATGACAGAAGTCATGGGGAGACTAAAGAAGGTGGGGAATGACAGAAGTCATGGGGAGACTAAAGAAGGTGGGGAATGACAGAAGTCATGGGGAGACTAAAGAAGGTGGGAATGACAAGTCATGGGGAGACTAAAGAAGGTCGGGAATGACAGAAGTCATGGGGAGACTAAAGAAGGTGGGGAATGACAGAAGTCATGGGGAGACTAAAGAAGGTCGGGAATGACAGAAGTCATGGAGAGACTAAAGAAGGTGGGGAATGACAGAAGTCATGGGGAGACTAAAGAAGGTGGGGAATGACAGAAGTCATGGGGAGACTAAAGAAGGTGGGGAATGACAGAAGTCATGGGGAGACTAAAGAAGGTGGGGAATGACAGAAGTCATGGGGAGACTAAAGAAGCTGGGGAATGACAGAAGTCATGGGGAGACTAAAGAAGGTGGGGAATGGCAGAAGTCATGGGGAGACTAAAGAAGGTGGGGAACGATATAAATCATGGGGAGACTAAAGAAGGTGGGGAATGACAGAAGTCATGGGGAGACTAAAGAAGGTGGGGAACGATAGAAATCATGGGGAGACTAAAGAAGGTGGGGAATGACAGAAGTCATGGGGAGACTAAAGAAAGTCGGGAATGACAGAAGTCATGGGGAGACTAAAGAAGGTGGGGAACGATAGAAATCATGGGGAGAGTAAAGAAGGTGGGAATGACAGAAGTCATGGGGAGACTAACGAAGGTGGGGAATGACAGAAGTCATGGGGAGACTAAAGAAGGTGGGGAATGACAGAAGTCATGGGGAGACTAAAAAAGGTGGGGAATGGCAGAAGTCATGGGGAGACTAAAGAAGGTGGGAATGACAGAAGTCATGGGGAGACTAAAGAAGGTGGGGAATGACAGAAGTCATGGGGAGACTAAAGAAGGTGGGGAATGACAGAAGTCATGGGGAGACTAAAGAAGGTGGGAATGACAAATGTCATGGGGAGACTAAAGAAGGTGGTGAATGACAGAAGTCATGGGGAGACTAAAGAAGGTGGGGAATGACAGAAGTCATGGGGAGACTAAAGAAGGTGGGAATGACAAACGTCATGGGGAGACTAAAGAAGGTGGGAATGACAAAAGTCATGGGGAGACTAAAGAAGGTGGGGAATGACAGAAGTCATGGGGAGACTAAAGAAGGTGGGGAATTACAGAAGTCATGGGGAGACTAAAGAAGGTGGGGAATGACAAAAGTCATGGGGAGACTAAAGAAGGTAGGGAATGACAGAAGTCATGGGGAGACTAAAGAAGGTGGGGAATAACAGAAGTCATGGGGAGACTAAAGAAGCTGGGGAATGACAGAAGTCATGGGGAGACTAAAGAAGGTGGGGAATGACAGAAGTCATGGGGAGACTAAAGAAGGTGGGGAATGACAGAAGTCATGGGGAGACTAAAGAAGGTGGGGAATGACTGAAGTCATGGGGAGACTACAGAAGGTGGGGAATGACAGAAGTCATGGGGAGACTACAGAAGGTGGGGAATGACAGAAGTCATGGGGAGACTAAAGAAGGTGGGAATGACAGCAGTCATGGGGAGACTAAAGAAGGTGGGAATGACAAAAGTCATGGGGAGATTAAAGAAGGTCGGGAATGACAGAAGTCATGGGGAGACTACAGAAGGTGGGGAATGACAGAAGTCATGGGGAGACTAAAGAAGGTGGGAATGACAAACGTCATGGGGAGACTAAAGAAGGTGGTGAATGACAGAAGTCATGGGGAGACTAAAGAAGGTGGGGAATGACAGAAGTCATGGGGAGACTAAAGAAGGTGGGAATGACAAACGTCATAGGGAGACTAAAGAAAGTAGGAATGACAAAAGTCATGGGGAGACTAAAGAAGGTGGGGAATGACAGAAGTCATGGGGAGACTAAAGAAGGTGGGGAATTACAGAAGTCATGGGGAGACTAAAGAAGGTGGGGAATGACAAAAGTCATGGGGAGACTAAAGAAGGTAGGGAATGACAGAAGTCATGGGGAGACTAAATAAGGTGGTGAATGACAGAAGTCGTGGGGAGACTAAATAAGGTGGTGAATGACAGAAGT
The DNA here is from genome assembly GCA_033239005.1 of Lamellibrachia satsuma. NCBI lineage: Eukaryota > Metazoa > Annelida > Polychaeta > Sabellida > Siboglinidae > Lamellibrachia > Lamellibrachia satsuma. The sequence goes on along the minus strand of BSQZ01000068.1, from coordinate 2,156,923 downwards.
CAAGGGGAGACTAAAGAAGGTGGGGAATGACAGAAGTCATGGGAGACTAAAGAAGGTGGGGAATGACAGAAGTCATGGGGAGACTAAAGAATGTGGGGAATGACAGAAGTCATGGGGAGACTAAAGAAGCTGGGGAATGACAGAAGTCATGGGGAGACTAAAGAAGGTGGGAATGACAAGTCATGGGGAGACTAAAGAAGGTCGGGAATGACAGAAGTCATGGGGAGACTAAAGAAGGTGGGGAATGACAGAAGTCATGGGGAGACTAAAGAAGGTCGGGAATGACAGAAGTCATGGAGAGACTAAAGAAGGTGGAGAATGACAGAAGTCATGGGGAGACTAAAGAAGGTGGGGAATAACAGAAGTCATGGGGAGACTAAAGAAGCTGGGGAATGACAGAAGTCATGGGGAGACTAAAGAAGGTGGGGAATGGCAGAAGTCATGGGGAGACTAAAGAAGGTGGGGAATGACAGAAGTCATGGGGAGACTAAAGAAGGTGGGGAACGATAAAAATCATGGGGAGACTAAAGAAGGTGGGGAATGACAGAAGTCATGGGGAGACTAAAGAAGGTGGGGAATGATAGAAGTCATGGGGAGACTAAAGAAGACCAATCTAGTTCAAGCTTTCTCGTTTCTCGTAAGTTTTAATGTGGCTGGAAGATGGGTTTGTTTACCTTACAAAATATGGCTAACTTTTGACTCCCATAAAAATGAAGACCTCACTGATAATGCCTCTTAGTGGGACTCATAAAATTGTGTTGTGCCTTCGAGACGAACCAATATCATAGTTTTTAGCCAAATGCTAGTGGTCAACCGGACCCCCAGATTTGAGACTATTGAGGATCCAGCAGTGAATTTAGGGGCCTATGGACCCCTGCTAAATTCGAATATAATATCCATCTTTAAAGTTTCACAGTGAATCTAAATAACGTAGTGGAAGTGGGGAATTACTTCATAGAAGCATATGTCCGGACTAAGGCAGTCTAGAATTCCTAGTCCGAGACTATTTATGTGCTAAATGCACCGCTAGTCGATAGCTTAGCTAGAGTTCAGTCGGAGACTATGCTACATCTGGTTCATGCATACAGGCCTTGATGACTACATCAGCAAGACTAGGTCACGTCAACGTAATCTACACACGTCTTGATGATGTTGTTGAATCTGGGACTAATGAAAGATATCAATACATCATTGAAGGTCGTTACAAATACCAGTATTTTCTAGCATATCATGAGAACAAATTAAAAAACCTGACATGAGCCATGCCAGCCACCATAAGATCTGAAGATCTGTCTGGCACAGGTCAATATAATGTATGTTGTCTGTAGGAAGTCTTCACTAAGAGGAGGCAATGTACCAGTTGAAAAAACTTTTTATCTACAAGACAGGCGACTAGCCACTACACTGAACTACAGCACTAAACACATCACCCAACCCCTGTGGCACAGCCACGCACATCACATGCACTGAATAAAAAGGCAAGATAACAAACGTGGAAAATAAGCATTGACATATCTCACACTTTTCAAAACACTGAACTCATACCCACCACCATATCATCATTCCTACCTTGATTGCAGCACATCGCAGCTCCTTCAGACAGTCCAGAGCCTTGCCATATGACTGTCTTCCAAAAGATTCCATCACCAATGTCACAATTCTTTCTTGCATCATTTTACAGGCTGAAAAGTGGTGGAAACTTTGATTTTAATAATGTGATTTTAATACCTAAGTTCTCAAAGCACAATATTTTACATGCAGAAAATCACATTATATATATATATATATATATGCAAATAACCCATCTTTCTTAAAATAGCTTTCATCAAAATGTGCGTACACTGCTTGATTTGAGGTAATATTATGCTAACATCTTACTCAAAACATCTTTCATAGAAATGTGTCAAATGCCATGTGTATGGCTGATAACTGTTGATCTTAGCCAACACTACACAAATAACATCTTTCTCAACGCACCTTAGTAGGATGTCACATGATTCATAGTTCATGTTGTGCAATAGGCCAGCAGTGTGCATTGATATTACTGAATGTTAGCGTGTCATTCAAGGACTTTCTCCTCAATGTCCTGTTGCCATATTTATAAAAAGCAGAAAGGAATAATCCAGACTAATATGTATTATTCTTACACATTACCTGATCCTTCCGAGTAGATTAACATGTAAAATAAATCAGACACATGCACACACACATATAGTTGAGTTAATTAGTAAGCAAGTTAATATTATAAGGTGTGATGTATCTTTATCTAGGAATCCTAAGGGTGCCCAGAGAGTATTGTAATTTTTTGATCCTCCCATCCAAAATTTTTATTGCATTTTAGCCCCCTTTTTAAGCAATTAATTTTGAAATCTTCTCATCTCATATGTACATGCATACGTGCGTGCATGCGTGTGCATGGACATTCATCTGTGCATGTGCATGCACACATGTGATTAGTAATGCAAGTGATACATGACATAGAAATGCATAAAAATTACCAAAGAATATGTGGAATGCCAGATTTATTTATTAAAATAGAATGTCAACTTGTTTATTAAAATTTAATTGTGTGTTGCAGAAATTACATACTATCTAGAGTCATTGTTTATTATGCTGACAGATTCTACCCAGGTTCAAACTTAGTACCTTTTTCAAAGTGGTCTTCATCCTGTCTGTTGATGAGGCTGTTGAAGTCTTCGATTGGCCTTGCACTGCCGACCTGCAAACAAGGACATACTAGTTACACTTTACTTTCAACTGCAAGCTACACAACATAACTAGGACCTTCATAGAAGATTGGAGCTAGAAACTTCATAGAAGATTGAGCTAGGAACTTCATAGAAGGTTGCAGCTAGGAACTTCATCGAAGACTGGCACTAGAAATTTCATAGAAGATTGGAGCCAGGAACTTCATAGAAGATTGGAGCTAGACACTTCATAGAAGATTGGAGCAAGAAACGTCATAGAATATTGGAGCCATGAACTTCATAGAATATTGGAGCCAGGAACTTCATAGAAGATTGGAGCCAGAAACTTCATAGAAGATTGGAGCCAGGAAATAGAATATTGGAGCCATGAACTTCATAGAATATTGGAGCCATGAACTTCATAGAATATTGGAGCCATGAACTTCATAGAATATTAGAGTCAGGAACTTCATAGAATATTGGAGCCAGGAACTTCATAGAAGATTGGAGCCAGAAACTTCATAGAAGATTGGAGCCAGAAACTTCATAGAAGATTGGAGCTAAGAACTGCATAGTAGACAGGAACTTCATAGAAGACTGGAAATAAGCACTCGGTTGAGAAGAAGCGTGTTCATGGAGAAGAAAGGTGCAGAAGTACCAGAATTCATTCTAATCGAAATCATGGAGAACCTCGATCTGCTGAACGTCCAACTCCAGGGACGAGAGCACCTAATTAATGAATTCTTCCAGTCTGTCTCCACTTTCGAGACAAAGGTGCAACTGTGGGAGACACAGCACAGCCTTTGTAGCATTCATGGAGCTGCCGAGACGGGAGTTTGCTGACCGATTCACTGATCCCAGCGCTCGCAGCAGAAAATGGAAGATGAACTTCATGAAATGCAAGACACAAATGCAGCTAACAGACGGACACTTGGATGGTGTACTGAGGCTCACAGAGACTAGTTTGCAACCAGATGTGGGAGCACAGCAACAGCACCAGGCGTCAGTGTCAAACTACTCAATATGGCTTCAGTGACATGCCAAGAACATGTATCATAAATAATGTGTGTTTGTGTACACAAAGTTCATTAGTCTTATTTTCTCAAAAAGGTTTTAACAATACAATGCGAGAACTATACATTGCACTGACCTCAGTGACCTTGTCGTTTACAATGTCAGCTATGCCCCCAGTAAGGGTTGGATCCATCCTTGGTCGTTTAGATGGAGGCTCGCCAACTGATCTGTCCCTGCAAGTTGTAATATTGTAGATTTGACAAATAGTCTGTGGGCCAATATTTTTTATGACCTCATATAATAACAATTTGAAATCTTGTTGTTTGCTGCTTGGCAATTCCTGCATGTTCAACAGGGAGTGTCTGGAAGTATGACTACTGAGCAAAAAATTAAATATGGGGTAGGGATAGATATTTCCACATAATACGTTACAAATCATACCAAACTATTTGGAATTGGGTATCTGTGGAAAGGTATGTCAATTCTCTATACAAATATCATGACAGCATAATGTATAAGTGTTCCATAATATCACAATTGCATCATAATTAACTTACATAATTGGAAACCTGGAACCATATTAAGTTTGGTACTGGTGGAAAGGTATGTTTATTTTATGTATGTTGCAGTTCCCCTCATTCTCTGGGTATATAGCATGGATAGAATGGATAAAGATCACGTGCATGAATGCACATGCTTGTGTGCATGCATGCATGTTTCTCTATTGATATTACCTTGTGTGTGTGTGTGTATATTTGTGCGTGCGTGTGTGCATGTAAATATATACGCACACAGCATGCAGTGTATATCAAATGAGCATGCAGGTATAAACAGACATATTTATTAAATACTATTTACAGATGGCTATTTTGGTCAGCTTACTGGAAGCATTGCTGACTAGTTAGTTAGTCAGTTGTCCGTTAGGCTGGCCACTTATTAATTTTCCTTATCATTGTCAAAGTATCTATAAACTCTTGTAGTAGATGTCACCTTCAATCCAGTCATATTCTAGCTTTTCATGCTCATCAATCTTCCACCCATTTTCAGCTGGGGTGAGGAAGTCTGGATATGGATGACATGCTCCTTCAGAGACAACTGGCTTCATGACAAGAGACTCATTATGGCTGAAAAGTGATGACACATATCACCTGTGGAATGCTGCCTGGTGAAGTGATGTTGACATCTCTGTATGATGGTTTAACATACAGACAACTTCTCCTGTCTGGCTACCTTCTAGTGACTTCCATTCCAAACTCTCAAGCATGTTCCCTACGCTGCTGCGTCGCCGGTAGTCGTTCATTACGAAGCGGGCTGCTTGCCTCTGGACATTCTCAACTGCCTTGGTGTACTTTTTGGTGGATGGGTCCGATACAGTTGACGCATACTCCACAATAGGCCTTACAAACGTCTGGTAACACCGCGATTTGATGGCTTGGGGGCAGCTGCTGATGTTGCGCTGTAAGAAAGCCCTGGTGTTGTTGGCCTTCTTTGTTATGTTGTCGATGTGGTCATTCCATGTTAACTTCCTGTCGATGGTTACTCCAAGGTACTTGGCGCCAGTGACCTCCTTCAGAGCTTTCCCATGGATCGAGTAGCAGCTGACTACTTTCTTCTTCCTTCTGTTGGTGATTCTGATAATCTCGCACTTGTCTGGGTTAAACTCCATCAACCAGTCTGCCTCCCATTTCTGCAACCTGTCGATGTCATCTTGTAATGTATCTGCGTCAGCTGTTGCGTTGATGTTCCGGCACAGGAGGCAGTCATCAGCAAATAGACGTGCGGTAGAGGATATTTGGTCCGGGAGGTCATTGATGTAACACAGGAAGAGGATGGGGCCGAGGACTGTGCCCTATGGAACGCCTGAGGTGACAGCAGCTGTAAATGATCTTTTACCTTCGAGGACTACTTCTTGGGTACGGTTACTCAGGAAGCTTTGGATCCAGTCCAGTGTATTTCCTCGCACGCCGTAATGATGTAATTTGGCTGCCAGGTGGGGATGAGACACTTTATCAAATGCGTTAGAGAAAGCACAGCGTCGATCTGTCCGGCACCATGGAGGCTCTTGGCTAGGTCATCAACTGTTTGGATAAGCTGGGTTTCGCAAGATCTATGTTTGCGGAAGCCATGCTGATAGTCAGTTAGTATGTTGAGGTTTTCCAGGTGGTCCATGAAGTTGCTGTGTACGATGTGCTCCAGAGTTTTGCAGGAAATGCTCGTTAGAGAGATAGGTCTGTAGTTTGATGGTGAACCTCTATCTCCCTTCTTGTAGACTGGAATAACCCAAGCATGTTTCAAATCTACCGGCACGGTGCCTTGATTAAGGGATGATTGGTAGATGAGCGTCAGTACTGGTGCAATCTCAGCGGCATAGTCTTTCAGGACCCTGGCAGGAATCGCGTCAGGTCCGGTGGCTTTATGGGGTTTAACTGCTTCGAGGAGTTTTCTCATGCCAGTTTCACATACTGTGATATCTGGCAAGACACTGTATTTGCAAGTTCCAAGGTTCGGCACGTTAATCTTGCCTCCTTTCGTGAAGACCGATGAGAATTGGGTGTTAAGAATATCAGCTTTAGTCTGGCTGTCGCTGTGGACAATGCCATTCTTCTTGAGTGGGGCTACTCCGCTGTTGTCGTTTTTCTTGCTTTTGATGAAAGACCAAAACTTCTTCAGATTGCCCCCATTCTGGTTGCTTTCTCCTATCATGGAGTTAATGTATTGGTAATACGCCTTGCGGCACTCTGATTGAACAAGCTTCTTTGTAGCCCGATATTTTGCCATGTCCTGGTCAGACTTGGTTCGCTGGGCCTTCTTGTAGTATTTCTTTTTCTTTCTAGACAGGTTTCTTATCTTGCCGTTGGCCCAGGGCTGATTGTAGCGCTGGGAAGACAGTTTTGTTGGAACGTGATTGGCCAATACGCTTTGGCATTTGGCTGTAAATAATGCCCACAATGTTTCCACAGGTGTTTCCGGGTTGTATCGGGTTTGCATCTCTTCAGCAAAGCACCTAGATCTTCCTTGATCAGTTCAGTGTCTGCTTTCTTCCATATGTGGATCTTCCTCTGGACAGGTCTTTGTCTTTTTGGCACGATGTCCAAGTTTACGTAGACTGCTGCATCATGATCGCTGACCCCTGGTATTGGCTCGCATCTGTTGACAAGGGAAGGTCGATTTGTTAGGAAGACATCTAAGGTGTTGTGAATTCTTGTCGGGAAGGTGACCATCTGTGATAAGCCCAGCATGGTAAATGTGTCAATGAAGAGTTCATTTATCTGTTTAGTGTACTGATGTTTCGATATGGTGTTTGTTTGCCAATTGACGTCTGGGAGGTTTGTGTCTCGTGCAATCCACAGGGGGCTGTTTGGGAAGTTCCTGGCTATGCTTGATATGGCATCACACATACAGTTAGTGTAATCAGAGTTGTTGTCTGTTGGCCTGTAAACTCCGAGTACTACAAGAGGGTGTGGCTGTGCGGTCTGAATTTTCACTCCTACCATCTCGCACGGTGACATTATAGTTATGCGTTCTGCGACAAGTCCAGTCTTGATGGCAATCATGACCCCTCCATAACCATCCGCTCTGTCATTCCTGAAAGGAGGGTCATACCCAGGTGGCATGAATTCGTTACTGTTGATATTGGGCTTGAGCCAAGTTTCACATGCAATTATGATGTCAGGTCCGACAGGCGTTACGATCTAGGGCGACTCTAGATCATAAAGTTCAGCGTCGGTTAAAAGCCTGGTTAGTACGAAAGATACACGGCAGGGATATATAGCATGGATAGATAGCGTGTATGTATATGTCACGCTAGGTGTTGATACCCGAGCAAGTGCGTCTAACAAGCTATGTTCAGCTAAAACATACGGTAGCCTTGTTGGCCGTAGGGTCTTTGTTTACACAGATCGGCCTTGATCCAAAGGGCGGGAAATACAAATTTAATCTGGCCGGTCTAAGTGCAGATTTTACTTAGCTGCATTCAGCATATAGTGTTCAGGTTTCTCCCGTATGGGTCTTTATGTTGTACTTGATCGGTGTACCGATCAGTAAACAAGGTAAATTATTATATAAGTTAGCAAAATGACAAATTCCACCGGAGATCCGACCCGACAACACCACAGCTGACCACGCCACCTAGCGATCATATATTGATATACATGTATTGTTTTATTAACCATAGCTTTGTACCGTACACAACAGTACCAACTAGCAGGGTTGACTGGATTACTTTCATTTTGTACTGGAGTAAAAGTAAAGTCATCCCCCCGGCATTACGCCTTAGGAAGCCATGAAGGCTTATATGGCCAGTGCTTAAACCTGGTTTCTGTAGTGCGAAGCAACTTAGAGTGCAGTTATACTGACTCTCCTGGACAGGACACTAGTCCATCGCAGGTACCTTCCAAACAGTGTTTGTACTCATTTGCAGCTGAGTAGATTGAGGCAAAGTAGGGTAAACGAAATTGCCTAAGCTTCGAAAACAAAGTGTGCCCAGTGTGGGTCTTGAACTCACAACCCTCGAATTTAGAGTCCAACACCTTAACCACTAGGCCACGGCTGCCCCCTTGGAGTAAAAGTAATTAACCTAAAAAGTACTTGAGTAAAAGTTAAAGTACTTGAAGTAAAAGTAGAAGTAGAAGTACAACACTTAGAAATAACAACAAAATCATGAGTAATATTATATAAATTACACAGCTTGCATCTGGCAACTGTTTTGCTACCACTCTGCCTATAACAAAGTGTTCCCAGACAGCCTTAGCTGGTCAATCGGTCTGCCACCATTGAACACGGTGCTCACTTGGATGCTTGGAAAATTACATTATCATTAATGAGAGCTCACAACATCAAATAATTTCAGTTAAATACAGAACTTAATTAATGATGAGGCACAATCTGTCTTTTATCGACCTGTTCCACTGGGGTATGGGAGGAGGTAGATAGTACAACACGATATGCATACGCAGGTGTGATTGTATCTGAGTAGCTAGAGGGTCAGTCCAGTAGTAGTAGTAGCCTCTCAGGGAAACTGGTCAGAGGTAAAACCACGTAGCACTGTCCATAGTAAAATTAACGAAGACATTTGATGCCTAGCTGATGAAGCCATCTGGCTTGTGAACCCCCACCTTCTCAAGTCTTCCCAGACATGTCCTATCAGCTCACACAAACATTGAAACAACATGCTTTAGCAGCTAGCTGTGTTAGTTACCTGGTACCAACTGGGGCTAGAATTGATCAGAAGACAGACCAGTGCAACAGAGGAATGCTGTTGCTAATTGCAATTAAAAGTGTGCCCTGTCAGAGCCCCTGTCCCTGTCCCTGATTATTATGGGTCAGCTTGAATAAGCCATTGCTGGGAAAAGATGCTGCCAACTGGCAGAGTATCAATTCTTTACTCTTTAGTTCTGTAGAGAAATCATTACTATGAATTTATTAAACATCTCAATATGAAACAAAATTACCTCTCAAGAAACTTAGTGTTCGTTCTGTATATTTCAACTGCATCTCGCAGTCTTCTTCAGCAGACTGAAGTTACTGATGTGTCACATGATCAATGTCATGTGACACAAGCTGGAGTAGGACTGGTGGGAGCTCCTGGCCAACGTCTCGGTTCAGCGTAGATTTCTCTCTGTGGATGTTAATCACCTACTCATTCCCACCAGTCCTACTCTAGCTTGTGTCACATGACATTGGTCATGTGACACATCCCAACTTCAGTCTGCTGAAGAAGACTGTGAGATGCAGTTGAAATATACAGAACGAACACTAAGTTTCTTGAGAGGTAATTATGCTTAATATTAATAACCAAGAAACCGGATCATCTATCCATTCAAGGATCTCAATATGAATTTTATTCGTGAAAGAAAAATGCTGTTTAATGCTTACGTAAGCCGGTAAGGCTGTTGCTGACAATGGGCGAACATCAGTGAAGTTATCAATTCACGATGCGCGTTCGCTCACGAATACCAGAATTGTGTCAGTGTATGGGGATTATCAGTATATTGTACTAATAATCAAATTTTAATATTTATAATATGTATTGGAAACTTACTGATTAATAGTTTATATAGTGCAACAGAGACATTTGCATCATGGTTTGAGATGGTGTTCAAGCGTTGTGTACTCGAAGTGACATTTCATGTCAATGGCCTTGACCTAACCTATGCCAATATTTGACAGACTTCGTTCGCTGACGTATATATAAAACAATGGTTGCGTCGTTTTCCCAAAGAGGTTTGTATGCAAATATGATCGCAAACTGGCATGCGATTGGATGATATTAATAGCTCTTGGCCTGGCAACTATGCACAGTTTATGAAATGTCACTGACGGTGGAGCGCCATCAACAGCAGTGGTTTCACAAAAAATGTAACGAGAATATATTGCGAAGTAAGTAAAAGTAACAAACTAAAAAGTCGCGTTACTTTAAATAAAACTACTTCATTACAAGTAAAAGTATTTAGTCAAAATTCTACTTAATTACATGCCAATTACTTGAAATAACTACTCAAGTATTGTAATGAAGTACTTTTACTTCGTCACATGCCAACCCTGCCAACTAGCGACCGTGCATAGCAAATTATAATGGCACCACCTAGCGAATGTCCATTTAATCATATTTTCCATAACAGACATCTGTCCATAACGGACATAATGCATAATCCTGGCAGTGCTATGGACACGTTTCACTGTATATATATTTAAAAAGAGATCAGGGTCGATTACGCCATCCCCAATACCATGGGCTTTTAATATAAGTAGTAATCTTTGATGTGGCACTTTTCGCCTTTCTAATAATTTATAAATCACTGATGTTAAACTCACTGGTCTGTAATTCTCTGATTTATTTCCCTTTTTTCCTCTTTTAATGACAAGTTGCACACTCTTGCAATTAGTAGTTCTGGCAGAATTCCATCCACTCTAGGTGATTTATTATCCTTCATTGCCTTTATTTTTTTAGCTACCATTTGTGGATTTACAATTAACTGTCCTAAATAGTGTGATTTAGCCTCCTGAAATTTAGCATCTGGAACTGGTAATGTACTAGTATCCTCTCTCACAGCTTCTTTTAGATTGTCAAATGAAATTATATACATATTGTGTAACTGCTAGCAGCATGAATATGTTTAAAAACAACGTTGATACATATCTCAGGTGGGTGAATTACACACAGATTAAAAATGTTGGACTCTCGATAAGCCAATTGCTTCCTTGTCCTTTTGCCATCTGATCCTTTGCCTTGGATGGCAACCTTGTTAAGTCTCTGGTAAATGCTGAATGTATCCATTTAGGTCTTCCACCATTAAAACACCTTGTGATATTGTATTTCCAACAATGTCTTCTAGTGGTCCAACCTTGTCTCGTATGTTTTGTTTACCCTGGCATATGCATAAAAACTTTTGCTGTAATTTTTGTGTTACATACAAATTTTTTTTCATAGCTTCTTTTAGGTTTTCTAATTTCAAAACAATTTGTTTTTCTTATTTACTATGCTTTTGCATTTAAACACATGCATTTAAAACGAGTTTCAGAAATGTTATCCAGACATTTTGCTACTAGTTTGTGTGTACTAGTGGCCTCTTGTCCTGTTTGAGGCACCTCTAAGTAACCACTACACTCAAAACTAAAACTATCCACTTGAACAACATTAATAATTATAATAAGAAGAAAACAACTTCTTTTACATCTGAATCCTCGGAGATACATCAAAACAAAAGGGCTAGTTAATCTCAAAATTGGTAAACGCAGTAGAATGTGCATAGAAAACATTGCTGTACTAGCCTTACCCAGGATCTTTGACGAAGACGTTTGCCACTTTTTCCTTGTCCTTCTTCACGTCCTCAAGCTTGAAAACGGTTTGCATGTTGCCAAGTGTTTGCGCACACTTAGTGACAACCTGTTGTGGTGGCTTCAAGTAGGCCTCAACTTCAGGGGCAATCCCAGGTAGGGGGTCATCAGAAGAGAGCGCTCGGTGCTGCAAACACTGCAACACCACAGTGTCAACTACAGGGTTTTAGAATATCTACACTGATATATGTGCTCCTCTATGATTCAGAGTGCTGGCGCAGGACACAAAAAGACACCAATAGACTTTCCAGCTTCCATAACACCTGCCTAAGGAAGATACTGAAAGTGTACTGGCCCGATACCATCTCCAACATCAGACTCCACCAAGCAACAAAACAACAACACATCTGCCTCATCCTGAAAAAGAGAAGGTGGGCATGGCTTGGTCATGTCTACAGGATGAACAACAACCTGCCAGCAAAAACACTGCTAACCTGGACACCAGAAGGAACAGAGACAGGCTGAAAACAATGTGGCGACAAACAATGGAAGAAGAACTGAAAGCTGCTGGGTTAACATGTCGCATAGCAACAAGGTGAGCCCAAGACAGAGGGGTCTGGCGAGATCTTGTGCGAGCCTTATGTGCCACACGGCACGAAGAGGATAAGTAAGTAAGTAAACCTCACATATAGAAAGGCTGGGTTATGTTTAGATGGTGATATATGTAAAGACTACTATTTAGTGTGTGACAGGCAGGCAATGTTTAGTTACAACTGTCACTGGTACATTGTGAATTAGAAGTGAATCACCACATACTGAAATCAAGTCATTTCCTGAAACAATTTTGGAATTATTAACACAAGTGTTAAGGCTGTGCTAATGTATAAATCAGTGATATGGTATACTACAAAATTCATGCTACTGAAGATCCAAAGTTTCATAAACAAGTGTCTAAGGAGAATTCTAAGGCCAGAAACAATGAGTAATTAGACTGTTTGTAAAACAATCACCCTAAAACTGTCTGTTGTTACGAAACTCCCAAAAAAAGTTTTACCAGCTTTCACTAGAATAATGTGTTGTAACTGTGATGTGCATTTATAAACAAAATTACAGCAAACATTTTGGAGTGACAAAAATGACAACATGTGAGAGTAAGCATATAGGTTCTCATTCCCATGACCTGTTTGAAGGCAGGCACATAACCATCTACCTACCTGGTACAGTCGCTGCAGATAAGGGTTGAAAGTTAATTTTGGGTTGAGGTTCTTACCCTCATCTTCATCCCTGCAATAAGAGTGTAATAAGGTTGTCTCAGCATACAGTATATGTAACAGGATCAGTATGAAGTAGGTGTGTAAAGAGGTTGACTCGGCATACAGCATACGTAACAGGATCAGTATGAGGTAGGTGTGTAACAAGTTTGAATCAGCATGCAGTATATGTCACAGGATCAGTGTAAGGTAGGTGTGTAACAAGGTTGTCGTAGCATGCAGTGTATGTAATAGGATCAGTATGCGGTAGGTGTGTAATGAGGCTGACTCGGCATATAGTATATGTAACAGGATCAGCATGAGGTAAGTGTGTAACATGGTTGACTGAGCGTGCAGTATATGTAACAGGAATCGTTACAGGATCAGTATAAGGTAGTTGTATAATGAGGAAGAGTCAGCATAAAGTGTATGTTACAGTATCAGTATGAGGGAGGTGTGTAACAAGTTTGACTCAGCATGCAGTATATGTAATAGGATCAGTTTAAGGTAAGTATGTAATAAAGTATACATACGTAATGACAAGAGATTTTTGAGTAACCTTAATTTTGCATATATACCACAAACACCACTCTGAGTAGTCGCCAATAATTTCTGTTGCTTTTGGTACAATATTTACATCATGATGTCTTTAAAACAGTTTTCATTATTCAAGCGATGCATGTACGACATACAGTTGATAGTTAGCTATAATATTAATATTTCTGGCCTGAAATCGTATCCCGGATATAAAGGCAAACTACGACTAGAATCGTATCCTGGATAAAATGGGTTAAGATCATTAGAGCCATGTGATTATTTGTGGTTTTGACGTGCAGTTCAATATTTCCTAGCATGTTATGCAGAAAAAATATATAAACTGACACAATAGCTGCCTTGGCAACCTTAATATTGGAAATGCAAGTCATATTGATGCATCAAGAATGTTCTTGCATGTAACCGTAGACAACAAATAAAAAGTACATAAAAAGTGTGATCTATTATCATAAAAATATAGATGTAACCCATAGGCACAATTATACATAGCAAACTTTAATATGTATGTAACAGTCCAAGAATTTTAGGCAAAAATACCATGGAACCTAAAAGTTCAATACAAAAAGCACATTTTTGTACCATAGATCCATGAAAGGGTCTAAAGTAACATATTAAAAATCCCCATGAATCCTCCTTGAGCTAAACGCAGAATTCAAGACGGCGTCCAAGATGGCTATAACGCGTTGATTAACTATGTAACTTCTGAACCACTTCTGCTAGAGGGCAAATGTTGGTGTCTAGGGTAGGGTTTTCCACCACGCTCTATCCAACTAAAACATTCTAGAGTCATCAGAATATGCATTTATTTCATTTTCAACTCTAATCAGATAAAAAAACCCAGGAAAAGGTTAGAGTAGAGTAAATCAGTCAGCCGTTGCTGTCATACTTGATTGATACATAAGCATGAAGCCAGATATGGATTTGACATTGTTGCAACATGTCTCAGTGATATTCAGATAGTCAGGCCTTCATAGCTGTGTGGCACCCAAGGTCGTACATTTCTCCCCCTTTACTTGCTTTGGCAATGGTTATCCACAAGAATTACGGGTCGAGGGAGCTGACTGACATACTCAACAGTCTTGTGTTGGTTAAGAGCTACAATGAGGTGGTGAAGCTGGTAAATGTCTTGTGTTGGCCGAGAGCTACAATGAGGTGGTGAAGCTGGTAAATGTCTTGTGTTGGCCGAGAGCTACAATGAGGTGGTGAAGCTGGTAAATGTCTTGTGTTGGCCGAGAGCTACAATGAGGTGGTGAAGCTGGTAAATGTCTTGTGTTGGCCGAGAGCTACAATGAGGTGGTGAAGCTGGTAAATGTCTTGTGTTGGCCGAGAGCTACAATGAGGTGGTGAAGCTGGTAAATGTCTTGTGTTGGTTGAGAGCTACAATGAGGTGGTGAAGCTGGTAAATGTCTTGTGTTGGCCGAGAGCTACAATGAGGTGGTGAAGCTGGTAAATGCGCAGATGAAGGAACTCTTCTCCCACCAGACTCTGTGGAGGGTCTTGTGCAATTTGTCTTTGACAATGCTGATGTCAACATTGCCACTGCAACAGGGCATGGAACTTTCCGTGTGATAATAGCGGTGACGAGCTCATTTCCAAGCTGAAAGCGTTCAAGCCCCTCCATCTTCCTGAACCTCTCTGCAAGCTGAAGATGAGCGGCGTTAACCTGCAAACTTGTGGATGGCTGGCTTCTACCTCAATCCATTCTCACCCATTCCGGGCTGGCCTTATACCGATAGCCAGCAGCACTGGAGAGTATGAGAAGGCCAGCATTGTATTGCTCTCCTTTATAAATCGCGATCCAACCCAGAAGTGTAAATTCGACACGTTTGACCAGTCACTGTACATTAACCACACCTTAATGGGGTCATCCCGAGGTTTTCATTTTGTGATGACCTAAATGGGTTCAATAGGTTACATGTCAGGAGCCGGCATTGACGCCTGCTGGGAGATGGTATACACTGGGAACTTTGTAGCACATATGATGACATGCCACACATACTCAACACTAATCACCTCAAGATGCTTGTATGTCCATGAAGCCTAGACACAGTGGGGTTGATGGTAAAGCTGTAAGCATCTGGCGTCGAGTACGCAGTAGTGTGAATGTCTTGATGGCATAGCATCTATGTCTATATTAGTACATAATGCTGAATTGAATGTTATGCTACTCACTGTTGTAAGTACCGTAAATTCTCTATTTGTAGCCGCACGCCTAATTAAAGCCGCACCCCGACTTTTGACATAAACCCCGATTTTCCTCCGCACCGTTTGCTGCAAGCAAAAACCCTATTTAAAGCCACACCCGGACTTTGAGCCAATACCGTTTTAAATGCTTCATGTGATGAATTTCAGTAGTGCATACAATTAGGAACAATTTAAATGGGTTCTGCAAAAAAGTTATAACTGCTAATAATTATCATAAACGAATAAATGAGGTATAATTTTATTGTTAAAAGAGTCTAATGTAATGCAATGATAATATATACACCACATTATATAATCATGGGAATATTACTATGTGAATTTAGTCAAAATGGAACACAAAAGTTGAACAAATATCGCCGTGCTACCAGAAAATAACTGGGTGGCCGAATGTCCATACACCCAGTGGGAGAAATGTAGCCATACATGTTGGCTATACAATAAAGCTAAAATTATTCAAATATGTTGAGAAGTTTTGTTTGTATGACGTTTTATGTAGAACCATGTATAACGATGCGTGCATTGCAGCAGATTAAAAAGACTACTCGGGGTCTGTCTGTTGTTGTGCCAGCTGTTTCAACTTCAAAAAAGAGGACAGAGTGCGTGTGCGCCTACACGGCAGCACCAAAAACATTCTCGGCTTTAGTGTAATTAATGTTAAGTTTTAAGGCACTATCATATGCCAATTTTAGCAAACTGCTCTATGAACATACAGTGATCGCGGAGAAGATAAAAGTTTCCGAATTTACGAAGGAAATCGCTCAATTTCGAACACTTTGACCAAGCTACAGGTGGCACAAACAGTAGCAGACGATTCAGTCAAGCATGACGGCCGCACTGCAATATTCAGCGAAGGCTCTCTACCAGTTGGCCGGCTTTGTGTCAGGAAAACCAGTCAGCAGTTCATTGTGGAAAGCTCTGACAATGAACGGCATTTCCTGCACGCAGCCAACCAGAAGAGGTCAACGAGGGGGAACAATGCTACGCAGACCCATTCAAGTGGTATTGTCTGGCTTCAGGCCCGTTCAATGCGTTAACACCACAGCCGACAAGGTGAGACATTGCAATGACAATTGTGTCAATCTGAACAATATGACACATACACAGGCGGGCCACACACGCGCCCTAGGGAGCAACAGGCAACATGACGTTCACGTTAGCAGAAATGGGGCTAATTACAACAACCTCATCAACGTACACTCGAACAAGTGGGATCTACCAACCATCATCAATACTAACATTCGGGGTGCCTTGGCAAGCAAAATCGATGAAATCAAAGTAATTAAAGATAACTACGGAGTGGACGTCGTAGCAGTCACTGAGACATGGTGTACCAGCAGAATACCAGGCGGCTCGCTCAGGTTACCCGGTTTCAACCTCTACAGGAGGGACAGGCAAGATGGCCGTCAACATGGAGGATTGTTTGCTATGTACGAGATATAATCCCGACTAAGCAATGGACAGAACTAAACCAACCAGAACTTGAAACTATGTGGATGACGTCACGTCCACCAAAGATGCCTCGCAACCACCCGCAGATAACAATCTGCACAGTGTACCACCCTCCCGGAGCAGGCGACTGGACATTGCTAAACCACATTGACCAATCTGTTGACTATATACGCCGTCACCATCCATATACTGGCGTCATCATAATGGGCGACCTTAACAAGTTGAGAGATTCTCACTTGAAAAGAAATCACAACCTAAAACAAATTGTTGACATACCTACACGAGGAACTGCGACACTGGACAAAATCTATACAAACCTAACGGTTTATACCACTGTCCAGTAGTCATAGCACCGATTGGCCTATCGGATCACATGGTGGTAATATGCACTCCATCAACGTCCACGAAATATACAGAACCAGTCGTTTCAAAGACGTCTTGGCGCAGTTGCAGGCCTGATGATCGAGCCCGTTTTGCAGCAGCGCTCAACCTCATCTCGTGGGAAACCTTATTCCACCTACCAAGCTGCGAACAACAACTGCAGTTTTTCAATTCTACAATCAAAACTTTACTCGACACGCATCTCCCTGAGCGAAAAATCAGAAGATGTTCCAGCGACAGACCTTGGATAGATGACAATTTCCGTTATCTAATACGTCGCCGCCAGATCGCGCTTCTTTCGAGAACCAACCATTGTACAGGCATTACAGAAATAAAGTTAATCGTGCCAGAAAGTCTTTGCAACGAAAGTATTACCAAAGAAAAATCAAATCACTTGAGCGAACATCCGAAACGATGGTGGAATAGCGTGAAAGAACTTGTAGGGGTAAAAGTCAACTGTGACAATCTAAAGGTCTTGCTAACACACACTGTTCAGGAAACTTCAGTATTCTAGCAAACGAAATAAGTGATTTCTTTGAGTCTGTGACCAACGATTTCCCACCACTTTTACCCGTTGATGAGTTCTTGCCTCCGGGAGCCGACACGACGGTCCCAGATGCCTACATCATCAACGTCGATGAAGTAGTCATATCACTATCACAAAGCAACCGGCCCTGACGAGATACCCAACTGGATCTTACATGACTACGCCGCCATCCTCGCTCCTCCCGTCTGTGCGATATTCAACAGCAGCCTACGGGAAGGAACCGTGCCTGCCCTGTGGAAATGCGCTGACGTCCGACCAGTGCCTAAAATTCGACCACCAGCGCGAATTGAGAAAGACCTGCGCCCGATATCTCTCACGCCAGTTTTATCGAAGTGCTTGGAGAAATTCATGTGCACGTGGATAATGGACATTACCATGGACCAGATAGATCCTCAGCAATATGGATCAATCAAAGGAACATCAACCGTACACGCACTGGTCGAGCTTGTTCACAAGTGGAAGTGCGCGGTCGAGACCCCTGGAACCATAGTACGAATACTTCTCGTCGATTTCAGCAAAGCGTTTGACCGAGTCGACCATCACATTTAATGGCGAAATGTGCATCTCTTGGACTTCCAACTTTTATTACCAAATGGCTGACATCCTTCCTGTGTCAACGTAAACAGAGGGTAAAGATCGGGAGTGTGAAATCGGAGTACACCAGTGTCAACGCAGGTGTCCCACAAGGCACAATATTTGGACCAATCGGCTTCCTACACCATATTAATGATCTGCAAACAGTATGCGAACATATAAAATATGTCGACGATTGCACAATATGGGAAGCTTCTTCATCCTCCGGAATGGACAGCTCACTCCAAGTAGCGGCAGACGAAGTCGGGCAATGGACAGCGAGTAATAAAATGGCGCTGAACTACGACAAGGCGAAAGAACTGCGGATGTGCTTCAAGAAATCAACTCCGGACATCGCACTGCTAACCATCGACGGTAGACCAATCCAACAAGTTAACAGCACTCGTCTACTAGGTGTGACTCTATCTGAAGACCTGAAGTGGCAATTACACATAGACGAAATCACTACAAAAGCATCGCAACGTCTATGCTTCATCATCCTTCTCAAAAGAGCCGGCATTAACCCTCACCATCTCACCAACATATACACTTCAATCGTCCGATCGGTATTGGAGTATGCATGCCAAGTGTGGCACACGAGCCTTACAAAAAAGCAAACGAGACAGATAGAATACATCCAGAAACGAGCAATGCGGATAATTTTCCAAGATAAGTCGTACACCGAAGCAATCACCGCAGCCAATCTACCAACGCTGTCAGACCGGAGGGAGAAGTTGTGTAGAACGCTATTCATAAGCATGCAACAATCTACACATAAATTACACCATCTTTTGCCTCCCCTCCGGGAAACTCCGTATACAACTCGAAACACGAGGACTTACTGTGTGCCGCGTTGCAGAACTGCAAGATTTCAGAACTCTTTTATACCATATGCTTTAAGACACTGGCAGTAATTATGAACTGATTTATAAATTAGTTACTTTTTACATAATAGTAGTAGGCCATATAATTTATTCTACTATAGTATTGCCTGTTTTAAGTTTTAATTTATGATTATGTCCTTCATATTTACATTGTTAATATACAAACATTACTTTAAACATGATGTACATGCACCTTTTAAGTTTTTATATTTAAAGTCATATTTTTGTCTTAATTAATTTATTATCATTGGTTGTTTTACTGTGCCAATTGTATAATTCAACTGCTATAGTTGCCATTTTAATAAAATTATTATAAAAATTATTATTAAAGGTGTTTGAGTGACAGCCGGTAACTTTGTAATAACTGGACGTCTTGATCAGCCGGCTGCAGCTCGTGAGAACGGATATTGTGATTTTACCTATTTTTTGGAAAGTTCCCGTTGTTGTGTCATCGTTGAACTACTGCCCTGGTACTCACAAGCATTTGATCAAATGTTAGCACATTCAATTCAACAAGCCTGGTCTTTGTTTATTTACTCTCCTGTTGTTTCTGGGGTTGTTCATTGCTGACTTCACACAACTTTTGAGGGGATTATAAAACAGTCTGTTGTAAATGCAATTGTCTCCAACAAGGGAATGGCGATGCATGTTGATTACATAATCGGCAAGGCGTGACTGTTATTCTCAGAACTACTGATTGACAGATTGGTCTAGTTCGCAGATAGTTTACAGGCGCGCGTTAATGGAATCACTTGCATAGGATACCAGGTGCGTGGGATTATAACACTGTATCGTGTACCAAAGTAAATGTAATTAACTCCAACGAGGCACTGGTAGTGGTGTTGCTTTGACAATCGGACGAAGCCAGCAAGCTTGGAACTCCTCATAAAAGTAACGCAGCTTAAAACATCAAAACCTGAAACCATGTGCTGTAATCCCCGGTGGCCTGATGCCGCGAGTACAGCCGCTTGACGTTAGCAGCAATCGCCCATTCAAGCAGCAGATGCGACACTTGTGGGAGCACTGGATGATTCACGGAGCTGCCGGTGGCGCCGTCGTGGCCAGCCAAGGAGATTCTTGTACAATGGCTCGTGAAAGCCTGGGTTGCAATTCCATCTGCCATGATTGAATACAGCTACAAGAAGTGCGGCACCTCCAACAATGGAACGGACGACATCATGTTCGAAGATGCCGGTGCATGCGGCCACGGTCAGCGATGTTGACGACTCGTAAATCAGACACTGATACATGGGATGACGCCGCCATGCCGGTACCGGCAACGTTCTTTGACAGTGACGACGAAAGTGTTTTGAAGTATTTTAACTATGACATGATTTAATCATAGTTTTTGAACACTATGGACACAGGTTTTTATGTTTTATGTAATTATTTGTTATGCACCAGTGCCAATTGTAATACAATGTTTTATTGATGCATGCAACTTCGTTTTTTCATTGATTATAAACCGTTACTTATAACTGCACTAATAACCGTTACTACTGACAACTCAATGAGCCAACTTTTGCTATGTTTTCGGCAAATTACTGTATTTAAAGCCACACCACAACTTTGCCATCATCATCATCAATTCGGCTACACACTATTGTAATTGAAGCCGTGGCTACAAATTTACGGTAACAAAACGATGGGAATTTAATCTTTTATTTGCCTTTCCCTTAATTTTTGCTCTGATTAGAGTACATTTTTTTATAAATGCATGCTTTTTAGTATATTACTCTAGACCCTTTCATGGATCTGTGGTGCAGAAATCAGCTTTTGGTATTGAACTTTTAGGTTTTACCTAAAATTCTTGGACTATAAAATTCTGCCACAATACTGAGAGGCATGGATAAATTTTAAAAAATGCCATATTCTATATACTCTATGTATGAACTTACTGACAAATGTTAATTGCACTTACTGTGCAAACATACATCACTAAACTTCATAAGACAACCACAGCTGCTTCATGTGCTGGGAATTTTGTTGGGCCTTCAAATAGAAAGGCCCTTCACATGTTCAGGCTACAGGCCTGGTTCTCCCCCTTGAAACGTTCAATCTTATTCTTATGTCACACACTGTTTCTCACTGGTGTATTGCTCATTTTTGCTCAACAGCCATTTCTAACATATCTATAGACATATTTTCGATAATGTGAGCATGGGCAATATTGGCAAATGAATAATATAGTAATTGGCAAACTCACATGACACTCAAGTCCATGTCTTTAAGCAGGTCTCCCATCAGTGAGAGCTGTTCACCTAAAAAAACAAACATCAGCAACTGAGCCCAATGGGATAGTACTTGAACAAGCATATCAACCACTTCATCATGTCACATGGCTCAACTACAGTTTGGGATTTGATAGCTGAATCGTTATTTTGGGTTCAACACACCTAGGGGCAACTACGCAAAGTGGAACTGCCAATCTTTTATGCAAGGCGGTGTGTTCCTCAAGTCATTTCAGTAGTTAAATTTGTTAAGAGCACCTTACCCAGTGCATGCACTTGAACCTGACTACAAGGTGATGGTCGACTTCAAAAGAATCTGGCTACAAGGCACTGGTTGACTTCTGAAGAACCTGACTACAAGGCATTGGCTGACTTCAAAATAACCTGACTACAAGGTATTGGTTGACTCATAAAGAACCAAATGAATCCAGCTAACTGTGTTTGAAGTTGACATTTTGCCCCACTACAAGAACTACTTGGTAACCCCTTGTAAGATACATGCCTCCCTCTTCTTGTCTTCTTTGGGGCCGCACGCAATGGTCCAGGAGGCATTTCTCACAATGAAAGATATTTTGATTGTCTGTCGTTTTTGCGCTCGCCAGGTCGAGATTTATAACTGAATTTGTACTCATTCGACCAATGAGTACATAGAGTACTACAGAAGTGTTCTCCAGGTTCGAAACGATTTTAATCTTGTACATCAAACGGCTACGTACATAGTAGCAATATAATCACTCACGATGAAAAATAAAAATAACAGTGAAGACATCTATCACTGTAAACCGTACAGAAAAGTAGTGAATGTAAACATCACTTAAAATGTATACAGACTCTTAAGGTCTAGAAGATTTAATATGAAAATTCTGACCAGAAATTTTGAATTCTAATGCTAAAGCAGGTATGGCCCGCCAGGACCACCCTTACTGATAATTTGGATGCCCAAAATTCAGCATGACTACACACCTCAGTGTGAATTTAAAATAGTCTTGCCGCCTCCTTGTAAACGCTCCTCTGGGGTATTTATACTGCCAGTTTTCCAAAATCAGACGCCGTCACTAGAGGCGCTGTGATTGCTTAAATACCCAATATGCTTTACTATTGGTCAACTTGTTAAATCTACCCACTCTCTCAACCACTGGACAATGACGTCTGCCAGTCTTCCTTTCCCAATTTTGCAAGTTAAACTTTTGAACTTTTGGAGTTGCGCCAAATCCAGGGTTCCCAGGGTTCCTTCTTGGTTCCCCAATTACGTTGACCCTCGGGTCAGAGCAATTTAGCAAATGTCAGGATTAAAGGGACGGCTGAAGCGTCTAAACAGTACCATCAATCTTTGACACCATATGGATTTTGTCCATATCCACTTGGGTGGTTTAACTATAAACTTATAGAAACCTGCTTTTCTGTTGCTAATCTAGGCTTAATACATCGAATAAACTTCCAAATGACTTACTAACATTAGCGCATAAAAATAATTAAATCAAACTGGCCTATACTTTACATAATGATACATAACAATTATTACATTTTAAAATAAGTACTCGTTTTCCCAAATTGTTCAGCCAGCAGGATTAGGCCACTGCAAAAACACAGCACTATAAGGATTAAAATCCAACCGTTTTTCATTATCTGTGCTTGCTGTACTCACCAGAAGGGGCATACTTTTTACTTGCAGGTAGAGCATCTTCCACCACTGGTAGTGAGCCAAAACAGAATTGTCTCAGGTCTTCTGAGAAGGGTATCTCATTGTAGAAAAGGCACTACAAAGAAGCCCAGAAACAGTCCACAAAACAAACGGATTAACAATGCAAGTCTAAGTTCCTGTCCAACTATGTAGACTGTAGCTGATGTAGACATCTTTATGCAATTCAGGTTCTTCTCTATATCAACACAAGTTGAAAATAAGTTGAAAAGGGAAACAAAAGTCATGGTTTGGAGCCTATGCACCCATAAGAATTACGAAAACATAACCATTTGGAAAATCACTAGGAAAACCTTGTTGAACACACAGCATCTTAATTTCATGGGCTGCACCATACCGTTAGATAACCCTACGTCACAGGTGCCGTAGTCTGACTATCTTCACTTGCCAAATAAAAATATATTTGTGTACACCTATTCCTATACTTGCCAATAGGATATGGCCATGCTGTTTGCATCCAAACTCAATTTATGTAACATATTTTGGCCTTTGTTTACTCAACTAGTCCTCTTTCTCACCACATAACACCCCATTTTATTGAGACTGTGTTGGTTCTGTGTATATCAGCAGCACTTAATATGCAGTAATGCAGTATTCTTGATTACCCGATTTCATAGAACTGCACATGCGCTTATCGGTCGCACTGGTTGACATGTCAGCCCTCAGTCAACCAGAGAAATTACCAGAATGTACCACTTTTAGAACGTTTTGAGTAAACCACTGATGTGATATTCTTGACTTTAGTTGCACATGGTTAGTTTTTATCATCTCTTTTAGGTGCATAACCCCCAAATTATGACTTTTGTTTCGCTTTGACATTTGAAACAAACTGTTTCCTAATGAGTGTAGACAGCTTCTTAGACAGTGTCTCCATAAATCAACAATGAGTTAACATTAGATCTTCCTATCACATATCGTGTAATTGTCAACTTTTAACATTATATCTTCCTATTACATACCAGGTAGCGTCATCTTTTAACATTAGATGTTCCTATCACATAACAGATAGCCATCATCTATTAACATTAGATGTTCCTATCACATACCAGGTAACTGTCATCGCTTACTTGTCAAGCTCTTCCACATTGTCAAACCTTCTTTCACCATTCCACCACTTGCCTGGTTCACCTTACATGATATCTCTAAATGAAAGCCTCATCAGAAAAAGCCTTGAATAAACTTGGCCTGTCCATTTGCATCATCTCAAACCTGGTGACCTCTGGTTGGCCATTACTTCTTAAATAGTATAAAAATCACTGTACACGAGACACGTATTGCACCAATGTCCACACTGACAAGACCTACACATTGAACATACCCTTGTTATTTGATAACTAAGTTATACATTATCTGTTATCATAGTGATACCATGTGCAACTGCAACTGAAGCAGAACATGCACTACCGGATCAAGTTCAACTAACTCACCTCATAATTGGCCTTGATGTGTGGCACCAGACATCCAAGCTTCACAGACGAACTACTGCTGTACACACGCCTGACTATCACCACTGTGTTGGTCTCATACAGGGCCTGGATGAATGCTGACAGTGCAACCTTCGCTGTCTACAAATAATGACTGAGCATATACAACTTGTGATATGAGCCCTTACAACTTGTGACATGTCAGTCAACAAATTAGAGAGGATATTAGTTCATTTAGAGAGGATATCAGTCCATTACCAGTTCCAGATGCTAAATTTAAGGAGCCTAAATCGGACTATTTAGGGCAGGTAACTCCAGAAATGGTAGCTAAGAAAATAAAGGCAATGAAGGACAATAAATCACCTGGAGTGGATGGAATTCCTCCAAAACTAAACAGTAGAACAAATTAGTATACCACTTGCAAGAGTGTTCAACTAGTCATTAAAAGAGAGAGTGGTTCCTTTTGAATGGAGAGAAGCAAACATCATACCATTATTTAAAAAGGGTTGGAGAAATAAGTCAGATAATTACAGATCAGTGAGTTTAACATAAGTGATTTGTAAATTATTAAAAAAGTTTAATTAACGACCATGTGGTGGCTTTCCTTGTTAGGCAGAAATTATTAAATCCATCTCAACATGGATTCCTAAAAGCAAGGTCATGCTTAACAAATATGTTATGTTTTTAGAAGAAATCAGTAAGTTGATAGACGAGGGATCACCAGTAGATATTATATACTTATATTTTCAGAAAGCTTTTGACAAAGTGCAACATCAAAGATTACTACTTAAGTTAAAAGCTCATGCTATGAGGGATGGCATATTCGACTGGATAGAACAATGGCTGATTGACAGAAGACAGTGTGTTGTAGTAGATGTGGAGGTTTCAAGCTGGAAATCAGTTTTGAGTGGGGTACCAAAAGGATCAGTATTAGGACCTTTATTATTCTTAATATATATCGATGACTTGGACGATATTTGTGGATGACACAAATGTGTTTAGAAGGGTTAACAATATTGGTGATAAACGCCATTTACAAAATGATCTAGACAAGTTAGTTAAATGGTCTGAGAAATGGCAGATATTATTAAATTTTGGGACAGGAAACGGGAACTTTGATGTAAACTATAAAATGGGAGATAATGTTCTAGGTACTACCGCAAAAGAAAAGGACTCAGGAGTAATAATAAGTGCTGATATGAAAGTTTCAGAGCAGTGTGGTATTGCGGCTTCAAGGGGTAATAAAATTCTTGGGTTGAATAGGAGAAATATAACATACAAGGAAAAAAGGTAATTGTACCTCTGTACAATATAGTTAGGCCACATTTAGAAGTTTGGAGACCATATTATAAAAAGGATATAGATACGCCTAATAGGATACAGAGAATTGGTGATTCCAGAACTGAGAGACCTTAGTTATGAAGAACGACCGAAAGAATATGGTTTAACAACCCTAGAGACAAGGCAGTTAAGAGGAGATCAAATTGAAGTTTTAAAGATATTGAATGGGTGTGAAAATATTGATAGCACTAATTTTTTCTCATTCAAGATAGATAATAGAACTAGAGGACATGAGGTAACATTAGTAATGGATCAGTGCAGATTGGCTATTAGAAAGTACTCGTTCTGACAGAGGGCAATAAATGAATGGAACAAATTATCTACAGATTGTGTAACTGCTAGCAGCGTGAATGTGTTTAAAAACAAGGTTGACACATATCTCAGGAGGGCGGATTACACATAGATGAAAAATGTTGGACTCTCGATAAGCCAATGGCTTCCTTGTCCACATGCCATCTGGGCTTTTGCCTTGGACGGCAAATCTTGTTGCTTTGCTTAGTACATACATGAACACAACATGCATAGCCAATGGACAACGTCTCTATGCATACATTCATACAAGCGTGGCAACAGTAAAAGTTTGCTTTTTTAATAAGTCTGCTGCAGGCTCCAAGCTAAATGTTGCTTGGGCCATCAAGAATGTAAGGGTTAATACACTAGTTACAACATGCAAATGGCTTTCATTAAATGCCTAATAAAATACATAATCCTTGAATGGAAAACTTCCACAAATGTTTGTTTGTGCAGAAGTGAACAATATGCAACTTGATGGCCCAAGCAAGATTTAGCAGCCATGGAACAGTGGCCCACGACACTACAGTTGCCCCTCGCTATTATGTGCCCCATTATTACGCGGATTCGGATATAAGGCAGTTGGTCATGAACCCAATTTTCTGCCGCCAGGGGAAAATGCCAAATGGGCCTGCTTAAAACCACTTAGAATTGCCTTGACAATTTTCAAGAAACATTAGGTGAACAATGTCAATGAACGAGTGTCAACGTGTTGTTTGTTTTGTGCTGCTGTCGACATCAATCGCTGTCACTGGCTTCGCTTCGACGATTTGTAAATTGCAATCGAGATTCACAAATATGCCATAAGAATCAGATAAACAGTTTTAAATGCATTTACTATGCAATACCAATATAACATTGGGGTGAAATGGCATGCTTCCATTGCATTGTAAATCTAATCGTTTTCGCGGCATGAAACAAACATGCCAAATTCATAACCCAAGGCACTACTGGTGCACAAAAATATGAATTCATCATCCGCATCTGAAATGATGA
Organism: Lamellibrachia satsuma; assembly: GCA_033239005.1. NCBI lineage: Eukaryota > Metazoa > Annelida > Polychaeta > Sabellida > Siboglinidae > Lamellibrachia > Lamellibrachia satsuma. Next base: position 2,129,620 of record BSQZ01000068.1, on the reverse strand, counting down.
ATCGATGTTAAGTGGTGCATAATAAATTTATGCTTCAGTCGAGATCAGTTGAAAGACGAAGTGAAACAATAATTAATTCTACCTATTGTCGTTTTCTATGTTTTATTAACGTACATACTACGTGTGTCATATCATATACATTTTTGGCTGATCAGATCCAGGTTATTATTTTCAATTCGTCGGCCTATTGGTCCAGTACATCATCATCATCATCATAGCAGATCTATTCCATAACAGTATACATACATGTATTTTATTCAGTTCAAGATTCAACAGGGTGTGACATTTAAAAATAATGCGTGTTGATGCTAGCAGACTTGTTTAATAAGCTCAATAAACTGCATATTGGCATATAAGACAGTGCTGCAAGCACACAGTGGCTTCGGCAACGTTCATGGACTTGGTACAGTGGGCGGCGATCGCTGTTGTTTAGTAGTTCCCTGGTGGCAGATATGAGAAACACCTAATGCACCTCGCGTACAGCCCGGTCTGAAATCGTGGACCCCGACCACCGCGTTATAACGAGGCTCAACTGTACTTTGTATCCTGAAAATTCTGGTTAACTTAGTAGTATGACATCAGTGGAGCCTGCAGCATACTTTTATGTGACTAAATGCAACAAAACAAATGACCTGATCTGCCTTCTCTGCTACAATGACCAGAGTGGAATCGCCCAGGAGGTGATGTCGAGGCATCTTCATATGTAAACAAACAAATAAAGATACCAAAATTCACACTTGCAGATTGACAACGTATTTAGTTACTAGGTGTCATAACCTTATCAGGGTGGAGGTGCTACTAGCTTCTAATGATCTATATACAGTGAACTAAAATAATTCTTTAACAACAATGGTTTCAATTTGACTATCATTACTAAAACGTATGAAGCAAGTCTATTTTCTGCTTAGTGATAAAAAACAGTAATAATCCTGGTCGCCCATCCATCAATGCAACTGTCCAAAGTGATGAATACATTATTCTCATGTTGATTATTATCTGAATTAGACTTTATCATGAATTCTCTAACTCATTTCTATTTGAAAATCATTAAGCAAATAAAAACTACTGAAACTAAGACTGACATTTTGAGTTTCTGTGAATCCGAGCACTTTGAGACACTTGGCACTGGGTACTTTCATGACTTCCTTGTCATCTGCTGAGAAAGGGACTAGTGTACTCCCATAGCGCAACCCTGCAACACACAACAGGTACTTTCTGTAGCCACAACACTTCTGGGATCAATACAAAACCAGAGTAAAAAGGTACCTTCATGTTTTGTTATAAATTCATTCTGTATTTAATAAGCTACATCCCCAGTGGCAGTCACCCCCCAGTGTCTGTCACACTTCCCCCACAGTGGCAGTCACCCCTCCCCCCACGGTGGCAGTCAGTCCCCAGTGGCAATCCCCCCTCCATCAGAGTAGCAGTCACCCCTCTCCCCACCGTGGCAGTCGCCGCCAGTGGCGGTCATACCCCACAGTGGTAGTTATACCCAGACGACAATCACCCCCCCACAGTGACAATCACCCCTCTCCTCACAGTGGCAGTAACCCTCAGTTGCAGTCACCCCGCTCCCCACAGTGGCAGTCACCCCTAGTGGCAGTCACCCCTTCCTCCACAGTGGCAGTCGTGTCATCCCAGTAGCCCCCTTGTCTCTAGCCCCGGTCCCAGTAGCCCCCTGAGGTGTGAGAATTGAGGTGTGAGAATTGAGGTGTGAGAATTGAGGTGTGAGAATTGAGTGCCACTAGCCCTCCAGTTAGTTTGTTGTTGATTTAACACATCCCCTCTTTCTAGATAGGTAGAGTTAATCATTTGAAGAGTTGACCATTTGAAGCTCCATGTAACTTTCACACATCAATTGTGTGGTATGAAAAGCTCACTATCCTAAGAGTTAAAGTAAATCCTCTACATAAGGGTTGTTTGAGGTGAGCAAAACCCGATTTAACTCACACATAAAAGCTAATTGCCCTGATCCAGGTAGAAGCTATTGAAAGTCAATTGCCCTAACTTTTAACTGAATAAACTATTGATTGTGGATTTGTGGTGTTCTGTGCCTGTCAGTTCACACATTTCTAGCCAATAAGGAGAGGATATGTTGAGCTGCTCTGCTCTAGCTGGCCTGAGTTTCATGTTGAATTTTTTATTTGAGTTCGGAATGACACGTGAAACATGGCTGCTAGTTCATCGAAGGTGCTAGGGGACTTCCTGTTGCTGTTTTGAACAGTTATACCTATCACAAATCGAAAGCGTTGACAAATGGCATGAAGTTCACTGTAGCAATAGGAAAAGTGTGAAGTGTAAGGCATTTGTGGTGGTCAGCGATGATGGAACTGTGGTCAAAACTGAAGATACCCACAATCACCAACCCAATCCTGGTGATGTACAAGCGCGACAGTTGAGAGGAAACATGAAGAAGTGAACCAGGGATGAAACGACTTCAATGCGGGCGATTTACGATCATAAAAAGGTGAAACTGCTTCAACAAAGTTCGACTGCGATAGCTTCACCAGGTGAGACAGCATCTGCTCTGCCTCAATACCAGCGTGTCAAGTCATCACTGTACTATGAACGGAGGAAACGCTTCCCCCTAATGCCATCCACAAGAGGTGACACTGACCTGGATGGCCAGTGGACAACTACGGTTCAAGGAGATCGGTTCCTGCTTGGCGAGGATGGCGATGGAGCCAACAAGATAATAGCGTTTGCATCCAACTCCGCTGTGCATGCGCTAGCGAATGCTGATACCTATCACATGGATGGGACGTTTGCAACAGCACCAAGGCTGTTTTATCAAATAGTCACATTGCATGCATTCGTTCTTGGGGTGATGCTGCCACTTGTGTTTGGTCTGCTCCCAACAAAGACGGGAACACCTACATTCGTTCTTGGAGTGATGCTGCCACTTGTGTTTGGTCTGCTCCCAACAAAGACGGGAACACCTACATTCGTTCTTGGGGTGATGCTGCCACTTGTGTTTGGTCTGCTCCCAACAAAGACGGGAACACCTACATTCGTTTCCTCAGTTTGGTGAAGGAAAAGTCTGAATCAATCGGATTCACCATCAGCCCCCAACGTATCATGCAGGATTTCGAGAAAGGTATGTTGAATGCCTGCGTACATGTGTTCCCCGGAGTGATTGTCAAGGGGTGCTACTTCCACTACGCCCAGTGTCTGTGGCGGAGAATCCAATGTATAGGACTATCTGTGAGCTACAGAGAGAACGCTGACAACAGAAATTGGTTTCATATGCTACTAGCGATGCCATTTGTCCCCGTGCCACATGTGAAAGATGCATTTCAATTTGTCAAGAACACAGCACCGGATGTACCCCGTGTATGAGACTTCAATGACTACTTCGACAGGACATGGATGAACGGGCAGTATCCAATTGAAATGTGGAATTTCTTTAAATATGATGGCCCTCGCACCAACAATCACGTTGAAGGGTATCGTACACGACTCATGCGGAAGGCAGGCAAGATACACCCCAATATCTTTGAGGTGGTCGAGCTGTTCAGCCAAGAGGAAGCCGCATCAGTCGTTTCCATCCTCCAGCTACAGTCAGGTCAGCCCGCTCCCAAGCGCAGGAAGAAGTACATCAACCTCGATGCTCATTTGGACGAACTTGGACTGTAATACATGCTGTGTGACCAGGGAATTGAGTCGTATCTCAGTGCCATTGGACACATGATGGACAATTTCACTTAATTTCATTGACTAGTCATGCTCGCACATGGATATGGTATTTTATGTGCAAACAACTTATTATCAACTTTGATAAGACATTGTAATGTTTTCTCACAACAATGTTTTGATCACTGCTATGAACACAGTATTGTTTTCATGTTACATTTCCATTTACTGTCTATTTCTCTTAATGGTTGGTTACATGTATCTGTGTATGACAAATAAAAGAGGGTTTTTACGGTTTCCCTCCAATCAAAAAAGTCCAACATTCCTTGAATATGCACCAGATATGATTATTTTCTTATTTAAAATCAGGTACCTAAATTTGTTCACCCCTAAAGTTAAGGTGGGATAGAACACTGAATGGAACAGCCAGGTGGCGTTGGCAAAATGATAAGTAGTGCCACTAGCCCCCCCGTTAGTGCCAGTAGCCCCCGGGGGCTAGTGGGATGGGGGCTAGGGGTACTAGACCTGGCAGTCACCCCCAGTGGCAGTCACCCCTCCCCCATGCCTGAGCTGGCAGTTGTTCACACAACTTGTGCAACTGAAGATTTGGTCCAAAATGTGCCGTCTCCACCACTGACATTTATTGTTCTTGGTAATACCTTAGAAGGTCAATGTGGCACAATGTATTCAGGAAGCATAATGAAGACTGTCCAAATAATATTGTTGTATTGTTCTAAAATTGTGTCTACTGTCAAGAAATAGCATATAATTGTGCTATGAACTGCTAAAATTATGATAAAATGTTTTCAACATGTGTTTGACTGACACGAACCATCGACCACATCTGATTTGTCAATCTCTGTCTCAGCATCATCATTCAGGTGATGTGTCCTTGACCTCTGAACTTCTGCTGTAACATTCTTTGCATATACATTTTTGAAGCTCTTTGCTTTGGCTTCTTTCACCTAAAAATAAATGGAAAAAAAATTCAGAACATACTTTTCTCCATTTAAGTTAGGATATATACATGTGCATGTTAACCAAGAACATAAAAGAGGGGAAGAGTGGCAATTTATATCTCAAAATTCATTGATTTTATGGAAATTAAAAGCATGTCACAAAAAACATTATGGAATGCGTTACAGCAGAGCTGAAATTAAATAAAGGAAAGCATGTAATCATAGGATGTACATACAGGACTCCGGGATCAAATGCGGACATATTCAATGACAACTAAGAATTGTTACTAAATATGGTAAAAATGCCAAAAAAGTAATATATTTATGTGGCGATTACAATTTAAACCTTCTGAAGCACAATACTCATACCAGAACTAAGAACTTTCTGGATATCATGTACAGCTTCGGATTATATCCATTAAAGGTGCTTAATCAATTAGATTTTTTGCTGGTCTCATTTCAAATAAATTTTGCAAAAAACCAAACCTACGTAGTATCCATTGCATCATGCTAGTTCGTTTGTGCAACTTTTGTATGTAGTTCTTGTGAAATCATCAGACAAACTATTAAATTAGTTAATGCTTGTTGAAGAATTAACTGAATACCAGGGCAGTAGGCCAATGATGACACAACAACAACAGGAACTTTCCAAGAAATAGTTAAAACCACAATATCGTTACTGGCTGTCACTCAAACACCTTTGAAGTTGTAACAGCTGGCACAACAACAGACAGACCCCGGGTAGTCTTTTTAATCTGCTGCAATACATGCAACGTTATACATGGTTCTACATAAAACGTCATACAAATAAAACTTCTCAACATATTTGAATAATTTTAGCTTTATTGTATAGCCAACATGTATGGCTACATTTGTCCCACTGGGTGTATGGACATTCAGCCACAAAGTTATTATCTGGTAGCACGATGATATCTGTTCAACTTTGTGTTCTATTTTGACTAAATTCACATAGTAATATTCCCATGATTGTATAATGTGGTGTATTTATTATCATTGCATTACATTAGACTCTTTTAACAATAAAATTATACCTCATTCATTCAATCATGATAATTATTAGCAGTTATAACTTTTTTGTAGAACCCATTTAAATTGTTCCTAACTGTGTGCGCTACGGAAACTCGTCACACGAAGCGTTTAAAATGGTCTTGGCTCAAAGTCCGGGTGCGGCTTTAACCCATTTTATCCTGAAGCTATTGCAGATGAGTTGCAGCCAGTTCCTGACCAGATCCAAGAAATCAGTTTGACAGCTTCAGAAAATGACAGGCCTTCCATTAAAATAGACATAACTTTATTGTTTCTCACTCAAACTATCATGTTATATTAATAAATTAGAGATTTAAAAAAATGTACTATATGTGGCCTTTAGCAAAACATTTACTAACAATTTTAATTGTAAATTGCGTTTTGTCTTTTTACTTTTCACCTGACATTTTCTCCATGAAGAAGGCAACTTTTCAATGAGCAAGTTAATTTTATATTATGCGTCATTCTCTGCTGAAAACGTAGGTGTATAACATACTCAAGTATCTTAGATAGTAATCTAGTTATGAACCATGTTGTACTAATACCCCCATGCGAGTCTACACAATTTGCCGCGGCTGTACGGAATTAGAGAATACGTTATGTCAACCATGCCAAATGTTGTCACTCACTTCTTATAACTACCAGACCAATAAAATAAAGTAATGAAATTTGATAAACATTTCAATATGAATTTTATTTGTGAAACAGTTAGTTGTTGAAAGAAACATTAGGTTTTATGCCGCCAAAAATTGCGCACCGTGGGCGAAAATGGATGCCGTCCTCGATTCACTCCAAATCGGAGCCTCCAAAGTTCACTTTCACAGTCAACTATCACAGTCAAATATGTTAATCAGAATGTCTTGACACACTATATTGTCAATGGGTTTGTCTGCTTCCTTAGTATCACCAGTATGAAGTAAATCGGCGTAATATCCTGTAAAAATTGGTTACGATCTGCGCGCCTTCGTCTGCCATCTTGGCTTCAAAATAGCATGGGGTGTCCTCTTTCCACGTCGATAAACCAATGAACAATGCTGATTCAATGTTTCTTTGGTATTCCCCAATGACGACAAGATACTGACGTCATTAAATATGAATTATCCAATAGGCATCCATGTTACAAATGCCAGGGGTTTCCCCGGCAAGTGCGAACTACGACTAGAATCGTATTCCGGATACAAAGGGTAACTACGACTAGAATCGTATTCCGGATACAATGGGTTAAATAGGGTTTTTGCCTGCAACAAACAGTGCGGAGGAAAGTCGGGGTTTATGTCAAAAGTCGGGGTGCGGCTTTAATTAGGGGTGCGGCTACAAATAGAGAATTTACAGTAGTAACATAATTAGTCAAGAGCCGAGTAAACTGCACAATTGGTTTGCAGTTAACAAACTGTCTCTTAATATTAATAAAACTAATTACATGGTATTTGGAAGAGGAAGGGTTACTTATAATAATAAAACAAAACATTATAGAGTCAATGAAAAAAAATTTCTTGGCATAATTATCGATGATACACTTTCTTGGAAAGCACATATACAATCGGAAAATCCAAATTGGTTAAAACAATGTCAATAATTTATAAAGTTAAATTTTTCTTAAAGGCCTCGGCATTGATTATTTTATACTTCTCACTTTTCTTGCCCCCATATAAGACTACTGCTCAGAGATATGGGGAAATACTATTCGCACAAATCTAATGCCCCCATTCACTCTACAAAAGAGGGTTGTGAGCAAATGCTCATGACCACACAAATATCTTATTTATTAATCTTACATTTATTAAATTTTTTTACTTAACATATATATACAAAACATCCATATTGATGTACAAAGTGAAATATAAACTATTGCCCAATAGCATTCAAAGATGTTTTATTCTAATGAAGACAGTTTGCACAACACAAGGCAAAGGGACAAATGAAAAAAATTTAAGTTCATACAGCACTAAGGGCTAAATGTTTTTCTATCGCTGGTGTTAAACTTTGGAATTGCCTATGTATTGCACAAAAAACTGTAAAAATATTTTCACTTTAAAAAAAATTTACAAAACATCTATACTTGATAGATACAACAGAAATATTTTATTCTGAGATGTAACATGTTTATTGTATTAGCTTTTGGTATATTTATGCATTAATTATATGTGTTTTATCAGGGATTGCTGTATGAAAGAGTAAAAATATATATGTATATGTGTGTATATGTATATATGTACACATATTATAACAAATCAATACAGCAGGGGAGAGTACACATAAATTTACACTTCAATTCTCTACATTTCTAGAATAAGATTATAGCACAGTATGATTGTTACTATTCATCTTTTAAAAATACATGATTTAAATGAGCATTGTTCTGCATTAGCAATGTATGTATATACACTGCATATATGTAATGTTGGAAATAAATGTATTATTATTATTTGTATCAACACATGAATTATTTGAATACTGTGAAATAACAGTTGTGATAGCAGTTTTCATAACTTTTAAAAATTGTAAGATAATAATGGCTACCAACCTTAGCATAGCCACAAATAGGTATGTTAAGAAGGTTGGTCACTTCAAGCTGACACTTCCAAGCAACTGGTTTTACTTGGCGGCTCTGGAAGAAACTGAGCATTGGTAGGGCTTCCCTGAAATCACAACATCACCATAGATTATTTCAGATCACACCTACTATCGTGGGCGGTGCCCCCTAATTAATTGATTACAATCTTATGTTGATGTGCTATCGTGGGCGGTGACCCCCCTAATTTATATTAAAAAAATAATTAAAAAAAATATTAAAAAATGGGAAAAAAACGACTATCATATGCATATTATGGTCTTTAGTGACCGTATCCCATGTTTTATTTTACCCTCGATGCAAAGCAACAGTCCTGGTAGCAATGCCACAACTATTTAGTATTGGTTTCCTTCCCAGGCAGTTTTCATGGTGAATAATGTGGTGGCAACATCTTGACATCTCAGTGTTGCTTTGCCTCCAGAGCAGTTTCATGGTGAATAGCGTGGTAGCAGTTTCACAGTGTTTAACTGTTCACTCATTATTGGCTCTTCCACAATGCATTTCAGTATGGCTCCATCTAAGAATTCTTGTCATGGACAACCTCTGCGTCCCAGTCCGGTGGTAACAAGGTCGCGGGCAGCGTCTAACTGCGCTGCCATGGCACGATCTCTGATAGGCCCACCCCCAGTAGAGTGCACTTTGAGGACGAACCAGCACTTCAGCAGGTTGTTCATCGGGTATCGGGCGCAGCAGAGGATCAGATCGGTATGACGGAGGAGCGCCTGTCTAACATGGAGTGCCTGATTGAAGCTTCCGACAAGATGCTGCAGGAAGTCCATGTGATGGTGTGTGGTCTGCACCAACTGCCTACGACCAGCGTCCTGCCTACGCCGCCTCCAGCGGTCCTGCCTGCACCGCCTCCAGCTGTCCCTGTGCCCATGGCAACGTCGGCTGGGGGGCTCATTGTCCCACCCGTGACTAATCTTTGCCTATGGCCATCATCAGGTAACAATACATGTAACGAGGTACACACTCTCCTCAGGGTGTCCCAGGATCTAGTAGCTTCATTTGCAACTTCAGCTCTACCCCATCATTCTCGCGTGTCTGACGAACTTAAAACCAAAATTTGGTCCTTGGAATATGTTAGTATTTCCTTGCTATTGCATGATTCCTCACCACAAAGCTATTCTGAGTCAGTTAGGCCAGGCAATGATGACGAGACCCCCATGTTCTGTGTTGCCCCTAGGGCAAGGAGCAGCACTGTGTCAATTGACCAATGGCTGCAGGGCTTAGAAATTTATGTCTGTTTTTCTCCTTCAGCCGCACTACATGTCTGAATCATAAAACATGCTGACAGTTCGTTCGTTGTATGAAAAGGGTACGGACTGGCTGTAGTATGATGAGGCATTCTGGTCGCTGCATCAGGCCCTCAACTGGGGATGGGAATCAGTTTGCTTCCCAGAGAAGTTGAAATGACCTTGGAATGAACAGGTCTGCCAGGGGGGTGAAGTGTAAAGCGCTTTGAGCAGTTCTAAGGACTAGATACTATGCTACATAAGAACTTACCTTTACCTATATGGCAGCAGCCCCAACCCAAACCTGCCAGATAGACATCAACCACCAGCAACCCTGCTGCCCGAACGTCGGCTGCCAGTTCACTGTTTTCAGGAGGTAGTATGCATACCCCAGTCTCTCCTGATGCACTTAGAAATGTTGGCTAGTTAGCTACAATGATAATATTGTTACGTATCTTATCAATGGCTTTAAACACGGTTTCAGAACTAGCTGTTTTGGTTTACCAGCAGAACTAGATAAAGGGGTCACCAATCTGAAGTCTGCTGTTGAATTCTCCGAAGTAACAGACGGCAAGATAGTAAAGGAGGTGGCGCTAGGCAGAATTTTGGGCCCATTTGATGTGCAACCCCCCAGTGACAACTTCAGGGTTTCTCCTCTGGGGGTAGTCCCCAAAAAGACTCCTGGGGAATTCTGGACAATACATCACTTATCTTACCCAGAGGGTTCCTCTGTAAATGATTTCATTCCCAATAAAATTTCTGCTATCCAATATGCAACTGTACAGGATGCTATTAGGTTCATCAAACAGCAACCCGGTAATCAGGTCTTTGTGGCTAAAGTGGACATAGAATCGGCTTTTAGGATTATTCCAGTTTCACCACTGGACCAACCACTTCTGGGATTCCAGTGGAAGGGTAAGTTCTTCATGGATGCTGTCCTCCTGATGGGGGTCTCCAGCACTTGTGCAACCTTTGAATCTTTCAGTACCACGTTGGAGTGGGTAGCAAAGTCCAAACTGGGGCATCTGCAGTTGTTCATGTTATCGACGATTTTCTGTTTCTTGCCCATTCTCGTGTGAAATGCAAACAAGATCTACAAGCTATTGTTAATCTTTGCTTTGAACTTGAGGGTCCCTTAGCACCTTGGAAAACAGTGTCCCCAACTCGTGTCATCACCTTTCTTGGCATTACACTAGATACAGTGCTTATGGAAGCTAGACTGCTAGAAGATAAGTTGGAGAAAGGTTAAGACATTGCTGGAGGAATTTCAGAAGAAACAGAAAGTAACTCTTGCAATCACTCACTGGCTTCCTGAATTTTGCTTGTACAGATATTGTGCCAGGTAGAACTTTTCTGAGAAGGATCATAGATATGACATTAAGGGTCCAGAAACCCCATCACCACATCAGGTTGACTTGTCAGGCAAAACTCGATCTACAAGTATGGCAGGAATTCTTGTTTCAATTTAATGGCAGGTCCTTTTTCCTAGACGACAACTTTCTGACAGGTGACTACTTGCACCTATACACTGATGCCTCCGGAGGTATAGGTTTTGGGGCACTGTATGGTGCCGAATGGTTCTATGGGCAGTGGTCTGTATCATGCCATTCATATAACATATCGGTTCTGGAGCTTTACCCTATAATGGCAGCAGTGATAGTGTGGGGCGGTAGATGGGCAAACAGAAGTGTGTGTTTCTACGCAGACAATGAGGCTCTTGTACCAGTTATTAACAAGTAAACGTCTCATGAGCCCCACATCATGGCCTTAATCCATCCATTGATATTAGCATGTTTGTGTTTCAACATCAATTTCACCGCACGTCATACTCCAGGTAGGATCAACACTTTAGCTAACAAACTGTCACGTTCGCAGGTACAGGAATTCCGAGCACTGGCACCATGGGCAGAAGCCAGCCGCAGGAAATTCATTACATTATCTACCCAGCAGGCTTGGTGAATATCTGAGTCTGTTGCTACATGGGGCAAGTTAGTAACATTCTTTCAGTCACTTGGGATGTATCCCGCTTTGTCAATCTCAGTGGCAATGATCCTACTCTTTGTAGCACACCTGCATGCCGGTGGTGCTGCCCCACAACAATTGTTTTCAATGTGTTGGCACTGGCATATTTTCACAAAATTAATGGCTTACCAGATCCAACTAACAACTTTATCGTAGTCAACCTGCTGGCTGGCACTCGGAACCTAGGATCTGTTCCCGATGTCCGCCTGCCTGTCACACTACCCATCCTCTCTCGCATGGTGCAGGCTCTCCCAACTGTTTTTGCTTCAAACTATAGGTGCATTATGCTCCGAGCCATGATGGTCATTGTATCCACAGCCTATTTGCGAGTCAGAGAAATGGTGCCCAGGTCGAGGAACATGGTGCAGAGCTGCTTACATGTGGGAGATGTCAAGTTGACCGGTGACCTTATAAATATCTTTTCGTCGTTTTAACCACAGTGCACGACATGGTCCGCAATCTCTGTAGGTGAAAGGGGAATGCCTACAAGGGTCTTTCATCCACCCAGCAGCCTTCTTGAGGGAGTTTATTCAGGTCAGACACCCGATGCAAGGTATTCTTTTTGGATACCCTGATGGCTCAACTAGGCTCCGGAGTGAATTTGATGTGTCCCTGAAACGGCTCCGCAGTTTTTGCAGATACCAGTCTAGTCTAGTTCATTTAATGGTTACAGTTTTCGCATCGGTGCAGCTACTGCAGTGGCCTAGCGGGGGGAGTCAGTCAAATTAGGGCAGCAGGCAGGTGGAGTTCAGATGCTTTTAGAAGGTATATCAGAATTGCTTAAAAGGTCTCAGGTCTTGGTGGGGTGGTCACAGGTTTGTTGGTGACCTTGTGGCGAAATGCCGTTTGTAATTAAGTTTGTGTATTGGTGGTGGAATGTCTGTATTCTTTGCATATGTTATATGTTCATGACGACTTCTTGATGTATATATGTTATTGTCATGCTTGTAGGAATGTGGGCTCTGAGAAACTTGCCGGACGGGGCTGTACATGTGTTCAGTTCCTGTCTGGTTTGCTTTGAAGAGCTCACATTCCTGTTAATGTTCTTCCCAAAGTGGCTGCATGATAAACAGTCCACTTTGTAATAAAAACGTCATTATTTGGCCCATTTCAATTCTTTACTACATCGGATTGGCGTTGGTTATTGCATAAAGATTATTTCAGATCACACATATTAATTAATGGAAATTTTTTCTAAATGCTGAAAAATAGTTGTACCTGTTGTATCCATGGAAGTTAATTTATGTCACCATTTCAGTTCTTGCAATTAGGAAAACATTTTTTTTACATTTCCAAGGATTTTACCATGAGCCTAAATTCAGAGCTTTCAAGAATCATCAAAGCATAAAATGCCACACCTATGTATGTGCTGTTCACTCTGTGTGATTTAATGAGACTTATTTATAACTTATTTACTTGCACTTCTGTCACAATGTGACCTCAATGAGAATTATTTACCTGCCATGTCTGTCACCATGTCACCTGAATGAGAATTATTTGCCTGCCACTTCTGTCACCATTTACCTGTACGAATATGATTCGCCTTCCACTTCTGAAACAATTTTTTTCAACAGTGCTTCTCCTCTCTTCTGATGAGCTGTCTTAGGTTTCCCATGGGCTGCCATGGGTCTTGTATGCCCATTGCTTGGGCCAGGTCTCGCGTCACCATGCTCACTGTCATCACAGTTATCATCCATATCAACATCAAGATCAGGACCTCTGTTAACATCAAATGCAATTATATGTGTGGTGCAATTAAATTTTTACTTTTGTAATAAAATATGAAGGTTTACAAATCAGTTTATGTTTAATAACATGACAAAGCTAAACAGTTTCGTGCTTTCTAGCTTGCAATCTGGTGAAAATATTGTCATTCCAAATGAATCGCAATGTTGTTGAACCTATTTTAAGTCACATCATGTACGCATTTTAGGAATTTGCTGTGACAAAAAATAAAAATTATTTTCGTGGCATAAAGAAAACATTTAGGCAATGTACATATTGGTGATAATGTATTCACTTGCGAGAGGCCATGGTCTATAAATCAGCAATGTTTTTAGTGGAAAATAGAAATGTTTTCAAAATATGAAAACTTATGGCTTGAGCTGGCTTGATAGCATAAAAAAGGTACTGGGCCAGCAGATCAGTGTTAATGTCAAGGTATGATCGCTTGCAGTGCTGGCAGGTCCAATGATGATTGATGACTGTACTAAAAAATGATCTAAGACCCTCTACTCACATGACGTTGAATTCCATCTGAGCAGCCTTCATGCTCTCAATTATATTATTCAGCTGGTCATCAACAAACTCCCCACCCATGTCTGTCAACAGGATAACTCGCTTGCTTCCAAAACCCTTTCTTCCTCTAAAAACAGTACATTCAATGCAATATAATGAGTATTATGTAAAATCGTTTGAAACAACTATATGCATAATCATAACTATATAGCTTAGCATATACAAAACATTAGTTTGGCAGCAACTGACAAAACAAGAGCTAACTGTAAACAAAATGCAGGAACAAAGAAAAATGTAGTGCCACCATTGTTTATTTTCCTATCACAGTTCATAAGGCTGTTGCCTTCAGGTGCATGCAGGCAATTTTGTATAATGACAGTCAGTAGACCACGGTACAGTCAGTGGACCATTGTATAGCCAGTAGACCATTGTACAGTCAGTAGACCATTGTACAGCCAGTATACCATTGTACAGCCAGTAGACCACTGTACAGTCAGTAGACCACTGTACAGCCAGTAAACCATTGTACAGTCAGTATACCATTGTACAGTCAGTACACCATTGTACAGCCAGTTTGCCATTGTCGAGTTAGTATACCATTGCAAAGTCAGTAAACCATTCTACAGTCAGTAAACCATTGTACAGTCAGTAGATAATTGTACAGTCAGTATGCTAGTGTACAGTCAGTAGACCGCTGTACAGTCAGTAAACCATTGTACAGTAAGTAAACCTTTGTACAGTCAGTGTACCATTGTACAATCAGTAGACCATTGTCGAGTCAGTATTCCATTGTATAGTCAGTAAACCATTGTACGATCAGTAGACCATTGTACAGTCAGTAGACCATTGTACAGCCAGTAAACCATTCTACAATCAGTAAACCATTCTACAGTCAGTAAACCATTGTACATTCAGTAGACCATTGTACAGTCAGTAAACCTTTGTACAGTCAGTATACCATTGTACAGTCAGTAGACCATTATACAGTAAGTAGATCATTGTACAATCAGTAGACCATTGTCGAGTCAGTACACGATTGTACAGCCAGTAAACCATTGTACAATCAGTAGACCAATGTACAGAAAAATACTGTACAGTCAGAAGAACAGTTACATTCAACAGACCATAGTACACCCCATGTTATTACATGCCAAGACCACAGAGACACCCCATTTATTATATGCCAAGACCACAGAGGCCATCTGTGTTATTACATGCCAAGACCACAGAGATACCCCATTTATTATATGCCAAGACCATGGAGACACCCCATGTTAACAAATACCAAGACTTTGGAGACACTCCATCTTATCATATGTCAAGACTTCAGAGACACCCCACGTTATTACATGCCAAGACCACAGAGACACCCCATTTATTACATACCAACACCACGGAGAAACCCCGTGTTATTACATGCCAAGACCATGGAAACACCCCATGTTAACAAATACCAAGACTTTGGAGACACCCCACGTTATTACATGCCAAGACCACAGAGACATCCCATTTATTACATGCCAAGAGCATGGAAACACCCCATGTTAACAAATACCAAGACTTTGGAGACACCCCATGTTATCATATGCCAAGACAATGGAGGCACCCCATGTTATTATATTCCAAGACTTTGGTGACACTCCATGTTATTACATGGCAAGACCACTGAGACATCTCATGTTATTACATGTCAAGACCATGGAAACACCCATTATTATATGAGAAGACTTTGGAGTCACCCCATGTTAACAAATACCAAGACTTTGGAGACACCCCATGTTATTACATGCCAAGATCACAGAGACACCTCATTTATTACATGCCAAGACCACAGAGACACCCCATTTATTACATGCCAAGACCATGGAGATACCCCATGTTAATAAATACAAAGATTTTGGAGACATCCCATGTTATTATATGCCAAGAGTCTGGAAACAGCCCATGTTATTATTTGCCAAGACCACAGAGATACCCAATTTATTACATGCCAAGACTCTGGACACACACCTGGACACACCCATGCTAAGACCACAGAGACACCCCGTTTATTACATGCAAAGACCACAGAGACACCCCATTTATTACATGCCAAGACCATGGAGACACCCCATGTTATTACATGCCAAGACCATGGAGACACCCCATGTTAATAAATACAAAGACTTTGGAGACACCCCATGTTATTACATGCCAAGACCATGGATACACCCCATGGTAACAAATACCAAGACTTTGGAGACATCCCATGTTATTACATGTCAAGACTTTGGAGACACCCCATTTATTACATGCCAAGACCACGGAGGCCACCCATGTTATTACATGGACACCACCTGGAAAAAGGAAAAGAGACAAACTGCTGGGCATGTCACGATGATGTGGATCTCTGTGGAAGAAGAAATGAAGTTGGCTGGGAAGAACTGGATAGAACTTGGATGGTTCACCCAAGACGAGTGCTGGCTGGAGGAGATTTGTTGGTGCCTTATGCTCCAGCAGGAACAAAGAGGACTGAGTGAGTGTTATTACAGGACTTTCTTGTATTGCATTGTATGCTGTCACACACTGTTGATGACCATGCAGTCATCAGTAATACAAACAGCAATTATGGAATCGGGTGTGGAGTACTCACAATGACATTTACCAAACTGATCATATACTGTCATGTGTGCTAACCTCATGTGGAATGTACAACACACCAGACATTGCATTAGAGATGCCACTATGTTTTTTTAAGCTTCACCATGGACTAATTCATATCAGTTTGCCTATCATTATTGTCACAGCAGATGCTTGCACTAGACACCACCAAGAGTATAAACTCCGAACGCTACCAGCCTTCTGCTTTATTTACAAGCATTCATTCTATGTTCACTCTATTCCAATGTTGAATTCGCTCACCCAAGAAGCACCTACTGCAGACACCTACTGCAGAAGCATTTCAAAAAGCCGCCCTCTAAGTTATCAACTCATTGTCATTTATTAATCCTGAACTGCATGATTTTATTGTACATACAATCATTTTGGCTCCATGACACTACAAACTGTAGGATAGTTAATTATTACTTTTTAGCAGTATATTCTTGAAGACTTGAAGTTGAAGAGAAGGAAATGCACTAGTAACATCTGAAATGGAGTAACTTCAAATAAAATGTGTACACTTACTGTATCGTCGTCATAAGGTGATCCATGGCAACAACCAAAGCATCCAATACTGGACACACATCAAGGCAAACTAATACGTTGAAAGCAGCTACTTCTAAATGCACAGAGGCAGCAATGGAATGCATTAATGTAACTAAGGTAATATTTCCATATCCTGTTACATTTCTGATAAAATGAATGTGTGAAAATTTTACATCATAACACAGATTTTGCAGGCGTAAAAATCAAAGGTAGTGGTGTTCCCATTCTCTAGGATCCCAACATCAGCAAGGATTATTGAAACAAAATAAAAATCATGGTTTAGGGGTTACGCACCTAAAAGAAATAATAAAAACTAACCATATGTAACTAAAATCAAGAATTTCACGTCATGCAGTGGTTTAAATTCTCCAGTTAACTGAGGGCTGACATTTTAACCAGTACAACCAATAAGCGCATGCACAGTTCTTGGGTAATCTAGACTAAAGTGGGACGTATAAAACACAGTCGGTATACACACAACCAACACAAAGTCTCGATCAAACGTGTCATTATGTCATAAAAGGGACTAGTTTAGTAAACGAACACCAACATATGTTACATAAGTTGAATTTGGGCACAAACAGCATGGCCATATCCAATTGGCAAGTATAGGAATAGGTTTATACAAATATATTTTCATTTGGTGAGTGAATATTGCCAGGATATGACACTCATGATTTAGGGTTTTCTAACAGTATGGTGCGGCCCATGAAATTAAGATATTGTGTATTCAACAAGGTCTTCCCACTAAACCACTAGCGTGATATTCTTAATTGTAGTTACAAATGGTTATGTTTTAGTAACTCTTATATAATATAACATTTGACTATTGTCAAATATTTTGCAATGAGTTTCCACTTAGATGACACATCACCTTTTTGTTTACATATTACTTGTACAAGGTTGAGACACAGTAGTTAATTTGTTTATATATTACTTGTACAAGGTTGAGACACAGTAGTTAATTTGTTTATATGCTACTTGTACAAGGTTGAGACACAATAGTTAATTTGTTTATATGTTACTTGTACAAGGTTGAGACATAGTAGTTAATTTGTTTACATGTTACTTGTACAAGGTTGAGACACAGTAGTTCATTAGTTTATACGCTACTTGTACAAGGTTGAGACATAGTAGTTAATTTGCTTACATGTTACTTGTACAAGGTTGAGACACAGTAGTTAATTTGTTTATATGCTACTTGTACAAGGTTGAGACATAGTAGTTAATTTGTTTACATGTTACTTGTACAAGGTTGAGACACAGTAGTTAATTTGTTTACATGTTACTTGTACAAGGTTGAGACACAGTAGTTAATTTGTTTATATGCTACTTGTACAAGGTTGAGACATAGTAGTTAATTTGTTTATATGCTACTTGTACAAGGTTGAGACACATTAGTTAATTTGTTTACATGTTACTTGTACAAGGTTGAGACACAATAGTTAATTTGTTTATATGTTACTTGTACAAGATTGAGACATAGTAGTTCATTTGTTTATACGCTACTTGTACAAGGTTGAGACATAGTAGTTAATTTGTTTACATGTTACTTGTACAAGGTTGAGACACAGTAGTTAATTTGTTTACATGTTACTTGTAGAAGGTTGAGACATAGTAGTTAATTTGTTTACATGTTACTTGTACAAGGTTGAGACACAGTAGTTAATTTGTTTACATTTTACTTGTACAAGGTTGAGACACAGTAGTTAATTTGTTTATATGCTACTTGTACAAGGTTGAGACACAATAGTTAATTTGTTTATATGTTACTTGTACAAGGTTGAGACATAGTAGTTAATTTGTTTACATTTTACTTGTACAAGGTTGAGACACAGTAGTTAATTTGTTTATATGCTACTTGTACAAGGTTGAGACACAATAGTTAATTTGTTTATATGTTACTTGTACAAGGTTGAGACATAGTAGTTAATTTGCTAGTACAGTGTAACAGGACTGAGTAAACACAAATATGACTCTTGTGGTATGCAATGCTAAATGCAAAGTTACTGAATGTCAACAGACACAAAGTTTTGACGGATACAAATGCCATATATTTACAAATAAAAAAAATCACTTGCAGACACGATGAACGAGGCCAATGGTCCCTGCTTACAGTTGTTGATATCTGTAAACATTCTCTGTTGAAGAGATGGCAATGTCTTACACAATTTGCAACTGAACTAATGTCTTGTGGTTTTTGCTGGGTTGTGGGAGTAAGGTGACCACTTGAAGTAGCAACAAAACACATGTCAACAAAGGATACCATCTCCAGGTACTGTGCTTGGTTGGACATCATTTTGGATGTACTGTAGTACTGACCAGTCAACAGGAGCAAGGGGCTTTGCTACACAGATGTTCTGATAGCCAGTATCCCCACTTGCAAGGTCATTTGCTGTGTCCAGGGTGCCAAACAGGATCAATGACACCTCATCCTTTGACTCAGAAAACAGCTGCATGCAGAGATGATACAGAGTAAAATTAATGTTGTGTTTTATGCAGGCAAAAATAGTGGACTGTAGTTAAATATTTAAGGCTAATTTGTGACAACGGTAAGAGGAATTACAGTTATCTGGCATTGCTGTAGTTCCTCTAGCTGAGGAATGTGACAGTACACCAGTGATAGGGACAATCAGAGTTGTTTGATTTAAATCATTTGATTAAAATCATTGATTTAAATCATAATTTAAATCACACACAAAAAGCCTATTTTTTATTTATTTATTTATTGTTTGATTTGTAGGAATTAGTTGAATTTGTTGTGATGTGGTTTCATTCATTTGGTATCAACTGATGGCATTTTACACATTTCTGCATACTGAATGCAGTGAAGCCACAAAGACTTGTCTTTGAGAGGCAGCATCTTTTCAAGGTAGAAGCCCTGAGATAAAATCCTTCTTAAGCAAACACTACTAGTTTTTACCAATTCAATAAGTTTACTCAAGTGAGATCTTCTGCACTAGTATACTGTGGCACCAATTTGCAGTATGGCTAGAGTACATTGAGCCCTGGACAGGTGCTAGTTCACCCTCTAAACAAACAATGACCACAAAGGTCATTGCCAATAATCTCGACTTCTATGGGAAGCATTCAGCCATGCTGCAATTACTGCGCAAAGACTATTCGTTCAAATATCCACCTCTGTCTGTAGCTAGATACTCATGTATATCCACCTCTGTCTGTAGTCAGATACTCATGTATATCCAACTCTGTCTGTAGCCAGATACTCATGTATATCCACCTCTGTCTGTAGCCAGATACTCATGTATATGCACCTCTGTCTGTAGCCAGATACTCATGTATATCCACCTCTGTCTCTAGCCAGATACTCATGTATATCCACCTCTGTCTGTAGCCAGATACTCATGTATATCCACCTCTGTCTGTAGCCAGATACTCATGTATACGGCTGAGTGAACTGAAGCAACATGGCGTGAACGAAACTGCCAAAGTTTTGAAATGGCAAGAAGAGTATTCGAATCCGGGTTCTACCACACCCTACATATAGAATATATTGTAATATTAAAAAATGGTTTAGTGTTTTTATGTTAGGTATTACAGAAATGTCTAATTGCAAGTACATGATGGAATTGTTTATGGTATTATGGATTCTTAGCTGGAACAAAGCATATAATTAAAAAACTACTGAAAAAATTAAACATCATTATACGTCAATACTTTTGAAAGTAATTGTAAATGCAAGAACTACTGTTGCAAATACTTCATAATACCTCAAATTGAGTACTACAACAGGCAGTAAGTAAATCATGATTTTTTATTAAATTTTTTTTATTTAAAAAAGATTTTTTAAATTTTAACTGGATTCTCCTAATGATGGTTCACTGCATATAACAGCTGGCCGTAAAAAGAAGGAGTAGCCATCCTTTGGATTAACAAATTTGATAAATTTATTACCCCACATAAATATGATTATGACTGGGTTGTTAGTATTGAAATAGTGTCTGACACTAAGAAAAAGGAATGTATTTAATGTTTATTTGCCTTATGACAAAAATTATAATGAGGAAGAACATCTTGATTGTTTGACGAAAATTCACAATCTGCTGGCAGATTGTGACAGATATAAGTGGACTAGTTGGCTTAAGTTATCAAAAGGAACATATACATATGCAAGTGATGCCTGGGGACTGGGGTAGTCACTCATGGTTGGACCACTTAATCTCTACAGAAGATGGTAACAATGTTATAACTAATATGTGTGCACTATATGGTACTGTTCAGTCTGACTATATTCCGGTCGCTGTTAATATTGACTTAGAGTTGGCTCCTGACATTGATCATGGGGCTGTCAACAATACATTTACAGTTGGCTCCTGACATTGATCATGGGGCAGTCAACAATACATTTACAGTTGGCTCCTGACATTGATCATGGGGCTGTCAACAATACATTTACAGTTGGCTCCTGACATTGATCATGGGGCAGTCAACAATACATTTACAGTTGGCTCCTGACATTGATCATGGGGCTGTCAACAATACATTTACAGTTGGCTCCTGACATTGATCCTGGGGCTGTCAACAATACATTTACAGTTGGCTCCTGACATTGATCATGGGGCTGTCAACAATACATTTACAGTTGGCTCCTGACATTGATCATGGGGCAGTCAACAATACATTTACAGTTGGCTCCTGACATTGATCATGGGGCTGTCAACAATATTGGAAACAACACTGATTGGTCTGCTTTGAGTGAAGATGTAATCTATGAATATGGTGTACAGTCAGAAATACGTCTGAGAAATGTTGAGTTACCAACTGATGTTTTACTATGTAAAGGCTGCAATTGTACTGAAGTAAAGCATAAAGAAGCCTTAAACAAATACTATGATGATATAAAGTGTGCAACAACCTCTGCTGGTCAGAATACTATAAAGACATGCAAACCATCCAAGGGTAACAACCTCAACCGCCCAGGTTGGAATGAATTTGCATCTGATTTGTATGATGTCTCTCGAGAAACATATATCCTTTGGTAGTCCTAGACATGGTATGCTTTTTTATATGAAAAACAGAGCAAAAGCTAGGTTTAAAGGTGCTATGAGGTTTAGCAGAAATAATGACGATGTACTTAGGAAGGAATCGCTTGCTAAAAACTTCTGTATAAAAATGACAAAGTATTTTGGAAAGAAATTAAGCTGTTGAATAATAGTAATTTGTCTCTTCCTAATGTTATTGATGGTGTGACAGGGTCGCACAACATTATTAATATGTGGAAATCTCACTATGAGGATTTATTTAATTGTTTAAACAAAGACAAAGATGTAAATAATCTTTGTAAAATTGTTGAATATGAGATGGATGTAGAGGCGTCACACTCTGAGATTATCCAGGCCATCAAAGATCTGAAAGACAGTAAGAGTTGTGGCTTGGATGGTATATATACGGAGCCCCTTAAACAATAATAATTCCACTGTTATCTATGTGTTTTACTAGTTTATTTGTCCATGGTATTTTACCTGAAGCTATGATATCTGTTGTACTTGTGCCCATTGTTCAAGCAATCCTTTATTCCAACACACAGTTACGATCAGGGTTGAAAAAAATCATGATTTATATAAAAAAAAATAAAAAAATAGGATTTTTTTTATTTAAATCGGATTTGTTTGATTTTTTTTATTTATAGGATTTTTTTGAAATCTGGTATATAGATATTTAAATAGATGTTTAAATTTGTAAACTCTTTTAAACATGTTCTATTCAAATCGATTTGGGTTCTTGTCTTAACAGATTTTTGCTTATATAAAGACTTTAGACAATGTCCACAAGGCCTCACCCCCTGTAGTTGCATAATCTGTCTTGGAAAGGAAAGCATGCTGTGTGTCTGAGGCTGTGTGTGTCTGATTAGCACCTGTCCAAGGCTCTGTGTACTCTAAGGGTCTCTAACCAGAATAAAAAAACTGGTACAGTATTAAACAACTGAGTCAACATACTGAATTAGTAACAACTAGCACAAGCTATAAGTGGACTTTAACTCAGTGCTTCTGTGTTGAAAAGATACTTCCTCTGGAAGACAAGTTTGTGTGGCTTCACTGCATTCAGAAAGGGAATAGCTCAAACATACACAATGTCATAAAATATTTGACTATCAGGCTATCTGGTGACAACACAGCTACACAAGTGTGAGCACTTTGTGTTTTGTATCAAAAAACATACAAAACTTTGTTGATCTCGATGCTTGTAAACAATTATTTGTGTTAAATTCATATAAATCAGCGATTAAAAAAACATCAAATCATAAATCAATGATTTTTTTGGAGTGATTTAAATCATGATTTAAATCAATGATTTAACAACCCTGGTTACGATACAATAAATGACAACAAGTTACTAACAAAATGTGCAACAAATGTGAGTTGGTGAAGAATACACAAGGGTGAGTTGGAAATGGAGTGAACAGAAGTGCAATACTTATCTATGGTCCACCCCATGGCGTGTTAAGCCGTTAACTCAATTGATACGTAATTATATATTTGCATTACTTACAACATGTTACAATTGAAAATCGTTGCTAAATAAATTGTGACTAAATACGTTGCAATAATATCTAACTTGTTGCACTTTTTAAATGCTTGTATGGTTCTACATATGTTTTTATTAAGGGAGTTCCATAATCTCGCTCCATATATGGAGATGCACATTGATTTTGCATTAGTATGAAAGCGAGTTATGCAGAATGAATTGTTCTGTCTAGTATTATATACAGACACATACGGTTTAAAATTTGTTGGCAAATTACTTGGTAATTCATTATGAAAAGCCCTAAACATAATAATAGCCGTCTTGAGCTTAACTAAATCTACAAATTTTAGAACACCTAATTGTTGAAAAAGAGTGCTTGCATGTTCCAGACGTTTTACTCCACAAACTAACCGAATTACTTGTTTCTGTAATATAGTACTTCATGCCATGAATATTTGTGGTGTGGATGTTTCCTTACATTTCACAGCAATAACTTAAATGTGGTAAAAACAAAGAACAGTATAATATATACATTCCATTTCGATCAATGAGACAATTTGCCTTATAAATGACTGCTGCAACTTTCAACAGTTTTAATCTGACCTTATTTATTTGATATTTCCAGTTTAGAGATTCATCAATATAATATTTGTTGATTATTAATGAACATATTAATTTCAATATCAGGCGGACAGTTCTGGAATATCATGTAATTTGTTTTTGACAGGTTCAATGTTAATTTGTTCACAGCAAACCATTTAGCTGATTTGGCAAGTACCCCATTAATTTTTATCATATCTTGTAGTTCTTTTAAATTATTTCCAGCGCAAAATATATTTGTGTCATCCGCAAAGAGTATAAATTTAGCTAGTTTTGATACGTTACAAATATCATTAAAATAAAGTACAAATAGCTTTGGACCTAAAATGGATCCCTGAGGTACCCCACGTGTTACATTTAACAGTTCGAGGCGCACCCATTTATTTCAACAAATTGCTTCCTGTTGGTGAGGAAACTTTTTATCCAGTCATTTCCAACTCCACGCACGCCACAGAAATTCAACTTTTTGATAATTATTTCATGGTCCACTGTATCGAAGGCCTTTTTAAGGTCAATGAATACACCAATAGTGTGTTTCTTATTGTCCGTTGCATTTGAAATTTCCTCTATTAATTCCATTACGGCACGTGATGTGGACATAGCTTTACGGAAACCGTACTGACTTGAGAGGTTTGGATATAACGGGTATGACATTGGCTACAATATCCATGCTAAAATCTTCAAAATCTGTAGATTTTTTTCGTGTACACACTTTTACAGTATTAATAACATCTTCCTCATCAACAGGTTTTAAATACAGACAGTTTCTGATCCTGCTTCCTAAATAATCATAAATGGAGAAATTTCCATCAGAATTTGTAATGTTTTTGCTAAATTGGAACTAATATTTGTGAAGAACTTATTGAATTCTTTAGCCATATCTTTATTGGTGGATATATCTTTGTCTCCACACTTTATATGGATAGGATATTTGATGGATTGTCATTGTTTACAAATTACAGTGTTTAATATTGCCCATGTTTCTTTAATGTCTACTCTCTTTTCTGCTAGCAATTTACTGTAATACGCCTTTATGCTTTCCCACTGTTCTTGCTTCAAACTTTCCATAAACATAAGTACATTGTCCTCTTTCAGGCTTCTTACATTTCTAAACATCTTAGAATAATTTTTTTCAAGTTTATATTTACAAAATACAAATATTGGCAAGTGGTCACTAATGTCAGTGATTAGTAACCCGCTATCAGCAGAGTAATTGATTTGATTGGTAAATATATTATCTATTAGGTTGCACGAGTTGATGGTAATTCGGTTCGGTCTTACTATTAAAGGATATAATCCTTGACCATACATACATTCTAGAAACCGCTTTGTTCCGGTGTGTGTTTCCTGTTTAAGTAAATCAATATTAAAGTCACCACAAACAAATTTGGTTTTACTCGGGTTGGCATATGTAAGTAACTGGTCCACGTACTTACAGAATCACTCTGTCTGAACCTGGAGTTTTACAGACACAGTTCACAATTATATTTTTGTGTTTTTGCATGTCTAATTCGATAGTTACACATTCAAAGATATTCTCAATTTCAAAAGATTTTGCTGTACGGAGTGTGCAATTAAATCTGTGATTTACGAATAGTGCAACACCTCCTCCTTTTCTGTTTGCCCTAGCGACGTGAAAAACTTCATATCCGTTTAATAAAATGTCTTCAGTTGTGTTCGTTTCAGTAGTCTGGGAAGCTGTTTCTTCCTACTGGCTAACACTCGTTGAGACAGGTCTTCATTGAAATACAGACCTCATGGCTTCTGTTCGCGGGATGCATGTAGAATGGTCTCCCGATCTCTGTAGCTTTCAAACTTCACTATGATTGTTCTTGGTTTGCTGGAGTGGCTGTTGCCGGGCATTCTGTGCGCCCGTTCAATGCGTATATCTCTGGCTTGATTTTCCCAGATGTTCAATGCAGAAATGAATGATCTGCGCATTGCAGCTTCGGTGCATGTCCACCCACATTTCTGCGTTACCCTCGGTGTCCGCCCACATTTCTGCGTTACCCTCGGTGTCTGCCCACGTGTCTGCGTTACCCTCGGCCACACCATCAAATCGCAGGTTGTTGTGGCGGGTCTGGTTCTCTAAATAGTCAATGCTGTTTTCAATCTCGTGTTGCACTGAAGCCACGATCTTGATACATTTGACTGTGTCATCTAGTACATCAGATTTCTCATGAAGGGATATGTTGATGTTGTCGGCCTCATATTGCGTGAACTGCAGACTCGCCTTCAGTTCTGCTGCATCGCTAGCCGTCTCCATCACCACGTCGTTGAAGCGCTTGTTCATGGTTTCGAGGAACGACTGTAGGCTCACCTGGAATGCGGTATGTTGCACGGCCATCTGTTTCATAAATACTTCTTCTTGTCAAGCCAGTGCACTGCTGACAATGGCATCGATGTCTTAGTCCTGGACGGGAAGTGATGATGACCGGGTTGTCTTATTCATTTCAGCAGGATTTTATTCAATATGTGACTGATTGCACAATGGTCGCTGCAGGTCAGTATGGACCAATTTGGTCAGCCCTTTCAACAGTCGCGTCTTCTCGGTCCGTTGCTCAGGGCTATTAAGTGTATCCGACCTCACACACAGCTAAGGGTAAAGGTTCCCGTCGTTTGTTGGTGGTAGATGGGCGATAATATCAATGATGGTTTATTTTGTTTGTGTTTTACTCACAGTGTTGAACTATACGTCAATCCGGCAACAACAGTGTTTGTCTTATTTACTTGTCCTTTCTACGGCGCTTTTGCATGTAAATAACAACTAATAACAACTAATTTTCAATTGTCACTGCTGACACTGACCGTGGTCTGGACACTGTTAAAAACAAAAGTGCTAGCATATGTAGTAAGAGTAACTACAGACCCATTGCTCTCGCCAGCATTGTGTCCAAAGTCTTTGAAAAGTTAATTTATGACCATATTGCTTACAGGTTGACTATATGTAGCAATCAGTTTGGCTTCAAAACTAAACCCAGTACGGATATGTGTATATATGCCTTCAAGGAGGCTGTACTAAAATACTGTAGTTTGAATAGTAATGTATATTTGCTACAGTCAATCTGCGCAATCAATCATTTTGCGTAATGACTGAAACAGTGTTTCCCCTGATTCATGACAAGTGATGTGGGCAAACTTGCTGTTTTTCATCTACCTAGCCAGATATTTTCATAAATTGCCACCTAGCAGCTATCTGTTTCTCACACTCAAAAATATTTTATACTGTGATGAAATCATGATTTAAAATTATTGTTCAGGTTCACTTTGGATTGTGTAGAAATTGAAGTTACACGACATGGTCGAAACCACTTATCATCAAATTAATGTTTTTATAATGAGGTGCAATGCCCCAGTCCCCCTAGGTGCGCTTTGTGCCATTATACCCAGAGCAAATACTGTGAAGTATCAATTACAATTTGTCTTAATGTTGGAAATGTTACTTGCATACTTAAGACACAACAACACTGTCTTATTGAACAACATATAACTTTATTGTGATTCTACAACTTGCAATAGTCAACTGTAACATTGATATTTATATCAATGTGCTACATTTCCACAATATATGTCCAACAATATGTGTTATACTCACTAGTTATTATGAAAGACATGTGAAGCATACTAGTATGCACACTTGCCACTGAGAGAAATCATACACATTACCCATTTATAAAAGACGACAAATCAAATCATGTCTGGTCTTAAAGGAAGAATGTACTTTACTAATAACTTGATGATTAGTTATTAGCATGTCATATGGTTCGTTCTCACTTGTTAGGGCAGCTCAGACTGTTGTGACACCGGCTGTCACACATTCGTTTTGCTTTGTAGCACTTGCACCTGTTGCTAGTACATTTTTAAAGAAGACCAACAGTTACATCTGACAAAACCTTGTCCACCAGTTGCTGAAGTTTTTAATGCATGGCAGAGAGATATCTGTTGGTCTTGAATGGTGTCTGGCTGGGATAGAAGGCGTTGTGGGCATAAGTTGGGTTGCGTGAATATTTATTTATCAGGATCCTAGTCTTCAGCAATGGTGTATAAGTTGTTGTAGCCATGGTCAATGATGACTCCCAGGATGTTATGTGGATCCTCCTTCCTCTATCCACCATGGGGATGGGAACTGGATGTTGCAGGGTCTTTGAAATATACCCAACAGCTTCTGCTGCTCGTTTCAAGGTTAGAGGCCGTATGATACAGAACTTTGTGTGATGGCACTGATAAACAATGATCCACTTGAAATGTGACTGGGGGATGATTGCATGTTGGTAATAGGTGTCCTCAATGGACACAACATATTCTTATTCTGTTTTTCATTTCTTTATCAACTTCTCTGTGTCACTGCATTGAAGAATTTGATACCTGCAAAATATAATTGCAAATTATACATATATATATATATATATATATTGTAATTGTAATATACTCATAACCATGATGTTTATCAATGTGTCTTTTATAGTAAACTTAACAATTGGCTTAACATCCCTTTTAAATTAATTTGTTTGCACAGCTTAATGTGACAAATCATGAAAGTACTTTTGTGAGACAGTACTGATGGCTTTCATTTGTGCTCACTCATGCAAGTCATGGCTAACTGAAGATAGACCCTATCATTGTGGACTTCCTGGCTTACATAAAGAAAGGAAGAATTTAACAGACAAGAGATTAAGACTTGAATTGGTATACAATACAACTTTGGTTGATATTGAAGATCTTTGAAGGGAATTACCTATGTGGCTTCAATATGCAGATCAATGAATGAAGGTGTGAAATGTCACCATTACCAAATAAAAATTGAACTACATCATGTTATGCAAGCCACCAAAATTGCATGTGTCTGACATTAAGCTTCTTGACAAATGTGGCAGAAATTCCCTAGGTGGGTTTTTTTCCCGCCTATCTGGACTGGGGCTGTGGAGTCATTTCTATGACATAATTCTGGTATGATGTCATTACTGCATAATTACATGTTAGCTATGGCGCACTTGGAAGAGTATGCAACTATATTTCCACCCATACCTCATTTGTTACAGGTCGGAATATTTGCATTGATTAAATTGACTACTATCTACCCCTCACACTGTGATGCGTCTGGTAAATTTCTTACACTTAAAATCAAGAAATAATGTTCAGCAAGAAACTACAAATAAAAATTGGTACTTACTTGCTGAGTATATAGTATCCATGGTGTGACTTCGAAGATTCATCAGTTGCTGCAAGCTTGAGTTGTTCTATAGTATTGAAATGTTCCACTTTGGGAATTAGATGTTTTCGACATATTTGAAACCTTTTGTAGAGTTCTTCCTTCAATTGTACTTCGTAATTATCATGTGCCATTATGATAGCTGTGCCAAGAGGTAAGTGATTAACACCTATTGATTGTGTTCTTTTTATAGGGACAGGCAATGCACAGTAGCCAATTGAGACAGTCACCATTGTTAGGCAATTAGCATTCCCAGTTGGAGAATGGTTGGGTTATCCATTACCTGTCCATCAAATCAGAAAACACTAGTGAGATAGCTATTAATCAAACTGTTAGGGGGAGGGTTAGAGTCTTGTACCCAGAGAGGGATAAATTATAAAAAAAACGTTGCCATTTGCAAGTATATAGCAAATATTTATCACTTTGTTTATTTACTTGAGTAATGTGAATGTTTGAAGAATTATGAAAGCTGACATTAATGCACAATTAACATTGGAACAATATATAATGACAAAAGTACACAAATTGTTATTACACAGTATAGCTGAAATGGTCACCAGTCAAACTGTGTAATAACAGTGCCTTATTTCCAGTCATTTTGCATAATGCCTAAACATGTCAGTCATTTACGCGAAATGATTGATTATGTAGATTAACTGTAATTTTTGTATGCATCCAATGCATTTGATCGGGTAAATTATTATGTTCTATTTGAGAAACTCATCAAGCGGGGCATAAGCTTGTATATAGTTAGAATTCTAGTATTTTGGTATACTACTCAACTCAACGAACCAAGGAATTGTAGCGCTATATGGATGTAATATTCTGGAATAAAGTTATTGAATTGAATTGAAATTGAAATTTTCAATGCCAAATAGTTCAAAAATCACATTTTTAATTCAGCCATAGCAATATTTTTATTGACATTTGACAACCATCTTGTTTTTCAAAATGGCCACCTTACGTCAACTTGAAATAATAGACAGTTTCAGCAATAAGTTTTTCGTTCCCGACGTATCTCAATACTTAATGTATATTACATCAGTTTAACTTATCTCATACGTAACCTTAGTTTCAGCTAAAAATATGAAGCAGTGAAGCTAGTGTGGGGGGAGGAGGGGTGACAGGAAGTGGGAGGTTGAAGTTAGTGTGGGGGGAGGAGGGGTGGCAGGAAGTGGGAGGTTGAAGCTAGTGTGGTGGGAGGGGTGGCAGGAAGTAGGAGGTTGAAGTTAGTGTGGGGGGAGGAGGGGTGGCAGGAAGTGGGAGGTTGAAGCTAGTGTGGGGGGAGGGGTGGCAGTAAGTGGGAGATTGGTCCTATAAATCAATGGGAGGTGGAAGGTTGGCCTCAATAATAGGTGGGAGGTGGACTCTAAAAATTGAGGTTGGCCCCCAAAACAGCTGGGACTGAGGTTGAGACCCCTGCCACACACCCTTCTAGTGTATTTCTTGGCATTTAACCATCCCATTCATGGGTGATTTTTTTTACCAGCGTGTTTTTTTAACAAGATCGCCATCCAAGGCAAAGGCCCAGATGGCAAGTGGACAAGGAAGCCATTGGCTTATAGAGAGTCCAAAAGCTTGCATGGACCTCATTCAGACCCGCTTGCATGGACCTCATTCAGACACGTTTGCATGGACCTCATTCAGACCCGCTTGCATGGACCTCATTCAGACCAGTTTGCATGGATCGCAATTCAGCCAACTTGAATGGACCTCATTCAGACCAGCTTGGTTCTTAATGAGGATCCACTGCTTACAATGGAACATATTAAGACACAGCAACCTTTTATAAAAGACAGTCAGTGATAGGGCAATTATCTGCTGACACATCTCCCATTTTTTATCAACTCTTCTTAGCAAAATGAGCCCTAAATTTATGTTTTGCATTTTAACTTCGTAATTAGTAGGAAAGGGCTGTACCGCTAAAGGCGAAATATGAAATGGCTTCAAAACTGGGCAGTCTTTACTATGTGTGACAGAGAACTTTTTGGTAATTTCTTTATTGATTTCATATGGAATTAGGCAGGGTTGTTTGATTTAAATCATTTGATTAAAATCATGATTTAAATCGCTCCAAAAAAATCATTGATTTATTATTTTTTTGACGTTTTTTAATCGCTGATTTATATGAATTTAACACAAATAATTGTTTACAAGCATCGAGATCAACAAAGTGTTGTGTGTTTTTTAATACAAAAGCACAAAGTGCGCACACTTGTGTAGCTGTATTGACACCAGATAGCCTGATAGTCAAATATTTTATGACATAGTGTATACCAGATTTCAAAAAAATCAAATAAATAAAAAAATCCGATTTAAATAAAAAAATATGATTTTTTTATTAAAAAAATCATGATTTTTTTTCAACCCTGAAATTAGGGTTCTCACCAGCAATGTTTAGCATAACAGGTCACCATGCCATTATTACCTGGAACATTATGTTGTCTTTTGAGCCTCTGTAATGCTAGTGACAAACCTGTTGTAAAGTATAGGCCTGTTTGATTTTAATTAGTTTTTTATGCGCTAATGTTTAGTAAGTCATTTGGAAGTTTATTCGATGTGTTAAGCCTAGATTAACAATAGAAAAACAGGTTTCTAAAAGTTTATAGTTAAACCACCCAAGTGTATATGGACACAATCCATATGGTGTCAAAGATTGATGGTACTGTTTAGACACTTCAGACTTCCCTTTAATCCTGACATTTGCTAAATTGCTCTGACCCGAGGGTCAACGTAATTGGGGAACCGAGAAGGAGCCCTGGGAACCCTGGATTTGGCGCAGCTCCAAGAGTTCAAAAGTTTAACTTGCAAAATTGGGAAAGGAAGACTGGCAGACGTCATTGTCCAGCGGTTGAGAGGGTGGGTGGATTTAACAACTTGACCAATAGTAAAGCGTATTGGGTATTTAAGCAACCACAGCGCCTCTAGTGACGGCGTCTGATTTTGGAAAACTGGGAGTATAAATACCCCGGAGGAGCGTTTACAAGGGGGCGGCAAGACTATTTTAAATTTACACTTAGGTGTGTAGTCATGCTGAATTTTAGGCATCAAAATTTTCAGTAAGGGTTGTCCTGGCGGGCCATACCTGCTTTAGCATTAGAATTCAAAATTTCCGGCCAGAATTTTATTGTCAAATCTTCTAGATTTTAAGAATCTGTATACATTTTGAGTCATGTTTACATTCACTACTTTTCTTTACGGTTTACAGTGATAGATGTCTTCACTGTTATTTTTATTTGTCATCGTGAGAGATTATATTGCTACTATGTACGTAGCCGTCTGATGTACAAGATTAAAATCGTTTCGAACCTGGAGAACAATGCGTTGACTACACTTCTGTAGTACTCTATGTACTCATTGGTCGAGTGAGTACAAATTCAGTTATAAATCTCGACCTGGCGAGCGCAAAAACGACGGACAATCAAAATATCCTTCGTTGTGAGAAATGCCTCCTGGACCATTGCGTGCGGCCCCGAAGAAGACAAGAAGAGGGAGGCATATATCTTACACTGTGACAGATGAGTTTATTTACATGAGAAACTATGTTTATTTCAGGTTTTAATGCCAGTTACACTAGAAACATCCACTTTGAAATGTGTGCTTGTTTTGAATGGATTCAGTGTACAGATAGCCAGGCATTCTAAATTTTGTCTGGGGTAAGTCCCAAAGTCACTTTTTTAAGCAGAGGTTCTTACCTTTCCAGGTGTATATCACAAAAACATCATAACATCACACAAAATTACATTAAAAACAACATGAAATCTATGAAAACATCTGTTTTGGAGTGAAACTTAAATTTTTAAATAAAAGCACCCTTTTCCAACAAATTACTTTTTTTCATATGTATTTGTTGTAAATAAATAATTGATTAAATGTTTGACTAGTTGGAATGTGTAGATTTAAAACATTTTATCTAAACAAGGAAGAGCATGAATGACTATCACTTGTTACCAATATTGACAAAATGAAATCAGTTGAATAACCTACCTTTCTTTGCAGGATCATGTTTATAGCATCGACAGATGTCTGCAGTGCACTACATTCACCAGGGGGCGCCTGGACCATGGAAGGCCCCACATCTAGCACAATTGCTATTGCTTCCTGTAAACAAGCAACATTAAAATTTCAATTTTGGATAGGCAAACTCCTGCCCAGTTTGAACTCTTCTATACCTTCCAAAATAAACTTAATTTATCACATTAAACAAAAGTAAACAGATACCACTGTCACATCTTTGACTGTGATATTCTAGTCCTAGTTGACCCCATGTTCTCCTACACTCATGAGGGGGGCTTCGTGCTGGTGGCCTCCAGTGACCTGCTGGTGTGTCTTTGAGCCAGGCCTCCAGTGACCTGTTGGTGTGTCTTTGAGCCAGGCCTCCAGTGACCTGTTGGTGTGCCCAGAGCTGAATAAGTTTGATGACACTCCAGACATGTTACTTCGTACATCATCCTGCGCTTGTCATTCTTGTCGGTTTTATCCTTGGAGTTCACCACTATTGATCTACCCGGTAGTATGGTTTGCTAAAAGTCCCTAATGTGTTCTCAGAAAATAGTGATCAGTTTTTCTGATAATTTGCGCACGAATGTTAGGGGTATGTTCAGTGTTTGTTGACCAACTTTCTAACTACTGCCCATTTGTGCCCTATATGGTGATTCGAGCTGAAGATCAAGTATTTGTCAATATGCGTGGACTGTCTGTAGACTGTCACCTGTGTGCTGCCAGCATCATTAACACGCACATGTGCATGAATCACCATCTAGAGCATAAACACTACAAATAGGACTCTAAGTCCAAGAGGACACTCCAAGAGGTATCTGTTTATCTTTTTTTAATACAAATTTAATACAAGTTCAGCAGCAACTTACATGATGAATTTGTCACGTTACTAATTAATCAACTACTGTTACAATGTGAATTGGTATGCCAGAAGAGAAATTATGCAACCAAGATACAATTCAAAATAAATATGTGAATCATCCCTGTATGTACGCATGCACGCACGCACGCACGTATGCACGCACGCACACACACACACACACATAAAATGGCCTAAAAACAGGTCTGAAGCAGGTTATAAATGTGTGTTTAAATGCCAGGAGTATAGTAAATAAGGAAAACGAATTAAACATTATGGTAGAAGATATTGACCCTCACATAAATGGTATAACCAAATCATGGGCCAACACAGACATAACAGATGATGAATTAGGATTGACAGGATACGTAATGTTTAGGAGAGATCAAATAGGAAGAAGGGGAGGGGGAGTTATTTTATATGTTAAAGAATCTATTCAAGCTTATGAAATAAAATTAGAAAGGGAAGCAGATTGCGATGAAGCTGTTTGGTGCAAAATAGTTTCAGGAAATACAAAATTAACTATTGGATTAGTTTACCGAAGTCCAAACCTAAACAAAGAGGATAACACAAAACTACAAAATGCTATAAAGGAAGTTAGTAAAGGGGAATGTATCATAATGGGAGATTTTAACCATGGACACATACAATGGAAATCTTTAGAGAGTACAGGGCGTGAGGACCAACAATTTCTATTTTTAATTCAGGATAGCTTCCTTACTCCGCACATGCTAGAACCAACCATGCAGGGAGATAACGTATTAGATATAGTTTTGTCATCACAAAAAGAATTAATGGACAATGTAAAAATACATGAACCATTGGGTAACAGTGAACACAATCAAATACATTTTGACATCAATGTAAAGTCAGAAAGTAAAACTAAAAAAACGTATAGGAAAAACTTCCACAAAGGTAACTACAAAGATGAGAAAATACTTAGCAAAGCTAGATTGGAATAACATGCTGATGAATAAGACCGCAATTGAATGTTGGAATATTCTAAAATATGAAATTGATAAATGTATTCCCTTGAAAAAAAACCAAGGAAAACGGTCTAGAAACTCTTGTCAAAAGAAGCTATTAGAAAAATAGTGTTTAAGCAAACTATGTGGAGGGTTTAAAGGCGTACCAGAAAGGATGAAGACTATGCAAAATTACAAAGAGGCACTTAACCTAGCTACAACTGAAATTAGAAAATATAAAAGAACCTTTGAACATAAATTGGCAGATAATATAAAAAATGACAGCAAGAGTTTCTATGCTTATGTAAGGAGTAAACAGTAAGTTCGAGCTAAGGCCGGACCACTGGAAAATAACAGTGGAAAAAAAATTTCAGACGGGTTGTAAATGGCAGAGGTCCTGAATGAGTATTTCAGCTCAGTTTTTACCACAGTTCCATTTACTAAATTTGTTTCCTGAAATGTGCCCATATAAATAATATAAACATAACCAGGTGTAGTTTATATATTATTGCCCAAATTTGGCGATATCTAGTGAAGTGGATGCGTGATATTGGTCCAAAAGACACACAATAAAAACTACATTATAATTATACACGTTAAGGTACATGAATAATGAACCCACAATAACTATTGGGTTGTAAGATTAAGTAGTCTTTAACACATCCTACCTCAAAATCCCACCTCACACAGGTCTATTTTTTAGGCCAACCTCCAACCTATTTCTTAGGACTACCCTCCCACTGGTTAGCTGTTGGTTTAGCTGATGAGTATCCCCATAGGCGTAAGTCATATATCACATAATGCCTAAAATACGGGCAAACCAAATTAAATATATATTTTAATAACATCTACGTAGTGACATCACATTATGTAAATGAACTTACTGCACTGAGCATATTCATACACGACTGATGCACATTCACTCATCTGTGTGGATATGTCACAAACGACCGACGGGAAAAGAATGAAAATTTTCTATGCGGTATATGTATAAAATTACATGAGATTCTGAATAAACAACATTTTAGTTTATAATTTCTTACCAACGCAAATGAGTCCAATTCGCTGGTTCAAGACCAAATACTACACTGTTTTGTCAGCGTGCAGACATGCCCCACCTTCCCATACAAATGATTAAGCATACGTCCATACTTGGCGTGGAATACACTGACAACTCCACATTTCAACTGTAGTGCTACCACCCCTAACTTGCGAGGATGGGTTAGGACAAGGCACCAGACTGTTAGATAAGGGATTTCGGAGCAGCACGAGGCTTCAGAAAAGCACTGCGCATGACCCACCAGTGTGTGGATATGCTCTTGTGCTGTATCAACCCATGTCCCAGCTATGCCTACAGGCAAATAGCAACCACTGGCACTGTGTTGTGATCTCATGCTCTTTGGCCACAGTGTCAGTGGCTTGTCGTAGCACTTTTAGGGTCGGTACTTGGTAGACATTGGGTGATTGGGAACTGCCCTACTCTTCCGACCAACCACTGCAGTGCCAGTGTGTGAGACAACCATCCCGGCATTCGTCTTGGCCTTTCCTTGCTACGGGAATCATGCCTCAGTTAGACTTACTGGTGTGTTACTAAAGAAGTTTGTAAAATTTGTATCATCTGACGTAAGTGCATTTGAGCAGAGACATTGCAAGCAGAGACATTGCAATGTTTGCCGGTAGAACCTGTTGATGGTATAACTGTGTATTTTTAGATGATGTTAATAGGCGGAGGGATTTTTGGCATTTTTTTGCCACAAGGCATATTAATTCATACACAAATTGGTAAACATTGACTAGTATGGCACGTGCAGGCATTTTAAGAGTTAGAAATATGACATTTTGACTAAAGTCGATCAGCATGTCAGTCAGACAGTGTCAGTGAGATGGACACCGGTCAGAAATGCAGTCGAAACGGCGACAACCAAAACGGTGATAATTGTGGTCAAAACGGCGACAAATATTGTCAAAAACAGCAAAAAAAAACGACAACAAATATAAACGGCGACAACGGAACGGCAACAATCCAGATAAATGAAGATGATAATTGTACACAATGGTTAATGAATTGCATAAATATTATAATATTCTATTAATATTATATGTTGTGGGTATTACTATTGGAAATAAAATGTCATCATGATATCATACCCTAACTATCAGTATTTATTTTGGAATGCAACGAAACCTTCTGCGTATAAGTTCTTTGATATTGTTTTTCATAAAATGTAAGCCCAGGTCGCGGTTGTGAATGTGCAACAATGTTTGTTATTCACACCTGCCCATTGTACGAGGCAATGCGTTGGACATCAGCACCCTTGCACAAAACGTAATGCACTGAAGTTTTGTAAACTTCATTCTAGTGCTTGTTGTTTTTGTGTGTGTTATGGTGAATGATAAATATTCAATATGCAGGAATTGTAACGTATATGATTTGTTTTGAATTATATTTATATTAAGGAGCGACAGAACAAAAAACTGGCGACAATCGAAACTGAGACACATACCATATTTATACACGGTTATTATTTATTTGTGTCACTTATAACATTTTTTAATTTGGCTTCCATTTAATTTAACCAAGTGTACGTCACATCAGGGGTTATCTACATGAGTATGTGACGCTTATACACGATTATTTATTTGTGTCCCAGTTTTGGTTTGTCGCCGTTCTGACCATTACGCCATACATACAGCGGCTATATCTGTCTATATTTACCAATATTTGTCACCCTTTTGGTCACTGGGTGTCGCCATTTTGGATTGTTGGCATTTTGGTTAGTCGACATTTAGGATTTGTTGCCGTTTTGACCAGTACCCAGGGAGATGATGAAAACATGTCGATCTTGGCCCACCTGTTTAGTTGTTAATGGAGAATTAGGTAGTTGTGTTGGGTATGTATGTGTAAAGAAATATGTATAATTATTAAGTGTAAATAAATTAAAATGTTACACAGATGTTTTGTTTACCTGTTTTTACTACCAAGTCGATCTGTGTGCGTGTGCGTGCGTGCGTGACACTGTGTGTGTGTGCGTGCGTGACACTGAGTGTGTGCGTGCATGCGTGTGTGACACTGTGTGTGCATGCGTGCGTGTGTGACACTGTGTGTGACACTGTGTGTGTGTGTGTGCGTGTGACACTGTGTGTGTGACACTGTGTGTGTGTGTTTCAATTTAAGACTAGCTGTTAGTGCTGCTACCATGTCTATGCTATGCAATTTACGTTCCTATTGTGTCATGTTTATTTGCGGAGAATGCAATAATCACAACGTAATAAATACCAAATGGTTTATTATACATAAAAACATTACAAAATCTCAGTTGGACATCCATTCAACATATTACAACTAATTATAAAATGCTGACCAATTTAATATATATTTCTTTTACCAGAAAGGCTACTCTGGTACTCACAATAATTTTAAAGACTACATTACTAGCACCCTATGAAAAAAAAAACACTACAATGCTTTCAATAGTTTAGCAGCATTATTAAAATTATGCATGCAATATGTATAACTGGTATATACTATAAAAATACCGCTACAATAAAAGGCGTGGAGCAAATTATAAAATGGTGTCAAACATTGCCAAACTAGCATTACACCATATCATACAATCAAATAGATTCCATGTAAAAAGTTCAGTTCACGTTCTGACAGTTCAGTCTGAGGGGTGACTATGCCTTAACTGTTTGCCCGTGCAGTCGCAAACAGGCCCACAGAAGTTGTAGAGCAGAACGGTCGTCATTCTCGTATTCATCCCTGTGTGCAAAGCTCTTGCGTTGGAGATTCGCGAATGTCTTCTTCTGACACCACTGCAACTTTCCCTCCAACACGAGATGCACTTTTATCGGGATCATGCTGGATTCGTCGTGCAGCAGCGACACCAACATGTATAAATTCATCTGGGCACAACCACTGGCGGTTAATCGGTTGTGCCAACCCTCAAGGTCGTTGTTCGTGCACACGGACTGGTAGTAGACACTCCAAGCAGCTGGTGGCCAGATGTCGCTCATTATCTACGTGCAGTTCATATATTGCAGAAGTGGTGTCAATGCGTCTGTGGTGGCTTCTCGTTGCAATCGTCAGAAGATGAGGGTGATGTGTTGTGCTGGGATGAAGCAGAGTGCCATAATCTTGCAGATACTTGAAGGTGCCGCCATCTGTGGTGTATGCTGCTTGGAAGCTGCACTCTTCTATATGTCGCCATATGGCCTGTGTGAAGTGGAAGGCACAGCACTTCAATTCCACATCTGGGAAGATGATGCGTGCTGCGCGCCACGTGGCATCTTCAAAATCAAGCACTATGCGCTCGACCCGACAACGGGGAATCATGGCACACATGAAACTTGTTCGAAAGTATTAGTAAAATGACTCCAGTCTCTGAGTGTAAATTTTTTTTACTTTTGTATATATTTATATACACAAAAGTCAGGTTTTAATTCTAGCTTGGGAGCAGTAAACAAATAGTACGTTATTCAAACAAAAATACTTGCTCAATGAAAGCAAGCAGATTACTAGGGCGTCCAAACATTCTTAAGAGACAGAAATCAAAGACAAATCACATGAAAAGATCTGCTCAATGAAACAATGCAAGAGCACCAAGCCTGTTACTAGGGCGTCCAAACATTCTTAAGAGACAGAAATCAAAGACAAATCACATGAAAGGATCTGCTCAATGAAACAATGCTAGAGCACCAAGCCGATTTTTAGGGTCTAATGTCTCTACAGACTCCACATTCTTACCACACACAAATAGTAAACTATATGTATTAACCTGATAAGCCCTGAATTTCTGGGGGAGTTGATTTTGTTTCAACCCATGGGATTATGAAATGCACTGTAACATGTAAACTCTTCCTCAAAACCCTTACAATATATACATATTCTGAATCACAGAATATTTTATCTTACCAATGGTAATAACACTATCAATGTTATGATTAACTGTGGCTAATTAGCATATAATTAGCATATGTAAACAATTGCAAAGTGAAAAATTAAATACGAAATATAGTTTTATTTTGTCACTCATGGAAAAATAAAGCACAAAATGAGGCAAGTTTGGTACTGCAAGGTTAGGCAAAATTGTCCGCCCCACTCTTCGTCTCTGGGGCGAAAGTCGAGACCGGCATTTGCTAAAGCATGGTTTTGGCAGTTCCGTAGCCAAATGGCTACGGAACAAATAATTTAAGTTTTAAAACCAATACGCACTAACAGTTTCACATGTGTATTCTGTGACATACAACCAACAATTGGGCATCAATAAACTGAAGAAATGTGCTCCAAATAATTACTTATGAGTACTTTTATCGGTGACATAGAAAACATTTCACAATTAACCGCCATACTGTGCACGTGATGTTGCCTTTGGGTCACATGATCAAACGCGATTTCGTGTAGAATGAGGCCAGAATGGGCCAGCAGCACAGACATAAATAAAACACCCGTTAGTAAGTTAGTAGTTTATAGGGGCATGATTAATG
Source organism: Lamellibrachia satsuma (assembly GCA_033239005.1). Lineage (NCBI taxonomy): Eukaryota > Metazoa > Annelida > Polychaeta > Sabellida > Siboglinidae > Lamellibrachia > Lamellibrachia satsuma. The sequence continues at coordinate 2,089,126 of BSQZ01000068.1, read as the reverse complement.
ATGTAACTCCATGGTCAGCAGACTGCAATTCTTAGCGTAACCTTATATAGATCCACGGGATTCCCGCTTGGTATTCTCGCTCACAACATCCGGTTATATACAAATGTTGACAAGCACATGCATTCTGACAAAAAGGTAATAATTTCACACTTTTACATGGTTATTGTCAGGTAACTTTAGTGATATACATATAAGAATGCATACAGACACGAAAGACGTGTTTATTGCTCTGTTTATGGCGTTTTTGTAAGGTTTCATGTTTCATGAAAATACTTAAGCTTTTGATGAATGAGATCTTCGCCCCTACTACAGCAACAGCCAGATAGAACAAAATTGTAGGGTGATTGACTTTGCCTACTGCAAGGTAGGCCTACATGTCCTCTATGAGCAGCAAGAGAAATTATAATAATATCTGCATTTACCTGTGGAATGTTACAATTAGCATGCAAGTACTATGATTTTGGTTGATCGCATATATACATATAAAGCACACAAAACTGTTCACAAAATGCATAATAATGAATGTTTCATAGGTACATGTAATCTACTGACATATATAGCAGAGCACACCATGTATTGTAGTGTAATAACTTATGGAAAAGAAAAATTCAAGGAATATAAATTCAGTAATTCTGCAAATGTGAGTCAAATGTTACGTCAAAAGACAATGAATACAGTGACAACACATCATTGACACATCGATGTCGCTGTCTTGTCCGCTACTAATGTAATTTACATCCGAATTATCGGATGTAAAACCCAACAGATGCAATGCCCGCTCATAGTCATCATAACCATGAATCGTAAAACGTTGATGAGATATCGGTAACTTTCAAAAAATTCGCAAAAATACTAATAATTGACGGATCGATTCGAGAAATGGCTCAAAACATCCGCACATGTGTTGTCTTCATCTGGGCACCAACAGCATAACCAAAGCCAACGAAAGTGGCACCACATGGCGATCAATATGAACACTACATCCCAACACCGAATTTTTGGTGTTCAGGGTGCACTATATTTTCATAGTTGAATTTTTTTATTCTAATGCTATTTTAAATGCCTATAAAATAATTAATTTACTAGAAGCGGAACGGAATTTAACAGAACAGTTGTGCGAATAACTAACCTCATTCAAAATAGGTGGGCCGAGATCGACGTGGTAGTAAAAGAGGTAGTCTCAAGTGGTTATACTCCAAACAGCCCAAGCTTGGGCTAACGCAGGAGTTTGTGGTGGACTGTGCACATGTAATTTAATGGAATTTAATGTATCTAAATGCGTCCACCTTCCAATAACAAACAAAACTAAACCCAGCACACACAAGTACTCGCTTTCTGGCCAGCCATTATCCACCGTATCCAGCCACTCATACCTCGGAGTAAAATTGGATTCCAAATTAACCTGGACAAATCACGTCACTGACATAACTTCAAAATCTTCGAAATGTTTAGGCATGATTAAACGAACTCTTGGCCCATGTAAACCCGAAGTTAAACAAACAGCCTACAACATGCTAATCCGGCCAAAACTTGAGTACACCACACCTTTTCACAAATTAAAAGCCTTGAAAGAGTGCAACACTCTGCTGCCAGATTTGTTAAAAATGACTACAGACGAAACACAAATCCAGCAGATCTAATTACTGCCCTTGGGTGGCCAACCCTCGAACGAAGGCGCATTATCAAACAAGCCACTACCTTCTACAAAATTCTAAACAACATTATTGAGATCACCCCACCTTCAGGCCTACTAACTCGCTCTCGAACCCATGGACAATACATAGCCCCCAAGTGTCGTATAAATGCAATGGTCTTTTCATTTTATCCCAGAGCCATTCGCATATGGAATATGATTCCATCAAAAATTACCAACATAAAAAACCCAAAATCATTTCAAGAAGCTATTATGGAACTCCCTTTCACCACACCTCCTCACCTAAACTGCCTTTAAAACACAGTGCTCAGCGTAAACTTATCCAGGGTGTGGGTATGGAGACTGTCTATGTGTGCATGTGGCAAGGCAGCGACAGTGTCCATACACACAACCAACCTATTAAAAAATTTCGTTAAACATCCTATACATAAAATAAATAAAACTATCAAATAAAAACCATTTCAGCAACATTAATGATACTAGTCTTTTAATCGAATGTACCACCCACAGCGCATGCGCACAGCCCACCACAAACTCCTGCGTTAGCCCAAGTTTGGGCTGTTTGGAGTAAACCACTTGAGACTTGAGATGTGCTGTGGGTGGTACATAGAACTAAGAGACTAGTATCTTTAATGTTGCTGAAAGGGTTTTTATCTGATAGTTTTATTTATTTTATGTATAGGATGTTTAGGTGAAAAAATTTTAATGGGTTGGTTGTGTGTATGGATACTGTCGCTGTCTTGCCACATGCACACATATACAGTCTCAACACCCATACCATAGATAAGTTTACGCTGAGCACTATATTTTAAAGGTAGTTTAGGTGAGGAGGTGTGGTGAAAGGGAGTTCCATAATAGCTTCTTGAAATGATTTGGGTTTTTTATGTTGGTAATTTTTGGTGGAATTATATTCCATATGTGAATGGCTCGGGGATAAAATGAAAAGACCATTGCACCGACACCAGGGGGCCAAGTATTGTCCACGGGTTCGAGAGCGGGTTAGTAAGCCTGGACGGGGGGTGATCTCAATAATTTTATTTAGAATTTTGTAGAAAATTGTGGCTTGTTTAATAATGCGTCTTCATTCAAGGGTTGGCCATCCAAGGGCAGTAATTAGATCTGCTGGATTTGTGTTCCGTCTGTAATCATTTTTAACAAATCTGGCAGCAGAGTGTTGTACTCTTTCAAGGCTTTTAAATTGTGAGGTGGTGTGGTAAACAAAACATCTACGTAACATTTTATTTCTCTACATATATATATATATATATATATATATATATATATATACATATTTCTTTACACATATATACCCAACACGACTACCTAATTCCATATTAACAACTAGAGGTGGGCCAAAATCGACGTGATTCGAGACAACGGCAGGTAAGTTAAGAAGTTTCTGAATGTTTGATGGTCCCGTTTTCGTGCAAAACGTTAACATGGTCAACAATAGGAAATATAACTGTAAACTGAACCTTATGTTGGCTTCGTATATGCGCGAAAGCATATTACACAAAAGCCTTTGGCTTTGCCTTGCCCTTGCTTTGGTAGGCACGTCAAACAAAAATTAGATCTCATGGTAGGACATTGGCAATTGATTTAAATGAAAGGTGACATGTAAAGGAACCCAAAAATGTTTATTTTATCAATATATCTTTGTTAGATCCAAAGATATTGCGATTTTAATGCGGTTAAAATCCAAACATTTTGTGTATCTTGTATACAGGCAAAAGTCTCTCATTTTTGTGTTATTTTTTCAATAAATGTATGATTAAAATGGAATAACTTTTTTGTTTGTATATATATTTTAATAATTTCTTCAGGAGTTGCAAGCACATTAAGTAGGGTCATAAATATATATATAGTCCAGTCATGTATCATTAATAGTAACTCAGTTAATGCAATTAATAAGTCAATATTGGCTAATTAGTGCGTGAAGTCAACTGACCGACACGTCTTGATAAAAGGCCATATCTTCCATGATTATGAAGATATTTGTATAATTTGTTCAGGGTTTACAAACTCATTAACAAGGGTCATACATATACATCACACACACTTGTAACTCATTTGATGCAATTAATAAGTCAATATTGGCTAATTAATGCGCAACCTCAATAGGCCAACACCTTTTAATAAAAGGCCACAACTTCCATGATCATGAAGATATTTGCATAATTTGTTCAGGGTTTACAAACTCATTAAACAGGGTCATAAAATATACATAACTCAATTGATGCAATTAATAAATCAATATTGGCTAATTAATGCAGGGATGATGTTGGTGAACACATTTTTATAAAAGGCCATAACTTCCATCATTATGAATATATTTGTATAATTTCAAAACACATTAAGTAGGGTCATAAATATACATTAGTCATCAGTAATAGTAACTCAATTAATAAGTCAACAATGGCTAATTAGCATGCTATTTCATCACACCAATACATTTCAATAAAAAGCCATAACTTCCATGATTATGAAGATATTTGTATAACTTTTGGCAGAGCCTGGACGTTCATTCCCTGCATATATATATATATATATATATATATATATATACATATGCACGCATGCACGCGCGCGCGCACACACACATAAAATATAACAAAATAATCTTGCATAGTGACAATGGTGAAATAAATATTTGAGAAATATATACTAACTGGTGTTCCACAGAGCGCTAAATGTTTTTTTGTGAAGAAAAACAATGCTATTGCATAAATATAACACAATTTATTACATATTCTGGGACTGCACAGTACACTGAAGGTTCAGTACAGCAATATTTATATTTCAGTCACTGCTTCATAAAATAATGTTGATTTTACGTTGTGCAATTCAACATGATGTAATGTTTATAAATTTTTTTTACAGTATTTCACTGTTGAATCAGACATTTCTTGTGTTGAATGGACGACGGCTGCAAGATTCTACATTATTCCATCTGGGAGCCAAGTGCATGATGATTGTTCACAGTACACTGTATGCTGTGTAGCAATATTCACTGTTTCATAAATCCATGCCGGTGAAGCGTGTCAATGTTCACAGTACACCGTATGCTGAGTGTAGCAATATTCACAGTTTACTGTCTCATATATCCTGGAATAAAAAAGTCCTATATCATCAATCATCATCAACCAATAAAGTATATATTAATATAATGTTACTAATATAAATATATATATATATATATATATATATATATAATGTATTTTGCATGCTACGTGAAGCCCCTGCACAGCTGTCCATACACCAATATTTCACACCCACTGACATTGCTGGCTGGCGAGGGCGACCATGAACAACACTCCCAACTGCCCTCGACAAAGATCTGCTGGAAGTCAGCAAGCGTCTTCAAAACCAGCAAAGATCTATACTGGCTGAGATCGCATAACCGAAATCAACGGAAGAACTTCAGCCAGAACATCTTGAAATAAAAATTTCCTAAATGATTTATACATTTCTTGCTGCAGTTATGATTTGGTCTAATTATCTTGATTCTGCGTGTAAATATTGTTAAATTGTATTTTATACAGTCTTCCTCCATTAAGTTAATTGTGAAAATTCACATAATATATTAGGTCAGAAAACAAAATCTTGAAATTTGGTCTTGAGAGGTGTATCTATATTCAGCAATTTCTTGTCACAAAACGTCTTGTTGTAATTCAATAATTAATTGTAACTGTTTTACAAGTATTTTAACTAAAAAATGGCTTAACAATTAGTTTGCACTCAATGAATAAAATAATTAATAACAGTCAGTTTGCACTCAATGAATAAAATTAATTGTTCTTGTAATTGAGAATATAAATCTGTTGCACAAAGTTTTTTACGAATTTTAAAATCATTGCAAATTTTTATTATTATTTTTTATTTGTTTTATTTTTCTAGGCTTTATCCAAGGCCCACACAACATAAACAGTAATAATAATATAATGTAAAACAGATTGTATTGGCTTTGAAATTGTAGTGAATTCAATTCAGAGAAATGTAAATAAGCCATAAATAATTCGTACTGGAGACTCGTTCTCACTGTCACAGATCCGTAAAACTTCACAATGTTGCGGTTGACTAAAACCACATTTCGCGTTCGTGCGGAAACAAGATATTTCCCCCACATACTAACTTCGACCTATAAGAAGGGAACCACAACATTGAAATATTCTGAGGAATTCGATGAAGTTGTGCTACTTGCATTTGAAATATACCTATGCTATGAAGTCTAACTGACATTTTGTAACCTTTATCTTGGTCCAATTTCGATAAGAAAAACACGACACGAAAGTTAACTTACCGCTTTCAAAGGTGCCGTCAAAGCTGAGGAAAATGAACGGAAGCAGCCGATAAAACACGCGGCGAAACAAAACGTTAACGAGATTTCGGTAATCGTAACAGCGTTAAATCGTGAACGTATTTTCGTGCGCGCGGGACGACCGAGACAGCGCATTTTGTTGAAGTGCCTAGCTTTAGCCGTGTTATTTCCGGCGGCATCACTCGGCAAAGCCAAAAATACCAAAAGTACCAAAGTTGTTTTAAAAGAAAAGGAAGAATGAAATGTAATAATAATGTGGTCTAGTCATACCTTTGATGCCATAGTCTAGGTTTAAGGAACTGATGATCTGACACGACAAAATTTATATAAACACCCGCCAACAATAATAAGGCGCATGCTCAATGTCGGTTAAGTATAATTAGGTCATTGGTTACTTCCCAATGCATCGTAGGGCGCCACTGTTGTGGTGCAAGCGTCCAGTTAGTCTCGAGGGATTAGACCACAGTTGACCTTCCTGTTTATTGTTTCACGCGAATGTACGGCGTATGAAATTGTAAAATGGTAACATAATAAATTAATATTATGTGACATGAGTGCCTTTGAGCAGGAATATTCACAGGTTTGTTTCTAGAAGCTATTGGCTGTGAAACAGTGCATTTTTTAAAGAGTTTAACTGGCGGAGGGATTTATGGGAATTTTTCTGCTATGGGCCACGTGGGCGCATGAATACATGGCTATTTTTGTCAAAATTGATAGGCATCGCACGTCGGGCGATTTAAAAGAGCTGGAGGTATGTGATTTTGATTAAATTTGGTCAGTATATCAAAGAGATGATGGCAGTTGCTGTGGACAATTTTAAGAATTTTTGATGGTCACGTTTTCTTATAATCAGACAAAACGTTAACATGGCCACCAATGCAATTCTCATCTGTGGTCTGACTCCTCGATTATCCAGTTTCCGCGCTGTGGCGTCAACGTTTGTCGCACACATCATCGCCTGGACACAGAGTGGGGTGCCATTGTGACGGAAATTATGTATGCTCCCAGAATCTGGGCGCATACATAAGTAGCTCATTAAGCTCGATGATGACGCTGATTGGCTGCTAGCACTTCATCCGATAACGCCTACAGAAATACAAATGGAGTCGGTACGAGTCGCGCTAGGCAAAATTGTTCGCCCTACTCTTCGTCTCTGGGGAGAAAGTCGACACCGGGTTTTACTATCTCGCCAATTTGGGCTTTCCGTAGCCAAATGGCTACGGAACTAATAACTTAAGTTTTAAAATCGATACACACTAACCGTTTCACACATGTATTCCGTGACATACAACCGACACTTAGGCGTCAAGAAACTGAAGAAATGTGCTCCAAATAATTATTTATGAGTGCATTTATCGGTCACACAATTTTTTTTTCATAAATAGCCGTCATACTGTGCACGTGATGTTGCCACATGATCAAACGCGATTTCGTGTATAATGAGGCCAGAATGGGCCAGCAGCACACACATAAATAAAACACCCTTTAGTAAGTTAGTAGTTTATAGGGGCATTATTAATGATGTAACTCTATGGCCAGCAGACGGCAATTCTTAGCGTGACCTTATATAGATCTATGGAAATCCCGTTTGCTATTCTCGCTCACAACAACATCCGGTTGTATACAAACTTTGACAAGCACATGCGTTCTGACAAAAAGGTAATAATTTCACACTTTTACATGGTTATTGTCAGGTAACTTTAGTGATATACATATAAGAATGCATACAGACACGAAAGACGTGTTTATTGCTCTGTTTATGGCGTTTTTGTAAGGTTTCACGTTTCATGAAAATACTTACGCTTTTGACGCCCCTCCTACAGCAACAGCCAGATAGAAAAAAATTGTAGGGCGATTGACTTTGCCTAGAGTCGCGCGTGCTATCGACAGGGCAAGCGTCGTTAAATTTAGAATTTGCACGGAGAAAAAATCAGTTTGCCTGCATCCAGAACATTACAGATGGACGTTATGTGATGGGAATACTTCCAACAGGGTACGGAGAAACCCTGGCCGGCATTTCATTGCACGGCAGAAACAGTTGCATCCACTGCATGATACATAGGATAGTACTGTTTATAGTGTGAACATAGCATGTTACAAATAGTTGTCTAACATAACTGGGTGGGTGGGTAAATTTATTTCCTCCTCACCATCATCATGTACAATATAAGGTAAACAAAAGCAATGAAGATGAGGTGGCTACCAGAGAATTATAAACTTATCCGGCTAGTAGCCAGTGACGATGACTCCAGGAACCAATTAACTTGAAGATTTGTCATTGACATTTGTTCTTAATGGGGCATGGCCACCAGACTGATAAATAATTTGGTTGAGGGTGGTCCCAGCAGTTGTGTTATAAGTGTGGGCAGTTGGGTTGTTCATACTGGAGTGAGCATCATGCATTAGTGTTAAACTCTTCAAGACAAACATTTTGGAGGCTTGTTGGAGAAAGTTGTGGGACAACGAATATGGTTATTTCCTGTATGACTTACAGCTGTATAGAAGACAGGATCTAACATCTCGTTATTTTCAGGTAATTTATGTCACAAATGTTTGTGCTGTGTTAGTGTATATGTGAATGAATGTAACAAATATCAATATATTACAGATACGTTTGTTTTTCTTGGGGGATCGTACATTAAGTCTTTCCCAGTAGACACATTGATTGGGTGCAACATAAAATGTTATAGGGGTAGGATCCAGTTTTATAAATAATGTGTGCTCTACTAGATGTCAGCTCATTAATAAGATTTTTTTCTTTATTAAGTCATCTGCATTTAATGAGGCTCTCCCCTTTTTGGTCGTCGTTTGCCTTTTCTTCATTGTATGAACCACTATCATGTAACTCATTCTGTACACATTGCAACATTCATTGCATTCTATGCATTTGTTTGACAAACCATGTGAAAGGTTGCCTACTAAAACAATTGACAGCTTAAATGAGAAAGCACATTTCTTTACATGAGGCGTCTTTGGGCAAGTTGGCCAGATAACATTCGAGAAAGATCTTGATCTGCAGGTGGAAATGGCAGTGATGGAGCAGCTGGGGAATGTGTTGGAAGATGGGAAAAGAATATTTTGGGAACCTTGGAGAAGAATGTCCAACAGGGCTTAATGAGATTTTGTCCACTTGTAGTCATTAGCTAATACATGTATAGAGCACTTCAGAAAGTTCAGTTTCGATCATGTTTAGTGGTGCTACTGTTATAGTTAATATGTTATGATATTTGATATACAATTAAGGTGCATGGATAGATTGTGCACGTAATAAGGTATTAGGTATATATAGCTATGTAGTAATAATCTCTTGTTAGTACTGTATATCTATAGATATATGATGAAGACTGGGTGCTGTACAGTATAAACACTGGGCCTCCAGTGGGTTCTTGCTGTGCAGCAACATGAATGTCACTGGTCCATGCCTGCATCACTTTATCATGTGTCAACTGATAAGAGCTCAGTGGTGTTGTTTTACTAAAGGGTGTTCTATTTATGTCTATGTATGTTACCAGGCAATATCAGCTGGCACACGTTGACATGGTGTTGCCTTTTATTTGTTGTTGATCATCGGAAGAAAGACTACACAGGATGGGCCTTGGACTTGGTGCGGTTCACCCGAAGCTGAGCGGTAGCACTACAGATACGGGTAAGCCATTGTATTAATTTCAGTTTCATGCATATAGCATATATGGCTGACTATTACGGTAACGCAGATTTCTCATCACGACTAATGTCACTCGTGGTTCATGTTTGCATTGCAATCAAGTTAGTTCTAAAAAAAGGCGGTGAAAATAAGTGTGATTTGGGGCTCTTACCCTTGTTTTTTGTAAAGCATTATTTTAATAAATTGATTATATTTTATACAATTAAATTAAACTTGCATACGCCTATATTACTTCCTAATTAGCTTACCTAGTACCTATATGGTACACCCATTTTGTATTGCAGTTACTAATATAATATGGTATTGATGTAGCTCTCAACCAAAGATAGACCCCTCATAAATGTAACTTCAGAGACAAGGGAAAGGATGAAACAGGGGGACTTTCCAGTTATGCTACAGAGTCCCAAAGCATTGTTTGCAGGACAGTGGAGGGCCATCATGTCAGATGAGCTTTTCTAGGAGAGACTACATACAATTATACAGTAGTTGATGAGGCTCACTGCATTACCGAATGGTAATTGGAACTTTCATAATTATATCAGCAGTACAGTATCATACTACCATTTCTTTGAACCACAATGTATTAACAAAAACACTGACTACGCAATTCCTCATTGTTTTTCATACATTAATAATTAAGTTTACATTATTTTAATTTATATTTTTTACAATGTTGATTACATTGAACTACTAAATGGGATATTACTGTCATGATAGAGAACTTTAGTTCCACAACTTACAATTAAAAGCAGATACAAAATATTAAGGGTGGCCCATGTATAGACACATTCCAAACTTGGCGTTGTGTTTGTGCACATGGATGTGTATGATTTGTGATGCTTATTGACATCGATGTGAAGTTGCACTGTGAACTTAATTTTCAATGAAAATCATTCACAAATCATAAAGTAAAAGTCTGATTTTAACTGTACTTGATTGGTTCATCCACTTATATTATATGTGTACTGTGTATATGTATGTTAGGGAGGAAATGGTGGTATTGAGTGGATGCTATACACCTTCCTCCCTGTGCAATGCTACATAGACAATTATAAAAAAGCATAACAATTATGGCAAGTATAACTTGATAACAAGATCAGTTTTTAATAATTTAATTCCAGTATGCCACCAACTTAACACATTGGGCACTTGTTATGTTGTACACACATAAAATATGATAAGTTATGATGTTCTGATGTAAAACAATACACATGAATAATAATATTGCTCAACATGCCTAATTAAATAAGAAAAAAAAATATTAATGGTGGCCAATTTGTGCATGTGTACATTATGCATTTTGTTTGATTAAATTATATTATAAACATGTTTTGGTTGTCTACTGTCTGCAACACCTATAAGTTTCAATCAGTCAGATTTCGTTTGGGCTGATTGTACACATTTGTAAATTTATCACACTTTGACCTGTGACAGTAAACAATATTGATATCCATCAATATTGATATTCATCTGTTACATAATGTAACAATGGGTACTAGAAGTAGACAAGTTCAAGTAACTTCCTATAACCAGGGCTGGGGTCAATTCCTTTCAATCAATTCCAATTCCACTCCAATTCCTTTTCATTCAATTCCAATTCCTTTTTTGCAATTCTTTTTAGTAATTCCAATTCCTTTCAAAATCGTTCAATTCCAATTCCTGCTCCAGCTCCAATTCCACATAACGACAAAAGTTAACAATGAAAGATTAATGCTAAGTTTCAGAAAATGTTCAAAGACAGACGACTTTACAGGGGGCATATTGACCGACCTGTACACTATGACTGTTGCACACTGTTCTGATGATGAATGTTAGGCAACACATATTTATACTGGCAAGTGGGAAACCATTTTTACACATTTGGCTACAGCTAGCTTGCCTATGCTTTGTAGTATTGGTCAGTGGTCATTGATCTCTGATTAGTAATCAGTGATTACTGATTGATCAACCGCATGGCTGTAGCGTGCCAATAAGTGTCTTTTCATGGGTGTAAAAGGGCTAACTTCCCAGTCTGTAAACAGCTTAAAATATCTTTGATGTTTCTATTAAAGCCAGTCTGGAACCCTTCATTAACCCACTGGCAAGTGGCAACATAAAGAAATCATAAGATACTGGCATGAATGACAGGATTTCAGTTTTCAGATCCTCAATGCATGAGTTGATAGCATTATTATACACATAGCCGCCTACAACAGGCTAGAAAAATATTGGTTGATGTCACAAAAAAATCAGATGCTCAATTCCTTTCCATTCAATTAAAATTCATTTTGTTAAAAAAATTCCAATTCCAATTCCTCTCATTCAAAATCTTTCCATTCCAATTCCGCTCCAATTCCGGACTTGGAATTGAATTGATTAATTCCAATTCCTTTGGAATTGACCCCAGCCCTGCCTATAACCATACCTTGTAGTAAATAGTGCATACGATAATAACTACTAATTTAATTATTTTACATTCCTATTCCTATTTTACGTTCCTGTTATTGTAGGGCCAGTGACTTCCGTGGTGATTATGTGCTGCAACAGTTACTCCAGTCAAGAGGATCGACATCCAGAATGAACTTTGCATGACAGCTTCACTAGAAATTTTGGCATGTCTAGATCAGCCAAATATTGTATATCAGGCTGTGAAATCCACACATTACACATGCATGGATTTACGAAACAGTGAACTGTGAATATGTGTATACTTAGCCGACAATGTCATATAGACTTATGCACTTTACTGCAATGAGCCTATAATGTCCTGTGAACATTGACATGGATTGGATATATGAAACAGTGAACTGTGAATATTGCTGCATTGTACTATTATTATTATTATTATTATCTTCCTTATAGTTCCTTTCATGACGGCCTATCAGCCTACAGTGAACAATTAATAAACATTACTTCATGTTGAAGTACAGGATATTATTTCATGACACAATGAACTATGAATATTGATGTACTGGGCCTGCAGTGTACTGTAAACCAGTTTTGACATTGGACTATAAATATTGTTGCATTATGCATGCAGGAAATTACAAAGCTCTCATAATGTATAATAAATTGTGTTTTTTCAAACAATTATTTCCATATGCAAGAATATATTGGTGTTCTTTATAATTATAATGTAAACACTACAGATTCTACATATTTTGCCTGTCGTGTATCTGGTTAGTTGATGTTCTAATATGTAGTGTGTGAATTGTAATATCTGCAATCGGTTTAATTAAAAAGTGCGTATTTTTGTTGAAATCATCGAAAGAATTGACTTTAGTTGTTCATTCTTGGTGGCTGTGCTGATTCTGCCTCATGACAGGAATGCACTCATTTGTTCCGGCAGGCAACTTTGCAACAGTGATATTCCAGTGACATTTTAGTTATACATTTGATTTATGTATTTGCTGATGTTTTATAAACTAACTTATTCTACCTATTTCTTTAACTAATTTAAGCACCTTATTTCGTTTTGTCATTTAATTTATTCCTTTTATCTGTTTTAGCTCATTTTAATGTATTTTACTTATATATGTGCAACTCTAGAGCCTTTGAGCAGGTGTTTCACCCGGATACATGGCATGTTATAAATGTTTAATAATAATAAATCTGGTAGGGCTCAAAATAGTGGATATCCAAAATGGTAAACTCGGGAATGACTTCCATCGGGAATGACTTCCATCCTCTCGTCAATTACATTATAAAGTTATGAAATTTTACCAAAGGTGAACATTTTTATTTTTCAGCATTTAGATTTTTACTAAGTAATTTAATTGTGGAGTCATAGTGGATACTAGGTAAGCTTGAATTTTTGCAAAATGAACTTGTAAAAAAGACAAGCAAAACAATTTTATTGTAGTAAAGTTTATTGTGTACACCATTTGCCCAGTACATTTGTAAACACCACTGTCGTGCATAATTATTTATGGCTAAAATAGGTAATTTATCAGACATTTAGTATCAAGGTACGCGTGCGTAAACATCTCCCAATTCTACATGAAATGATAGCAAAGAAAATTAAGAAGATGACAGATAATAAATCACCTGGAGTTGATGGAATACTACCAAAACTGCTTAAGGAAATTGTTGAGCAAATTAGTACACCACTTGCAAAATTATTTAACTTGTCACGAGAAGAAGGAATAGTTCCTTCAGAATGGAAAGAAGCAAACATTACGCCGTTATTTAAGAAGGGATCGAGGAAGAAGCCAGAAAATTACAAACCAGTGAGTTTAACATCAGTTGTATGTAAACTACTCGAAACATTAATTAGAGACCACATGGTGGAATTCCTTGTAAAACATAAATTAATAAATTCATGTCAACATGGATTCCTAAAAGCAAGGTCATGTCTAACCAATCTCTTATGTTTTTTGGAAGAAATTAAGCCCATGTTATAGGTAATGATGTAATCAACTGGATAGAAAAGTGGCTTACACACAGAAGACAGTAATAGTAGATGGTGAGATTTCAAACTGGAAATCTGTTTTGAATGGGGTACCACAGGGATCAGTATTAGGCCCTATACTGTTTTTAATATATATATATATATATATAAATGATTTGGAGGATGACATATCTAGCAAAGTACTCAAATTTGCAGATGACACAAAAGTATTCAGAAAGGTTACTAATGATACAGATAAACAAAGTTTACAGGATGATCTAGAAAAATTAGTTAAATGGTCAGAAAAATGACAAATGTTATTCAATTTTGGGAAGTGTAAATGTATACACATAGGACATAGAAATATGGACGAGGAATATAAAATAGGGAATGCTGTACTAGGTAGAACCACACAAGAAAAGGACTTGAAAGTTTCAGAGCAATGTGGGATTGCTGCTTCGAAAGGAAATCAAATTCTAGGGCTAATTAGGAGAACTATCACGTATAAGGAGAAACATCTAATTGTACCCCTGTACAAAGCAATAGTTAGACCACATTTGGAATATTGTATTCAAGCATGGAGGCCATGTCATAAAAAAGACATAGACAAGCTAGAAAGAATACAACGAAGAGCAACTAAAATGATTCCAGAATTGAGAGACCTTAGTTACGAAAGTCGCTTATTACAATGTGGTTTGACAACACTAGAGACCAGGAGACTAAGTGGAGACCAAATAGAAGTGTTTAAAATAGTGAACGGTTATGAGGATGTTGATAGGAATATGTTCTTCAAACTTAAAGAAAGCAGTAGAACCAGAGGACACAAAGCAGCATTAGTTAAGCAGCAGTGTAGGTTGGACAATGAGAAAGTACTCTTTCTCACAGAGGGTGATAAATGAATGGATCAAACTGCCAAATGATAGTGTGAATATGTTTAAAAATAGAATTGACAGATATTTGATAAGGGCGGGTTACACATAGATGAGAAAATTGTTGGACTCTCGATAAGCCAATGGCTTCCTTGTCCACTTGCCATCTGGAACTTGTTGTTCGAGATTGCAATCTTGTTTAATACCAAAATCACCAAAAACCGTCTCACGCATGCGTGGACAGGGCGACGACGCACAACCTCCCGCTTATGGGTCTGGGGACTGTTTCACTAACATTATTATGAGCTCATAAGCACGATTTCGCTCTTGACAATCGATTTCGCTCTTAAGCTATGATCGAAACAGAAAACTGCGTTTCACTAAGAATAAATCATAGAAACGCTCTTAAGTACGCCCCTAACTTACGACGAGGTTAGACCGCTCATAAGAACATATATCCATCATAAGCGAGAAAATGGCGTACTTACATGTTATCCAAAGACGCAGACGCATTATTTTACGGAGAGATAGAGTTTTTCTTATTATATTAACTTTGAATTACATAAACGATGAAGAACTAACGAAAGTGTATCGTTTGGATCGAAACATGATCCAAACTATAGTGCGTGGTTTTGTGGCATCTCCGTATAGCAACACGACCACTCGGTCCCGTGCACTACATTTGGAAACGCCGGTAAGCAAAATATGATGTGTGCGTGCGTGCGTGCTTGCGTGCGTGCGAGCGAGCGAGCGAGCGAGTGTGTGTGTGTGAAATGAAAATAAACAAACGTGGAGCCGAATATCAAGGTTGCGAAGGGATCGTTTGCTATGTGTTCTATTCGTGTTGGAGCATAGCGCCGTAGGTTATTGTAAAAACTCACAAATAAGTGAACTTGCGAAAACACTTCTGTCGTGTTAGTTATTGTATACTCACACTTTGTATAATATGTAATTAACATATATCAGGATAAGCCATGAATGTGAATGACACAACTAGGTTGGTTGAAGAATAGTGTAAGTCTTTTATATCCTTATTGTCCGCTGGGTGGCAACACAAGTGTATATCATAACATCTCCTTTCGTAAGAAAACATTTCTTGATCCATTCTCTGCTAACGTGTATTGTCCATAATTATAACACGACTTCTTAATCTGTTCTCTGCTAATGTCAATCAACATGAACGTAAAATGAACCTGTAACATCGAGGAACTAAACTACGATATGATTTAGAATGTAATGTCACATATAAGTACGTTTGATTATGACACTAGTCAAAACTTAAGATTATAATATATAGTTCATATCTCACTCATATCTCATAATGTCATGGCACACTTTAGACATCAAGACGGTTTGGTGGGTGCACAGATCTCCCCGCTCTTGTCTTGTATGGTACGTCTCCGATGTAAGCACATGCTTGTCCACCCACATGGCTTGATTCGTTTCCCTTGCTCTGTTCTTCACAAGTAACCGGCTCAGCTGGATTAAATGCTTCGTGTTCTCCGTCTGTGTTCTCGTCATCGTGGCGTCTATCTGGGAGTTTGAAGGTTTCTCCAGTCGTTCTTATGTATCGCCGATTCCTACGATAGTCAGCTCCAGAGTTGGTGGTAATTATGTATGACCTCGGTTCGCCAACCTTCTGTTTCACTATGGCTGGTTCCCATTTCTTTGTCACATGATCCTGCTCTCTCACACTTTGACCTCGGTGCATTTCCTTCAGTGAACGTGTATGTTGGTTATACTGTTGTTGCCACTTTTCTCTCTTGTGGGAATTTGCTTTCCCTGTTTTCATGGTATTGACGAGGGGCAAGTTTGACTGAATTTTGCGGTCAAACAACAGGTCAGCAGGTGATGGAACTCCTGGTTCGATAGGTGTTGTACGAAGGCACAGAAGAGCGATAGCTGGTTCCTCTCTGGCTTCGTATGCTTTCTGCAGGGTTTTCTTTACTGTGCCAACGAATCGTTCCGCCTTTCCATTACATTGGGGGTATCGGGGACTGCTAGTCTCATGCTTGAAGTCGTAGTCGGCTTCAAATTTGCGGAAGTTTTCTGAGTCGTACTGCTTGACATTGTCACGGATGAAGATATCTGGGATACCAAATTCTGAGAATATTAGCTTCAGCTTGTTTACGATCGCACTTGATGTTGTGGAGCTTAGCTTTCTGATGATGGGATACGAGCTGTAGTAATCAACAACGAGCAGGTAGTCATCTCCTCTCCAGTGGAACATGTCTGAACCAACGATTTCCCATGGATGGGTTGCTTCGATAGGGATCAGTTCTTCTTTTTGCTGTGATGTCTGGTTGTGTTGACATACATCACATGTCTTGATCATGTTGTCAATGTCTGCACTGATTCCATACCAGAACACAGAATCGCGTGCTCGTAGTCGGCATTTGTCTATGCCTTGGTGCCCCGTGTGTATTTTCATCAATACCTCGGCTTGCATGCTCTTATGTATGATGACATGGTTTCCTTTCAGAAGTACTCCATTGTACATCACAATCTCATCTCTGAAGTTCCAGAAGGGCGTAATGTCTTCCGGACATTGGTTCCTGTTTCGGCAGTTTACCCAGTTTATTGTACACGTATTAGCCGCTAGGGACTTGACCTCGTTAGTGACCACGCGTCATTATTCGCCAGTCGCCGTATCGCCTGCTCGCCTGCGCGCCTGTTCGCCGTATCACGTATTCTAATTTAGCCACTGTTTCACGCACTAAATGTGAGTATAGAACTGTAGATTATTGACTTATAGTACACATAGTTGTATTTGTCGTAGTAATTAGAATGTATACATAGCTTAGTAATAGATTCGTTTGTTTCATAGCATCTATCGTATTACGTACATCTAGCGAAAGTCGGCCCGCTAGCAGCACAGCTCTAAGCTTATTGTCCACGCCGCTACACGTGTTTATGTAGGTCATGTGCGCCTATCGCTGTTAGGCTACGTTCTATGTGCTATCCGCCTATATACAGTGCAGTATAATTGTGTTATTTCTAAAGTATAGTACTATTGTAGTTTTGATAGTTAGTCTAGTATGATGCGTAATTAGGCTTGGGCTTACTGTTAGCTTTATTTAATACACTTCGCCCTAACAAGTTAATTTATTGTTCTTATTATTCTTTGCAGTTCGACAGATGTATTTTGTTGCGGGTTATCGGCAATAAAACCTGTACGGAAACGAAACAGTGTGCATCGCCGAATTAGTTCCTGTATTGCGGCCAACAATTGGTTACAGTTCTGGCTAGAAGTTGAAGTGTTTCATCGCATTTTGTCACTTCCTTGATTTTTTCGAGTCTTGATTCGGAAACACCAGTGATGTCGTGAATAGACACGTTGATGTCTGGCATTTCTTCCCCGTGAATGGGTAGACGTGAGAGTCCATCTGCTATGGGTATGTCCTTTCCAGGCACATACTTGACAGTGAAGTCATACTTTTGTATACGTAGCAGCATTCTCATTAATCTCGGTGGGGCGTTTGTAAGATTTTTGTGTGTGATGGATTCCAGGGGTTTATGGTCCGGTTCGACGTCCGTAGGCGTAATGATGGAATCGCTCGAGACCGAACACGATACCAAGCATTTCACGCTCAATGTTGCAATAGTTGCTTTCAGTTTCTGTCAGACTCTTACTTGCATACGCAACTGGTCGTCCATTTTGTAGAAGTGTCGCGCCAATTCCCTTTTTACTCGCGTCTGTCTGTATGGTGACTGGCTTGCTGGAGTCGAAGTAAGCCAATGTTGATGCTGCAGTGATTGCTTCTTTCACGTTGTTGAACGTTTTCTGATGCTCAGGACCCCACAGAAAGATCACGGAGGGGTGCTGTTGTGGTCGCGAGATCTGGCGTGTAGCGTCCTAGGTAGTTTACCATAC
Source organism: Lamellibrachia satsuma (assembly GCA_033239005.1). Taxonomy (NCBI): domain Eukaryota; kingdom Metazoa; phylum Annelida; class Polychaeta; order Sabellida; family Siboglinidae; genus Lamellibrachia; species Lamellibrachia satsuma. The sequence goes on along the minus strand of BSQZ01000068.1, from coordinate 2,070,378 downwards.
CAATGAAGCTTTGCAGTTCCTGGGCACTTGTCGGTGGCGACATGTCAACGATTGCTGCAATCTTGCCCCGGTCAGATTCTAACCCGTTCGACGAGAGGTAGTTTCCGAAGAACTTGATTCTTCTTGATTTCACAACGCATTTGTCTGGGTTGAGACATAGACCGACCTCTTGCGTACGTCTCATGACGTTGTCCAGGTGCTTGTCATGCTCAGCCTCTGTTTTGCCGAACACAACGATGTCATCAGTGATTGCAACAACTCCAGGAAGACCCTCGAAAGTCTGGTCAACTTTCTTCTGGAACACATCTTGTGCGGAAACTAAGCCAAATGGAAGACAGCGGAAGCAGTACCACCCGTATGGCGTGTTAAACGTTGTGAGCAGCTTCGACTCGTCGTCAAGCTTCACATTCCAGTATCCGGACCGTGCATCACGTATTGTGAAAACACTAGCGCCTTGCAGTTGCGGTAGTATGTATTCCAAAACCTGTGTGTAGTGATGAGGTCTTCTTATCCATGTGTTCAAGTCCTTTGGATCCATTCATATACGTATCTCACCTGATGGTTTGGTCACATACACGACACTGTTAACCCAGTCAGTGGGCTGGTCAACCTTCTCGATGATGTCTAGTTGAATCATTCGACTCAGTTCCTTCTTCACCGATTCCTTCAACGATTCAGGTATTACCTTTGTACCACCATATGCACTCAAGCCGACTTTGGGCTTCTGTAAAGGTAGTGATCTTCCATGTTTGTCTTGTTTGTCTGGGAATAGGTGTTTGAATATGCGTTGTGCCATTGCGTTAACCTCTGCTCCACTGTCAATTTTGCATTTCACAAGTACGTCTATGTCTTGTCCCGTCATCTTTACGTTCGCGAAGTCTTGGGACTTGCTTCCTTCTTTGAATATGGATTCAAGTTTTGCAAGCGACGTAGTTTCGATTGTATCGAACATAAAGTCTTCATCCGCTTTGTTGCTTTCACCGTTGTCATTAACAGTATGCACTTTCTTCTTTCCACAGTAGCCTCGATTACCTTTCGACCGGTTCTGGGGCTGTTGTTGGCGTGTTGCTCCACTCTTTTGGTCTCGTTTTTTCTTGAGACAGACGCAAGCCCAGTGTCCCTTCATTCGTTGGGGTCGCACCAATTTTACGCACGTGCTTGACAATGGTTCGTTCTTTGCCTTTGTGCAGTTCGCGCTTGTTGGATTTCTTGCATGTCTGCTTGTTTTTATTGGCCTGCCTGTCAAGCTTCTCGTTCAGTTGCTGATGCTTTTCTCGCAGATTATCCTTGTATGGCGATGACGTGAGATGTTGTGCAGACTGTGAGCGTCGTTTACCCAGCCGGGGCCCAGCTTTAGGGAGTGGTGATATGCCGTGAATGAACGTGTTTATAGTCGTCGTTGGTGTAGTGCGGCCAGTCGATGTGGAGGCAACTGCGTCAGGCAACGTCGCGCGTTCGGAGAGGTTAGTCGCTTTAACACGGGCGCTGCTCGGAAGAGGCTCAGGAGCGACAATTTCAGTAGGAACAGTCACCGCTGGCATGGTGCTTGCTCGGGTTGCCTGTTCGATGATGTCCGTCATCAAAGATGGCGCAAAATCGGCATCTCTAAACACTGCAGGGTTGAATGGCCACAGTCCACGACTAGAGAACCCTGACACGGCTTTGTCGATCGTGCAAGCCCTTGTGTACGCTGCTCCAAAGAGGGCCGCGATGTTATAGAAGGTGATTCGTTTTCCAGTGTTGTTAGTCATCCAATAGTCGCATGCCTGTCTGTAATACTCCTTGAGCGGTCCGAAGAAGCAGGAGTCGATGAGTAGTGTGCGGTGGAAAGGAGATGAGCTCGACGCCATTCGCCCTGGCAAGTTCCACTGCTTCGAGCGACTTGTGGCTGATGTGTCCGTCAACAGAGAGTACGACCTTTTTGGCAGGCGTCGGTTTAACCGCATCGATAAAGTTAATCAACCACTGCACGAAGACTTTGCTGTCTGTCCAGCCACTGTCTGTCACCACTCCCACTATACCAGGTGGACAGCCAACGAGCAAGTGCTCGTTCATTTTCTTCCTCGGGTAGATTATAAATGGTGCAAGATAGCGCCCACTTGCACTCATGCCGCATATGATAGTGACCGTTTTCCCCTTTTCGCCACTCGTCACTTTTCCAACCTGTTCCATATTCTGTCACCATCTAATGGCCCAAAGCTCTCCAGAAGCGATCTCCATATCTCGAAAAAAATATCGACTTGTGCCTTATTAAATCCCACTGCTCGATTTATACTAGTCGCTTCCGGTTCCCTAATTGAGAGTGTTCTGTTTCTGGCAAGAAATCCAGCTATCCAGTGTCGACCAGCCATCTTTGTGGTGTGATCAAAGGGGCGTGCGACGCCTTTGTACTCAGCCACTTGGAAGGCCATTTGTCGGAGTTCGGTAGTTGTTAACCCGTAGAACCTTTGCTGCATATCCAATGCATGGTTGGCGATAATATCTTCAATGTCGGTATCTAGAATCTGGCGAAATCTCCCTAGAAGTTGCCGACCTGGCGCTCGAACCTGTACGACGCAGCCGAATTTGTATGGATAACTTCACACAAGCCTTTTCATAAAGTTTGAAACAACACAGTAACACTGTAGTACTACACCATGGCAATTGAAATTAAGATGCGTGGTGTTTTTTTTTATTTCTTGTAACATTATTCGAATGCATAAAACATTGACCGAGTTGCAACCCATTTTATTGCGATGGTAATAATTAGTATAATTATGACTACTGAATTATGAAAATCAAATTTTCAGAGCTGTTTTTATAAAATACATAAAAATTACCTGGCCTTTATGGTGTCTTTGAAGAGTTCGCCTGAGGATTCCGTATTGCCGTTCAACGCTTCTATATGATTCGCCATGTTGAAGAGCAAAGAGGGCCTCCTGTAAATCTGCCTCTCCATATTTCCGCTGTTGTTGATTACGTCCCATCTGAAATAAACAGTGGTTGCATAGTTTCAATTTTTACAAAATTACAATCAATCATCGTAATATGCTATCTGAATCGGCAAGAAAATTGTAAGTAAATTGGTTGTTTCTTGAAAGCGATAAAAACATTATATTTTCATACTGAATAAATAAATTTATGATATACACGAAAAAGTTTAATGTTCCCAAACTGCACCTCCAATTATGAGTTTTGCTGCGGTGCGGTTTGGTGACATGGGGGAGGTGCGCTTTGTGGAAAACTGTTAGTGACGCTAAATCGGCCATTTGCAAAATTGTATTTGTAAATGAAATTCATGGTATTCGCGTATGGCTCGGTTATACAATTGAACTATTGACAGTGTCATCGTAGACAGTAATAGTAGTATATAGGAGTTTTTCAATCCTTAAATTTGAGGGGCAATTTGCTTCATTCTGATTAGTTGATTTGAAATGGAGCGTTCTGATTGGTCGTGCGCTTATTGCCGCCAGGGGGCGCCACGTGAAATCCCCTATTATCGCTCGAATGAGGGGCACTTTCTTATTGGTTGAGAGCAGTTTCACCACCATGGGGCGCCACGGGGTAATTGTTTCGACTGATCTGATTGGTCTAGAGCCATCACGTGACCTATGACGTCACAGCTCATTTGTATAAATTTGCATAAATTACACCGTTTTGTAGTGAAACCGTCACCAGGGGGCGCAACGTGTCATCCCCTATTATCGCCCCCGAGACATTGTTTTGCGGTGATATTGTCGCCAGGGGCGCTACGTGTCAAACGTGTCGACGGTTCTGATGGGTCGAGAGCCGTCACGTGACCTATGACGTCACAGCTATTCGTTTGCATGTCACGTGACCTTTCTATGGAGGCTGCCATGTTGTTTTGCTGCCATGTTGTTTTGCGATGATACGGTCACCAGGGGCGCGTCATCTTGTTTTGATTACCAGACGGCGCTGTGGGGCAAGGTCAAAGATCAAAGGTCACCGACCTTTTGTACTGATACAATTGCCAGTTAGGGTTAGGGTTAATAACCCTAATTCTAACGTCTGTATTGAACCCTCATCCTAATCCTAAAAGGACATGCAGGTTTCAGGTGAACCTGGGTGATACGGTCGCCAAGAGGCGCTCTCCTAGGTGATACGATTGTCGGAGAGGAGTTTCGGGAGGGAACGAAGGGTCTGTTAGCAGCAGCAGCGACGGTAGCGGCATTGGTCATTAACAGGGTTGTTAATAGGGTTCGAAGAGGCTAACGAGAAACGAACACAACACGATGTCGTACGAGTGCACACGTATTTTATTGAACGACACAAACAGCAAGACGATACAACGAGGTTAGCATGTACTATCGCTAAGACGACTTACGGATGTTTACCATCACGCCAGAGGTCGCGAGCTTACGAGTGTTTACCACCGCGTCAGAGGCTCGAGAGTGATGACGATGACGATGATGAGACGACTTACGGATGTTTACCATCACGTCAGAGGTCGCGAGCTTACGAGTGTTTACCACCGCGCCAGAGGCTCGATCGATGTGCGATAGTACAGTCTACCTCGCCGCAACTGTTTAACCCAATCAAACACGCGGCAATCGTTAGCTACTAAATCGGTACCGAACAAGTTGATAAAAGTTCTCTTCGGAAAACCGTTACAACGAAACAATACATAAGCTATGCAATATTGTCCACACACGTTAGAAAGAGGACTCTGAAGTCTCTTGCTATTATGAGTCCACTCGGAACAATGTTCGTTCATGAAGTTGCGGAACGCAGTGTGTCGTGGCGACAGACCGTACGAGCAGAAGTAATCGCCGCGTCCATCGGCGTCTAGGTACAGCGCTATCCAATGTTCGCCCGGTTCGTCACCGTCGTCGGTGTTGCACACGAAGGCCGCAGGCAGGACGCCATCCGTCGTTGTCGTAGACAGTCCGTCTTTGGGTACGACACCGCGAAATATCGATCTGGTGCGCAGGTCCGTCGCCAGTAGTCTGTCGATCTACAGAGTGTCCATCTCAGTAGTCGTAGATGACGTTGCGGTTCTTGTCGATTTCCAGCACGGACTCGAATTCGGCGTAGGCGACGACGTTCACGGTGGTCAGCAGCGCGTTACGGAAATGCAGCTCTATGCGCAGGTTACCCTTTTGTACCAGATGGAAGCAGGGACTATCGCACTGATCGGGGGTCAGTTCAAAACCGAAGAAGGTGTAGCCGTGTCGGTAGTCGCTGCGAGTCAGACCGTTCCCCTCGTCCTGCCAAATCTTGCCGGTCGAGGTGAACAGACTCGTGTAGCTCCTGACGAAGAGGTCGTCTTCGAAATTGGGCTGGAAAGGTTTGGAGGGTATCTGTCGTCCGTCCACGTACACTGCGAGGAAGTTAATGTCGTTGTTCTTGGCGTGAAACGGATTCTTATCGAACGCACCGTTGTACACATCGTTATCGATGCAGCACAGCACCAGACGTTTCGGCAGGATACCGAGGAACAGGTTCTCGTGCGTGTGCGACCGAGCACCCGCGGGAATGGAGTACACCTTACAGTCGACGGATCACATCGGATACTTGACCGTGCTCTTCTCGAGAGCCTTGATGTGAGCCATCTGCACGGTCGGATTCAGGGTGGCCTTCTTTGCGAACAAGGTGGCATTGACGATGGCGATCTTGTAATCGGGGTCGTGAGTGTAAACGCAGGCTTACTGCGTACCAGACGTATCTTGACATCGACGCCGTTGATCAGGAATTTATCTTGCAGAAACAGATCCACGTGTAGACGACCCATCATGTCGACGACCCGACTCCGTAGAATGTTCGCTCGTCGAGCCACGAACCCTGCGTTAGCCGCGGGTCCGTCGTCTATCTCGACAGCGTCCATGCGAGTGGCCGTGTCCTTGTGCCACAGTTGACCCGTTAGTTGCATGTCCTTGGCGTAACTCAGCAGCGTCTCTATGTAGGCACGATACGCGTACGTGTTGGTCGAAGGGGTCACGAGCGTATAGTTCAGGTAGACGTCGACTTGACTGAACAGCGAATGCAACCAGTTATTCACTGGTCCCACGGGAAGGGCCAAGAGGAGATCGTCCCCGTTGGCCCGCGTCACCTTCACCTGCACGTGTAGCATCGTGTTGGCGAGATCTAGGTAATCGTCTCCCGATCCGGGTATCAGGAATTATATCGGTCCACCCGAGTCCAGAGAAGCCATGGGTTGATGTTCTACTATGCGACTGTCGATTATGCTGTTCTGAGTCGGGGGTATGGTAAAGAGATCCAGTTCGCTCTTGACCCCCTCGCACGACTGTCTATGTACGAAAGTCATAGTCGTCGTCGTCGTCGAATATGTCGGCTTCACGTTTCTTGAACGGCTATCTCTTGCGCTATCCCGTTGCTGTAGTGCCTCCTTTCTTTGCAGACGTGTGTTTTATACGTTTACGAGATCGCACGCCAGGTATCAAGAGATCACGCAGCATAGTCTTGCCGGTATCCGTGACGCGTCGTTTGGCAGCACGTTTTATGCTCTGTCCAGACAAGACGTCGTCGGCGATGCGCACGCCGGTCTTCAACGCTCCCTTTCCCAAAGCCACTGCACCTGTCTTGATGAGTGGCATGGCGCTGCGCAGCAGATCTCCGAACAGACTACCTACTCCGTGACCCCGTTGGTACGGGGCACCGGCGAAGTAGGGTAGAGCACCACCCGCCTGACGCGCGTAATAGTCTTTGTAATTCATCTTCAGAACAGTCCGGTCCTACACCGTCGAAAATGAAGCGTCACCGTCTACCGTACTCGAATGGTACGCGTCGTCCGGTGTCGTTTCTTATATTCATCTCAATCGAGTGGAAGTGCGAGTACAACACAGGTACATAGTGAATATTAGTGAATCGATCGGACACCGTGGCGCCGTGACTTCCGCTAACCGAGAGGGCTCGCAACAAAGGAGCGAGACTGTCACCGACTATGCGAGACTCCACAACGTCTGTATAGACGTAGATGATATCGAACCCTTGATCCACGTGCACCACGTTTTCGGCCTCTTTACGATAGGTGTACGAACCGTCGGGAGTATCTTCTGGTGCCAAAACAACGCTAGTCGACGCCGTGAGACCGATGTTCGTTCCACCTAGTCTCGGGTAAACGTCCGTTCGTGTCATGTCTGCTGCTGGTGGACTGCTGACCACCGAAAGTTCGAATCCTAACATTCTTACCAGCGCGCTGTGGTAAGGTATGGTGAACTCGGTGCCTGATGTCATGTGCATCATCATTTTTTGAGTGATGGAACTATAGCTCAATTTTGCCCGTGTCTTATCCGTCCACATATGACGCAGTCCCTTGTTGACATGATTCATCAATGTCACAGGACCTTTGTAATATCCAGCACTTATCCTTGCACTCGGTGTTCGACCCACAGGTTCGTGCTCGTTGAGGAAGAACCAGATGTCGTCCACTCCGATGTTGTACCAAGTATGCGGGTACTGTATCTCTGCCAACCAACACTCCCACTCGCCAGTCAGATCGATACGTTGAGGCAAGTCCGTGATGTAATGAGCCAACGTATTGTCGGGATACATCTTCATGGAAGCGTTGCTAGGTAGCGTCAGATAGAAATCATTCGGCATGACGTCTCAAAATGGGATTGGGCAACAGGTAACCCAACGAACTACTCAACAGGGCCGTCCACAGATTAGAATTCTCGTGACCTGTCGTCAGGTTGTAAATGCTTATCAGGTTGACCGTGTACAACACGACGACCTGACAAAGAAACACTATTTCCTCTCGGGGACACACGGTACCAAACATATGCCAAGGAGTGCTGTCTTTCTCGCTCTGTGCGTCAGTGCTGTCCTCTTCTTCTATGACGGCGGTGGCGACGACGGTAGCGGTGCAGTCCTCTGTCATCGACTCGTCTGTCATCATCCGAATGAAGTGACGGCAGACGCGCGGCTAGACTTTATAGCGAACGAGAGCCTCGGCATCGACCCAGTTGTTGAACTTGGAGGGGTAGCCGTACCATTTCACCAAAACCTCCGTTCGTCTACCCACTTTGCAGCGCTGTAGTACGGATTCCACCCTGTACACTTTATCGATGGGCACCGACACCTTCTGCAGCTCTGGTTCGTAGAAGGTGCCGTCCAGCACTTCGCCGAGATCGTCGATCAATCGGTACACGGGTGGATCGGTGGGGTGAACCTCGTGTATGGTGAACATCTCTTCGCTCCAATTCGCCATATAGCCTTTTTCGAACAGTCTCTTGAACTTACTGATGCGCACGCGATTCGACACACGGAACTTTATGCTCACCCTTACCGTCGTGACCGTACAGACGCTGCCAAACCTCTTCTTGATTCTTTGTATTCACCTGTGACGGAGTCATGCCAATGCTGCGGTGGTGGGTGTTCTTGTACGAGTGCACAAAGTCCTGAAGGACGTCGATGAATCGCCACGTCTGGTGTTTCGTGAAGTATCGCCACATAAGCGTCTTCAACGTTCTATTGAATCTTTCGACGATGCTTGCTTTCGTCTCCGCGTTGTGAGTAGAGAAGTGGTGGATGCCGTACTTTTTCAACAGAGCCTGAAAGGACCGATTCAGAAATTCGAGTCCTTGATCTGTCTGCAACATCTTTGGCCAGCCTTCGGTGAACGTGCTTTTCAGAGCCGTCACCAACGATGTCGCGGATTTATTCTTTAAAGGAATGCACCAAGCCACTTTCGTGAAGACGTCGATCACCGTGAGGAGCAAGGTCATACCGACGTTGTCGGTTTTCAAATTCGACAGGTCGACGAGATCGGCCTGCCACTGCTGACGTGGACCTCCCACGACGACGCGTCGTCTCCTGAAATGACGTCTCGCCGGTTTGTGTAGGGTATAGGCGTCCTGTTCCGACAACCATTCTTCGACGATTTTCCGCGGCACGCGCGTGACGCGTCGCAAGGCATCGACACCTCCGTCACTTGACACCCTTTTCGGATCGAAGTAGACCCTCTTCAGTCGTTTATTCCTCGACGCCATTAAAATAGTTCCGATGCGTTGACAGTGGTGATGACGTTGACTACGTAGCACGGGTCTTGACTTAAAGCAGAACAGACGCTACCACGACCACAACGATGACGAACGACTGAAAGTCTAGTGAAACCATATCTCAAATAGTATGAGATATCGAGCGATAGTGTCGGCGATCAAGTAAAGTCCACCGCAAACTAGCGCAACGAAGACGGTACGGTACGCGTCGTGTGGATCGCTGGGCATCGCAGCGAACATTGTGCTATGGACAGGTATCGCACCACCTTAAAAGTCTTCCCAACTAGTCAATGACTTCAAAGTCTTGTGTTTTTGTCGTCGTTCTGAGGGTGGGGTGGGCATGGAATGTTCCATTCGACTACGTCGACGAGTGATCTCCGTGCACTACTCGCACCAACACGAGTTCGACGACGAGACGGAGTGGCTGTCGTCGTCGCCTGACGTATGTAGGCTTTCGTGGAGGTATTACCGATCAACTCCATGGGTAGATTGATGGCACGGAGTTGACGTGCAAATGGCTGCCATCCTATCGGATCGGTCTTTCTCTCACGCAACAGTTCGTTCACGAGATCCACCACGTTACTTCCGACAATCGGCACACCCTCGTGGATAAGTTCGCCACGTGCGGTCCACGCGATATCTCGTTTGAGATGTTCCACCAAACGTCTGGCTTTGACCTGCATGGTCTTGGGAACGGTGTCCACGACGTCGGCCTCTATTCCGCTAGTAGCGCTAGTAGCAGGAGCTCCTACTGTTCCCTCTACCACAGGTCCCGGCTCCGCTCCCGTTCCTAACCCCGATGGTGCTGCTGCCGACATCGACTCGTTCAACGAGACCACGCGTACCGGTTCCTTGACGTGTTTACCGGACAAGGCGTTGTACCGCTGCAACACCTGATTATACAATGTTACCTTGGTCCTATCGTCGAGGTCCTTTCTATCGAGGATGGTCATCATCTCGTCGTCGAGGGCTTGTACTTTCTTACCTAGGGTATCTGTCGATGGTGGTGGTGGTGGTGGTGGTGGTGGTGGTGAGCGAAGTGTGTCCAACAGTCGCGGATCCATCAAGACCATCTTGCGTGCGTGTTCCATCTCTCTCTCTCTCTCTCTCTCTCTCTCTCTCTCTCTCTCTCTCTCTCTCTCTCTCTCTCTCTACTTCTTGAACAGCACCTCTTGGAGCAAGGGTAGAAAGACCGAACTTGCCAACGGTGCTAGGAAGGCCGATAGGAAGCCTCCGCTCTGTCCCTCGCCGACCTGTCGTTGCAGTAAGATGCGTCTTCTCCCAGCAGCTGGCGTTCGTCTCTGAGACAACTGTATTTACTCAAACGTTGCCCCTGTAAATCGGACAATGGAATGTTATTTTTTAATATGTTGTAGGCACACTCGGCCAGTGCGCACAACAGAGCGGCGTCGGCGTTAGCGATTATGGCTCTTCTCAGTTTGGTGCTCTTGTATCTGTTCAGAGCCTGTATGCACAAAAGGTGTCTATTCACCAGGTCAGACATGGTGCGAATGAAGAGACGATCCACGCACTCGGTCTTTTATATCTTCGGTAAGTACACGTACTGAACACCGTCGTCTGGAAAGATGGCTTCGGGCGTGTCCTGTTTGAGGTCGACCAATAGATAACCGTACGGCACCGACGTGGCGTCTTTAAAAGCCTCTTGTACGAACTTCGCGCGCCCCGGATACATCTGACGAGCCAAGTGCGACATCTGCGATGCGTCACGAGGATTCTTGAGCACCACCATGTACTGAGAATTCAGACTGATGGTACGACTCTCCTTGTTTTTAGGGAACAGGTTCTGTACGAGATACAGCACGGACGTGTTCCTGTGATGACTTTTTTTAGTGAATAAGGTCGTGACCCGTTCGTCCGTTTCCGCCATGAGATCGTCTATGACGATGAGGTTCCTCGTCGAATCGAGCATGCTCGCACTCGGCAACCCTTCCTCGAATCGCACATCGACTAAATCCATCGTTGCGTAGGCCTCTTGCCATTCTCCGTAACACCAAGTGATCCGTTCGGGAGGTGGATCGATCATCGTAGCAGCGTGATGCAGCATACGTGTCACGAAAGTACTTTTACCACATCCCGTCGGTCCGGCGACGATGCACGTCGCTACTACTACTGACGACGCGCTTTCCGACTACTACAACAAACGTTTTACATGTAGGATGCATAGACAACATAGCAGGTGAAAATGTTCTTTGAAAGTTCGAGATCGTAACTCCAGCGGAATTCGGGAACTCTCATGACAGGAACCAAAGCATCACCTCGAGACACTTATTGGTCAGGACTAACATCACGGATCCATATCTTGTATGTAACAGACAGTACCTTAACCTGATCAAAGTTATCGTACCAGCGAGCACGAAGTTGGTACGGAAACTCCTCAATCGATAACATCGAATTAAAGCAAGTCCACCCTCCTGCACCAGCAACGAAATAAGATCCAAGCTGTACATCACGAATATAGCAGCGTCCACCAAGACGAAAGGTTCTAGCACGTCTCCTCTTGTAAGAAATTCGCCGTCTATAACGTATGCGAACACGTTGCCTAGCACTACGTTAATAGACCGTACGACCGGCGTGCATCGTCTTTTCTTTTCTTTTTTTACACGTCCACCGGACCCGTGCTCACTCCGTCCTCGTGCACCACGCGTTTGGCATAGAAGTAGGTGAGAGCCGCTCGTTCCTGCACGTACGTGAATACCGACGAACGATGCACCCGGAACCCGCGGTTATTTCCACTTCCGCTCCGACGGTTGGCGAGCACCTCCAGGAACGCGTCCTTGTTGATGGCGTTGTGACGCTTGCTCAGTCCTTTGGTGCTGTACTTGTCGCTGACTCCGAAACAATAGTGCGTCTTGCTGCACAACCCCACGAACCCGTCACCGGACCACTCGACCTTGAACAGACCGGGCGTCCTCTTATCGAATGCTCTTCGCATCTTACAGCACGCCTCGTCTGGGACCCACGGATGATCGGCGAGTCGACAGCGCACGTACTCGTTCCGATGTTCGTCGCAACAATCGGACGGCAACCATTCGGATCGATGTCGGAAATTATGTTCTCGTAGTTCCGGGGTCACGAGTTCGTCGACGGACTCGCCGGCCAAAGCCAAATAGGCGGAATCCGTATCCATCTCGCAGTACTGGAAAATAGGACGCTCCAGATACCTGTCGATAAAGTCGTAATAGAACTGCAACATGCGCATCTTGGCATACTGCAGAACGAAAAACCCCACGTGTACGGGCAGGGCGTACGTGACGGTTTTCTTGTTCATCGCTATCTCGTACGCATCGTCAACGACGACGTCGAGTTGTCGGAACCGTCTATCGTTGACCATGAGCGATGCCGCCTTCTCCGTGCAGTATTTCACGTCGCGATGTCGGTCCACGTTGGTGATGGTCTTCCCGTAACCCGAGTTCCCCAGCAACTTCATGGTGTCTGCGATGATGGTCTTGTGCGGGTGGACGTCTCCTTCGCGTCGGGCCGTGGACACTGCATCGCCGAACCGTCGGAAGCACGGGCTGGGAGTGTACTCGACGACCTGATAGACGCGCGTCACCTCGAGTCCGTGTTCCAGGTACCATCTCAGGAGCGGTGTCGCGAGCAATATTTTGTCGCCGTGGAAACTGCCTACGAGCATGCGCCGCGGAGTCGTCATGATGTCGTGCTCTTCGGCGTATCGGCGCATGAAAGGTCCGAGATCGTCGCGGGTCAGATGGATGTTTTTAAACACTGGCTGCATCTCGCCAAAATGCGCGCGCAATTCTTCGGGAACGCAAACATCGCATTCGATCAATCCGAATATGGTTCCATCACACACGCCTCTCAGAATCTGTTGCGACGTCATTGTCCACGGCACGTGGCATCGTCGTGGAAATGCAGCATCCAGACACTTTTTCACGACCGGATCTCTTCTCGTCTCTTTCCACTCTCATTCCCACAACTCGACGACCTTGACAAAGTGACGTAGGTAGGCGGTGTTCTTTCGGGTCTCTTCGAGCAGTCGGGTCATGGGTTTCCCGTTGACGGCGTTCGTTTCTAGACCCAAGCACGGGTGACCGTGGTAGAAACATCCGTGGAACTGATACGCCGTGTTCGTCTCGCTGCACCACCCGTCCACCGGAAGTTTACCTATTCGCTTCTCTCGACCGTTGACTCGATGGCGGATGGCGCGTCCCGTCCATTCGGCTTCCCACGTGAGCCACTCTGAAGCCATCTGACCGTGGGGTTGTGCCGATTCGGGAAGGAAGTTGTTTTGTTCACGGCGTCGGCTGTGCCAGCTCGTCGGCATGTTTTGCATTAACGCCCAGAGGTAAAGGGCTTTGGCATCGTAGCCAACAACGGCCTGGCACAGCCGACTGGCGTTACCGTAATCGCTTTGACGGATCTTAGTGACTCCTTTCTCGTGATAGCGGTGAAAAATGAGCGAAGGTCCACCGACGACGTGATCTTTGACGAGATGATGAAGATCTTTATTCTTCTCGATGAACAGCGTAAAGTACGTCTTCTCCGGAAGATCGTTGAACAGGTAGAGCAAGGTCAGACCGGGTACGCTGATGCCCTGCTTGAACATGTCTATGCCGCGTTGTTGGTAGAAGGCGAACTGTCTGTCGATGGCTTGTAGAAAGGGAACCACGTCTCTGTTGTTGTACCAGACGAGAAAGTCTCGCAAGGTCGTCATGCCGTTATCGCGCCAGGCCTCTTGACAACCGACGTAATCCTCGTCGGAAATACCCTCGTTCTTCAATCGACTAAAAAATTCTTCTTTCGGTGGAGGTGCGGTGTCGTCGAGTCTCTCCAGACAGTCCATATATTCGTACGGGAAATGACCTTTTATTATTTTACAACCGTTCGCTTTCAGATATTTGTCGTAGCTGAAGCCCGGGGCTATATAGTTGGTCATGTCTAAGAATTTCAGTTGATCGGTTGTCGAACACATGAACGTGTTGTTGCGTTTGATGACGAAAAACGACCCGACACCATCGTTCTCTTCTTCTTCTTCTTCTTTGTCGTCCTGTTCCATTTCTTATTCTTCTTCTTCTTCCTCTTTCTTTGACAGGAAGTAGGGAACGAGGAACTGTTTGACGGCATTGAGATCGTATTTCACCGAATTAAAGCCGATGACTGGTAATTTATGAAGCCAGTCGTGAAGTTGTTTCATCAGCGTTTTGTACGGGTTGGTCGGTTGACGAGATTCCTCATCATCAGGTGATCGTGCATTGCGCAATGTTTCGTCCCAATTCGATCGTAAGTTTATCAGTCGAGCTAGCACGTCTTCGTAAGAATTTTTTATGTTTTCGTAGGCGGCGTCACTCATCGATTGCAAGATGTCCATCATGGAGCTCACCAACTTGGTGTCTCCATTCGTGACGAGACATTGCACTTGTTCGTGTCCCGGCACGTTGGACGCCATGCTGACGCTCAACGGAACATGACGCGCCACCCAGTGGACCTTGTCGCTGTCCGACGGAAGTCGTGTGGTGTCAAAGTAACATTCGAAATCAAAGGTGGCTCGGTACGGATAATACCGCAACGATTCGGGGACTCGGATGTTCTCGTCGTCCAGACGTTCGAATACCGACGGAGTCGAATGGTACACGCCGCCAGGATAGATCCGACGCACACCTCCCGTGCACTTGCGCTCGTGCCGGATCAACTGCCATGTACCTTTAAACAAACTCTCGCCGCACTTCCTGCACTTATAGGAATGGGAGTACATTTGAATGTTTTGTATGTACGAAAAGTGTGTCTCGTGAAGATTGAGATACATCGTGTCAGAATAATGGCACAACGATCGACGGACGAGTTCTGCGATCTTCTTTCCGTCGTCATCATCATCATCAGACTCGACGAGTTTATAAACGCACACGTTCGTTTGGAAAGTGGTCTCTATACGATAGAGGTCTTCGAGTGTGATTCCGACAAATCGTTCTATGGGTACATGGTCTTGGTTGTACGTCTCGTAAAGTTTTGTAACGGCAGATTCCAAATGACGGACATCACCACCTCGATGAAGAGCTAAGCATCTAAAGAGGCACAAATTATCGTCGTATCTCTTGCCGTTCTCTTTCGACGCCGATAACGGCTTTGTTTTTCTTGATGAAGGGTGGAACAGGAGTCATGGCTACACATCCAATTGGGTGGTTTATGATTTTATTAATAAAAAAGTCACGTTTGTCACCAACTCGCAAACCCAGGTTGAGTCGGGTCTCTGCGATATGACCCACTGCAAGATGTCATTTTGTTTTATACGTCCAAGAAACTCATCAAAATCACCACGATTGGTGATGAGCCTAGGCTCGTCAAAGTAACGTCCGCAGCAGTTGCAGGAGGAATGATAGTACTTGTATTGACCTGTGTTTTTGTTTTTCAAAACGAACTCGTAACTGAGATTAATTTTGAAAGCATTGGTTTGTTCCTGAAACATTCTATACAAAGGAGGATGTAAATCGGTTGTATCTAGAGTGGTCAATCTAAAATTTACCCTGGTCTGGAGAGGACCTCTGGATACGCGTGTCCTAATGGAGGACCAATTGCTGTGGACGACTTCTAACAAATCTGTTGACAGAGCATCGGGGAATGGAAATCGCTCGGGCGGACCGATGGGATCTTCACTAATGAACGGGTGGCTTGGTGTAGCATCTTCCCTTTTCGCTCTTTTTGGCAATGGTGGTGAAACGACACATGTTGTTTCATGCCTTTGTAAATTGTCATTTCTTAAGAATACCTTACCACATTTTGAACATGATGGCGAAACAATGGTGGTGGTGGAATGACACGCCGTTCTTATATGGCGAAGTAAATGGTAATTTCTTGCAAACACTTTGTTGCATTTTGAACATGTGTATTTCATCATTGCTGGTGATGCGACAAAATAGGTGTGCAAAGATCGGAGAACGATTGTTATTCCTATGTATTAGTTTCGTACAAACAAAGATAATATATAGTATATACTTACAAAACTTGCTTCCATCGCGGCATCTCGAAGTGCTCTGTAGAGATCGAAGAACGGTTGTGATGGCAATTGCAGTAGCAGCTCGGTTTATATAGCCTGCCGCTACTGCTGACGGTGCACTGTTTTCTTGGATTTTTCCCTTTTTCATCCGGTTAGAACCAGTTTGAACCGGTTCTGACGTACAGCACGCGCATGGCATGCAGAACAATACCAAATAAGGACATGCATCTGGACATATTTCGCGGGAAAACTGGTTTGACCTTGACTTTTTGACCTTTAGACCTCGCGGTGTTTATGGAAAATTCCATGACTTCGTTCGAACGTTCCAGAAAGCGACGGAGTTTGTTGACCTTGACCTTCGCGAAACGACATACATCGAAAAGTTCTCGATATAATGCAACGATGCGATATGCGTCGTATAGCTTACATGCACGGCTACGTTTTTCCCGCTGGATGCACGAAATTTCGTCCGGTAGATTTCAGTCTGCTAGCTGGGTGAAAAGGCGTGACTTCGTTCGAACGTTCCAGAAAGCGGCGGTGTTTGTTTTGTTGACCTTGATCTTTTGACCTCGCGGTGTTCTTGCAGACTCGTGGTGAAATAGGCGATACGTAGGTATCGACGCGAAACGACATACGTCGAAAAGCTTTCGATATAATGGAACGATGCGATATGCTTCGTATAGCTTACATGCACGGCTAGGTTTTTCCTGCTGCGTGCAAGAACATTCGTCCGCTAGGTTTCAGTCTACTAGCAGGGTGAAAATGCGGGATCGTGTTTCTTTTCGTGAGCGTGGAAAATTCCATGACGTCGTTCGAACGTTCTAGAAAAGAAGAAAAAAACTACACGAAACCGGTTTGAACCGGTTCTGTACCCAGACACGTCTCGAAAAGCGCGCCATAATCGTCAGTATTAATCCGAACCGCCACTGTCATCATAACCGTTCTTACTGCATGCCCTTTTAGAGGTAGGGTTAGGGTTCGTATTAGGGTTCACTACAGAATTAGGGTTATTAACCCTAACCCTAACTGGCAATTGTATCAGTACAAAAGGTCGGTGACCTTTGATCTTTGACCTTGCCCCACAGCGCCGTCTGATAATCAAAACAAGATGACGCGCCCCTGTTGAACGTATCATCGCAAAACAACATGGCAGCCTCCCTAGAGAGGTCACGTGACATACAAACGAAGAGTTGTGACGTCATAGGTCACGTGACGGCTCTCGACCCATCAGAACCGTCGACACGTTTGACACGTCAATATCACTGCAAAATAATGTCTTGGGGTGATAATAGGGGATGACACGTTGCGCTCCCTGGTGACGGTTTCACTGCAAAACGGTGTAATTTATGCTAATTTATGCAAATAAACGTGACGGCTCTCGACCAATCAGATCAGTCGAAACAATTACCTCGTGGCGCCTCCTGGTGGTGAAACTGCTCTAAACCAATCAGAAAGTGCCCCTCATTTGAGCGATAATAGGGATTTCACGTGGCGCCCCCTGGCGGCAATAAGCGCACGACCAATCAGAACACTCCATTTCAAATCAGAATTAAGCAAATTGCCCCTCAAATTTAAGGATTGAAAAACTTCTATATACTACTAGTAATCATTATTACTTGGCGCACTGACAAGCCTTCCACTAAATGCACAAATTAAGGTAAAACGTGTTATAAAACTCGCCGAACGTTGTGTCGTGTCAAGGCAATCGCGAATGTGCCAATTTTTTCTGCATATGCGTCAAATAGCGACATCTATCGAATGTGACAAGCAATGCCTGCATTATGCTGGTTCAATCGACTAGGGTAGGGATGGGGCGCTTTAGGGAAGGGGTGCGCGTTAGGGACTTTCCCCTATAACACTCAGTTTGTTTGGCCGGTTGTTGCTAGCACTGCTAAAATTGGTTGAAAACTGTGCTGGGGTGTAATATCTGCAGTGTGTAGGCAAATCGTGATACAATAAACATTCAGTATCTATTTCGTGTTCATAAGTGTTCGTTGTAATCAAGCGGTTTATCATATGTAAGTGTTAACCCGTCGTTTTGTTGGGAAACCTGATGCCATAGTTAAATAAAGAGATCACAACAAGATTTGGCAAGATACTGCACATGTACTTAGTTATCTTATCACGGTTTGCGACATCGTTCCGCTCCCATACCACCAGTTTATCAAATGTCAAATATGCGATTTTCCCCTCTTTCCTGGCCTTCATCATTTTTGGCAACGTCTTTGCTTGTGCTTCGGGGAGTTCTATGGTTGTTGTCATTGCCCTACGTACGTTCTTCTCCGTCTGATCCCACGTCTCGCCGTCGACTTCAGAAACGCCGTCAAACCGCATATTGCAGCGTCTCGATTATTTTTCTTTGTAGTCGATCGAGCGTTCCATTTTCTTTATCGTGTCTTCGAAATCAAGCATATTTTTGGACAGGTCGTCGATGTTTTCCTTGGACTGATTTATTTTCAGTTCCTCGACTTGAGTCTGTGTGTACTGAAGGCTGATCCGGAGTTCTGTCAGTGCCGTGGTTGTCTCGCGGATGAAACAGTCCACCCTCCGGTTTATCTCGGCGACCGCGCAGTGCAAACATGCCTGGTACGCGTTTCGTTGCACTTTTAGTAGCTTCTCGACGAGCGCATCACGAATCGTATTATCGTTCCCGTCGACGTTTAGTTGTTTCAAGGTGCATGTCGTCAGTAGGGGCCGTGGTTGCACCACCCACACTGGCTCCACCCTTGGGCTGCCTAGCCTTAGGCATCACGGTTTGGTTGTGTCACCCTGAGAGTGTCATACACTCAGCCACAAACAATGGCGTTCAGGGCGTTTTTTATTGAATTTTCACTGGGGGGCAATGTCATAAAAGGGCACTCCAAATGGTTAAAAAGGGCACCTTACGCATTATTAATGATTATTTACATAACCCTTAGGAATGTATGAAACATATATATATATATATATATATATATATATATATATATATATATATATATATATATATATTTATCCATATGGTTTCACACTGACGACTGCATCTCGGTATAAAATTAATGTTACACTTATATCCCAGAATTTTTTTTAACACACATGCAGTAGTTAGAGAAACATGACACGTCTCTAGCAACTTGCAAGTCAGTACGTTTGACAGTCGTCTCAATTTCACTAGACGAGCCCCGTTTTGCGGGTGAATTTCCTAACGAATTCACTCTGCCCGTAGATATCCCAATCTGGAGCTCCGCATCTTCTGGCCTTCTCCAGGAATTTGACGACAGCGGGTCGAGGGTCAAAGTAAGCGGTGCCCACACCATTCAGTGCCACCATGAGGCGGGCGTTTCTCGTGTCCTCACCCATGCTGGTGCGGTGATTGTTCTTTCCGTGAATGGTCAATCCCTCATCAATCTCAACTTCTTGACGGCAGCGCCAGTCACAGTGAGAAGATCGCTGATGAACAAATCACTCTTTTGCAACTTCTTCTGGAGTGTTTCAAATATCTCCAGGATGTCGCCCACCAGTGAGGTTATCCACTTCTGTTGGTGGTTCCAAATTCTCAGAAACCCTTTGGCTTCAGCCTTCTCCTTTCTGTCGCTGGTACTTTCAGGTGCTTGCATCTGTTCCCACACCTTAATGCAGTCTGGTAGCACAGCATCCACCAGCTGCAGCTTGTGCTGGGCAAACCTGACATTGTGGTGCCGGGGGAACTGTTTGACATTCCCGGCTTGCGCTGACAACATCTTCATCCTTCTCGGCGTCCGGAAGAATCGTACGAGCCCCAGTAGATTAGACTTCCAGATGCCCAGCTCCGGTATGGTGCTGACGACCGACTCAATGGCTAAGTCCGACCGGTGAGCAGCACACCAGAAAGTTGCCGGACCTCTCTGCACTTGGTGAGCAAGCAAACGCCATAACCCACCATGTCTGCCAGTGTTTGCCGATTCGCCGTCAGTGGTGACACCGACGAGCTTCGTGTCTTTACCTCCGGTCAGAACCAAAGCTTTGTTCACCGCTTCCAGTAGTCCAGGGGCGCCGTTCGTCTCTGGCGAATGCATGACGACGAACACACACGTTACGCTACCATCACTGTTAGCCATCCGTCCACTTACAAACTTGTAGTCCAACATTTGCCTGTCACAGCTGCCATCAATCTGCACACTGAAGACTGTGCATCGGTTGAACATTTGAGACAGACACACTTTCTCTAGTTCGTATATGACATCCAGCATCTGCTTATAGTAGTTTGGGTCCCGGATCATGGCTGCTTAATGAACTGGCTATCGGGCGAGAACACGACGAAGGCAGTATCTCTGTGACTGGTTGTACACTTTTATCTTTTGGAGTGTCATCAGATGTCATGGCAGTGAACGGATCATGGCTGCTTGATGAACTGGTACTCGAGCGAGAGCACGACGAAGGCAGAATCTCTATGACTGGTGGTACACCTTTGTCTTTGGGAGTGTCATCAGGTGTGATGGCAGCGGACGGATCATAGTTCCCTGGCGGCATTGTGGGTATTTCTGGCAATGAGTCATTGAGGCTGCGTCGAAAAATTGTGTCTAGGCGTTGACATTTACGGCAGATTTCTCTAGCCCTTTTTGTTTTCGTTTTGCTTTTCTGTCTCTGTTAGGCATGACTGGCAGGATATCGACCTGGACAAGTGAGATGGTTAAATGTAATAACTAACTCAGGAAAAGCCTGTCTATTTGAAACACTTTTATAGTGGAATTACAATGCGAACGGCGACATGCTCTAGACTCTAGACATAAATATACTGAAGATATAGGCATAAGGCAGAAAAGAGAGTTATACAAAACATGCATACCACGTCTATCAATCAAATGGTTGGCTAAGTACATAACAAATAAAAATATAGAAATACGTACTTCCAAAACTGACATGTGCAAATGTTGATTACATTTTGTTTGGTATGTATACAATATGCTTCTTTGAGTTACCATGCTTAAAATTTCGATTTCTCAAAGATGCGGAGAATGAATTGGCTAGGTTACTGCCTCAATAAAAATCTACCCTGACAGGTTTATGGCTGTTGTGATGTTTGTATCATCACACTTTGCCAGGTTTATTTATTATTTGAAAAAAAAACAGCCGACTGAAAGGTTGTTGATACATCGTTAATCCCCGCCCGCTCGCTCTCGACCAGTGGTAATAGCGAATGGGCGTGGTTTAGTCTCGCCTGGTACGTCTCGCAATTTCGCGGCCAGGACACCGGTTTATGTTAACAGCTATTTCAACATCACTGTAAAGAACTGGATTGCACGCGGCTCAATCGTGTAAAATGTGATAGCGGGTCTTGTTGAATTATACACAATTTAAACAAACAGTAACATGCAGGTACACATATTTACATATACATAATCATTAGCTATTCTAGCACCGGAACACTGACGTCATAAGTAAACACTTCTATGGCTATGAGTATGGTATGGCTATGCCAAGGCAAAGCACGTTTTCAGTTCTTTGCATGAACTGTATGAAGAAGCCATTCGGCAATACGTCACTGTTATTGCTATGATGCTATTACATTCCTCACTTCCTGTCGCATGCATTAACATAAACACACCATAACTCGGGTACTACTGCCTATGTCCATGATATTGCCATTATTCTTCGACTTTCGAGTCGAAAGTAAACCTCACCATTCGAGACGCATCGAACATGAAAATGGTAACATGAAAATAGTAACCTGGCATCTAGTTATGGAACAGGAAATATAAAGCCTTTTTTGAAAATGTAAGATTCCCCTCTGAGCCATATCAATAAATTGATCTTTTGTAGACATATTGCCCTTCTTTAACTTTGGTACTTTCTTGATTTTGCCACCAATGAAAATTAACTAAATCACACTAACAAAAAGAATACAAATTTTGACCTACATTAATACAAGGGGCTGGTTAAGGAAAATGGGGGCACGCACTGGGGGGGGGGCAAGTTGGTTTGACTGGGGGGGGCAAATGAAAGGGCTGGGGGGGCATTGCCCCCCACTTTGTATGTTAAAAAACGCCCTGATGGCGTTACAGTGAACACACTTGAGTTAATACCACTTCAGTGGCTATTGTCCCTCGTCAGTGCGTCGAGGTGAATCAATGACTTTGTGTCAGGGAGGATAGATTTTCCCGCGCTGTACTGTCCAGATGGGCAATATTTCCATCAAGCAGCACAGTGTCCGAAATAAATACACGTTTTTCACGTTTGGCGATAGAATCTGCTAGTTCCTTCACTAGTGAAGGTCTAGTTATTCATCTGCGCACAGGTCAATCATCTTCCGATCGCCCACGTAGAACCGGGCAAAATAAAAAAAAAATTCGGAGCTCGTAATACACACGTATATCGATCAGACTGACAGTAGCCTTTGGTACTTATATGCGGTAAATGAGGCAGACATGGAGTGGACAACATAACATATGTACTGGCACCTTTGTTTACTGCATCCTGTGAGAGGATGGGGGGGGATGTTTTGTCGAGAATAAAACTGCCAAAATATGTCGGCAGGCCAAATCTCGAACCTGTAGACTTCGGCGATCTTGAAACTCCATTTAATGTAGGACATGGAGTGAAATATGGATGGGAAGTTAGACTCAACCGAATTGTTCCACCATCTCATACAAACTCCTTCCTCGGAAGGGAAGAATATTATGATGTAGGAATGAACTTGCTAGCGTCGGGTGATTCTCGTCGTTACCAAAATCCAAGGGATGTAGACAGTCTGTTATTGGGTCAGGAGAAACGTAGTGGAGGGACAAGGTTTACAGCCAACCGTCCCTCATACACGGACAGACTTGAGATTACTGACCAGTGGGAGGAACTCCACTCAAAACCGATTTCCAATTTGAAACTTATCCATCTACTACAACTCGTTGTCTTCTGTCAGTCAGCCATTGTTCTATCCAGTCAGTTATGCTATCCCCGATACCATGGGTTTTAATTTAAGTAGTAATCTTTGATGTGGCACTTTGTCAAAAGCTTTCTGAAAATCTAAGTAGATAATATCTACTGGCGATCCCACGTCTAGTGATTTCTTCCAAAAAACAACATATTTGTTAAGCATGACCTCACTTTAAGGAATCCATGTTGAGATGAATTTAATAATTTATGCTTAACGAGGAAGTCCACCATATGGTATTTAATTAACCTTTCTAATAATTTACAAATCACCGACGTTAAACTCACTGGTCTGTAATTTTCTGATTTATTGCTCAAACCCTTTTTAAATAATGGTATGATGTATGCTTCTTTCCATTCAAACGGAACAACTCCCTCTTTTAATGACAAGTTGAATACTCTTGCAAGTGGTATATTGATTTGTTCTACTGTTTCCATTAGTAATTTTGGAGGAATCCCATCCACTCCCGGTGATTTATTATCCTTCATTGCCTTTATTTTCTTAGCTACCATTTCTGGAGTTACAACTAATGGTCCTAAATAGTCAGATTTAGCCTCCTGAAATTTAGCATCAGCAACTGGTAATGAACTAATATCTTCTTTGGTAAACACTGAACTGAAGTAACCATTTAGGTCTTCCGCCATTAAAAACCCCTGTGATATTATATTTCCAGCACTGTTTTCTAGAGGTCCAACCTTGTCTTGTACGTTTTGTTTACTCCTGACATATGCATAAAAACTCTTGCTGTCATTTTTATGTTACATGCTAGTTTTTGCTTATAGCTTATTTTAGATTGACTGATTTCAGTTGTAGCTAGGTTAAGTGCCTCTTTGTAATTTGCAGTCTTCTTCCTTTCTGGTACGCCTATAAACCCTCCACAGTTTGTTTTAACACTATTTTTCTAATAGCCTCTTTTCACAAGTTTTTCTTTCTACACCGTTTTCCTTGTTTTTGGAAGGGAACAAATTTATCGATGATACTCTCAATTTCATATTTTAGAATATTCCAACATTCAATTGCGGTCTTATTCATCAGCATTTTATTCCAATCTAGCTTTGCTAAGTATTTTCTCATATCTTTATATCTACCTTTGTGGAAGTTTCTCCTGTATTTTTTTGTACTTTCTGATTTTACATTGATGTCAAAATGTATTTGATTATGGTCACTGTTACCCAATGGTTCAAGTATTTTTACATTGTCCACTAATTCTTTTTGTGATGACAAAACTATATCTAATACATTTTCTCCCCTGGTTGGTTCTAGCACGTGCTGAGTAAGAAAGCTATCCTGGATTAAAAATAGAAATTGTTGGTCCTCACTCCCTGTGCTCTCTAGAGAATTCCATTGTATGTGTCCAAATTCGAGCCGGAACATCAGTCAGAGACGTTCCGGGCTCAGATGAAGGGTCGGCAAAGACGAAGAGGCGAACCACTTGTAGAATTAGCACAGGATATTAAGCGCTTGGTACGGAAAGCGTCCTGAAGCTAGCGTCGATGTGAAAGAGGATTTCACAGATGCAGTAAATGAGGCAGACATGGAGTGAAGAATCTTCCAGGGAAAACCCAGGGGGATCAATGACACGTTAAGACTGGCACTCGAATATGAAGCTTTCCAACTGGGCCGGTCCAAAATATGCACTGCGTTCCACATGCCAGGGTGGTGACGATTATGAAATGGGCGGGGTTGACAGCAATCATTCTGGCAGCCTAGACTATGCAAAATAGTTCGGAAATTCCGCTCATATGTGACTTAAGGAAATGTGTCCCACGAGAAAGCGGGCCACTGAACAGACAAGCCAAAGAAAGGTTACTCTGGATATTGAATTTATTTTCTTTCAATTCCAATTCAACTTATTCAAAATCTTTCAATTCCAATTCAGCTAGGTGAAAATCTTTTAATTCAAATTCATGAATTGAACTGAATAGTTCAAATTCTTTTTTAATTCACCCCAGCCCTGGTCGGCATCCGCTTTCATTTCGTAATCTCAAACTAATCACTTGTTTGACATGGTAACATCATTCATGCGTTATAATAGTAAAACGTTTGACACTTTGTTGGTACTCTGCTTTACTCTTTGCTTTTGTCAATTTATAAATTTTTTATTAATGCCAATTACCTTCTCGAAAACAACCCCCCGGTCAGTGAGTGTTGTTGTAGTGCCCTGTTGTGGCAGCAGCAGTGCTCTTTGGTAGCAGCGTTAAGGCACATTTTGCAAACACAAAGAAATTCAACCAATCACAAATAAATTCAGTAACATAAAACAAATAATTATATTAATCATAATCTGTTTTACGTGGCTTAATACATAACCACAAGAATTATGTATGTTATTTATAATTGCTTGTAAAGAAGAAACATCTTTCAGGTGAATCAAGTTTGCATAATTTCTTATGTACATGTAGACTTTTATTATTAAAAATGTTCATTACAGAGAAAGTAACTGCACTGCTTAACTAACACAGTGAAACCTGATAATAGTTATGTATTATCAATTGCAGTCGTGTTGGAAAATGAACTTAAAACACAAGTCAGTTATTAAAATAAATAAGTACAGATTAAAACTAATTCAACGTGAGGGAATCTTTAAGTAAACAAATCTGGTACAGGTATGTAAACAAATGAATAATAAAATTATATTTTGTTTACAAATGCTGAATTCTAGTCATTGTCACATTGGTGCACTCCAGTTTAAATATCTAGTCCACTATTGTGCTGCATAAGCTGGACCAAATACTCAGCATTGCTTCATTAATTCAAAACTGCTTTCAGTTGTTTGCGATTCCATAAATCCATGTGATGCACTTTCCATGATTCTTGAGGTCCTTGATGATCCGAGTGATTTCACCATATCTTTGAGACGTCCTGAAAACAAACATGATGGTTACAAGAATTATAACAACTTATAGTGTCCAAGTGGATGATAACATTGCCATTTGAAACACTTTCAGAAGGGTGTTATTCAAATGTGCAATAAAATATTAGTTGACATGTTCCGATAATTATTTCAGGGGAATAGCATATATGTTTATGCATTATGCAATGTAGTTGTGTAACACTGTGCTAGATAGTTTCTAAATGCTAATCAACATTATCCTACTCTGCATCATGGCATAAGGATAAGTTTATAAAAATATGCACTTTTGTGAATATTACGTTGAACTGATTTGTGGGAAAATAAAATCACCTTTAAGATGACATTACGACTTTTTACTTATAAAAAAAAATTCTTTTGTGAAAGCCTTTTGTCAACGACTATTTGTTCACATATCACTGTCTATAATCAATTACTCATTTATATGGCTGAGGCAATGTGGCGTGAATGAAATTGCCCAAGATTCAAAAAAGCATCATAAGAATTGGAAATCAGATTTTCGAGATTGAGAGTCTGGTGTTCTAACCACTATGTCACCGTTCCCCACTGACAGTGGCTGACAAGTAGTACCTGATAAGCAAATAGTCTTATTTTGGTAGTTTAATGGGAATTTCATATTAAACATTTTTATATTCACAAATTGTATATTTAAACATTTAGCTATTTTTGTATTGACCTAGAATGGTAATCATTATTATAATTGATTAGATGATTTTTTACAATCGTAACAGTAAATAGGTCTGTAGTCTACGGCTAGGCTAGGAACCTTTTTCTTTTCGATCAGAGTGATCGACCAGTGGAATGAACTCCCACAAACTGTGGTGGATGCCAAGAGCAAGACAGTCCCTCAGTTCAAAGCCAGACGAAGTCAGCACTGGAAGTGCCTGGGGTAAGGGTTCCAACAAAGGCTGATATCCTAAAATAACCCATTAACCTGTAAGTGTACCCTCTACAGGGTAAGACAACAGTTGATATTCGTGTTTATTGTTTCACATGAATGTAGGGCATATGAAATGGGAACTTAATAAATTCATATTATGTGACACGAGTGCCTTTGAGCAGGAATATTCACAGGTTTGTTTGTAGAAACTATTGGCTGTGAAACAGTGCATTTTTAGAGTTTAACTGGTGGAGGGATTTATGGGAATTTTTCTGCTATGGGCCACGTGGACGCATGAATACATGGCTATTTTTTTATATTGTTGGGCATCACACGTGGGGGTGTTTTAAAAGAGCTGGAGGTATGTGATTTTGATAAAAGCTGGTGAGCAGGGATGTAGAGTCTGTTATTGGGTCAGGAGAAACGTAGTGCAGGGAATGACGGGCCAAGATTTACAGCCAACCGTCCCTCATACTCGGACAGACTTGAGGTTACTGACCAGTGAGATTTCTGACCAGTGGGAGGAACTCCAACCAGAATGTCTTCCCGTTAATGATCGCTGGGGCTTTAGGCAGGATTCTGTAATTAACTACAGGGCTGGGCAAGTGGTGTCACACCCACCCAGCGTTAGATTTTACATGCCAACTAATCAGGTCACCATATCAAAGCCAAAGAGTCCAGTGTTATATGATAGCAAAAGTAGCTGCCGTGACTACTTGGTTCGAAATGGTGTCGAGCTTGAACAAGTGGGTCGAAGCTACTCGTGCTTTAGAGCTGGCTACTAGCTTACGTGGGCAGGCTCAGCGGGTGTTGAGTGACTTAGAAGTTCCGGACAGGGCAAACCACGAGAATTTTGTATAGATTTGAGCCGTTACAGTGACCTCAACCTGTGCAGCAGCAAATTCAGACTGTACAGCAGTGATCTCGGCCTGTTTTTTATTACGAGCCTTGCTGTAGTTATGTAGGCCATATTTATGGATACAAGAAGTTGTATCATGTATCTATTGTTAAGATAAACAATGTCTAAGGCAATAAAGATGTTTCTGACGATCAGTCTTGATCTTATTTTTAGCCGATATAGGTGTCGCAATGACATCACAAACATAATACCCCGATAATATTTACCGTACAGTAATAAGTTTTTGATTTTAGTTGTACCTTAAAAAGGTGTATGCCATAGTAGTTTGCTTCATACTATTGCTTTGTTTTATTGAGCTGATCTTTTCATTTTGTGTATCTTTGATTTGCGTCCGTTAAGAATGTGTAGAGGCAGGCTGTGGTAATTGGCTTTCTACTGTTGCTATGTTTTATTGAGCTGATCTTTTCATGTTGTCTATCTTTGATTTGTGTGAGTTAAGAATGTTTACGGGCAGGCTGTAGTAGTTGGCTTTCTACTCTTGCATCGTTTCATTGAGTAGATCTGTTCATGCTGTTTGTCTGACCATGGCTTCCTTTTGATGCTGTGGACTAGTAGGCCTACAAAAGATTAAGTTAAGCCCTGCTAATTGCATGGGACCAGATCGACGTGGGCTGAGGTAAGAGCGACATGTTCCATAAAGATGATTGGTCAGAATGGGCTACGATTGATAAGAATATATATATATATATATATCATATTTTAGATTGTATTCAGGATTTTATATTGTGATTATGATTTCATTGTGCTGTGTGGAATGTAGATAATAGCAATTTTCCATAATTTCTAATTCTTCAATACTCTTACTTTTTTGAGTTCATATCTACATTACGTGTACAACGGGTTTGGGGCGAATGTGTGTATACCTTACGCTATCCTTAGAATTATTTACTCAGGGATTTAATCTTTAAGCCTTATCATGTTTACACTGATGTGAAGGGTGGGTTCCTCTGCCTATGTGTGGTTGGTTTCTCCCATCTTTGCTGTTATTTTGTTTATTAGATTTAGAAATGTATAGGCTACGTCACAACATTTATGCATTGATTTTAAGGAATTTATAAATAAAAATACAAACCTTCTACATTATGCCTTTTGTCTTCTGCAAACTAGCCATGATTCCAAGACAGAACGTTATCCCACATGAATTATGAAAATAAGTATAACTACATTATAACCAACAACTGTCTATAAATAATATATATATATATATATATATATATATATATACATATTATTTATAGACAGTTGTTGGTTATAATGTAGTTATATGTATACATATACACATTATGATATCAGTATACATCACGGCAATGAACTGTACATGCTAATAAAACGTTACTTATAACTGATGAATTAAAATGGCTATATTTAACGCGCAGAATTTGCCGATGATAATTTATAGTTTTTATGTTTAAATATGTCCGCCATAACTATAATTAAAAGGCCCGTTATAAAAACAGGCCGAGATCGTTCTAAAAAATAAGTAGGTCCGACCATGCAATATTGAACATTATTGAATTGATTATATAGCAGTTATCACAATACATAATACAACTTTTTATTTTACAAACATTTATTTCTGGCCAACATCACTCCCTCAAACAGGCCGAGATCACTGGCTATACAGGCCGAGATCACTGCCGCACAGGCCGAGTTCACTGGACGACTTCACCAAAAAATAGGCCGAGATCACTCAAGCCGAGATCCCGAAAGGCCGAGATTACTTTGAAGCCTAACAGCGACACCGACAAGCAGTTTGATGAAGGTTGATGTCAATGATGATCTGATCAATTCAAGAGTGTTATCATTTTATGTTATTACGTTTTGTGAGACGTATACATTTCAGTGCCAGCCACTTGAAAACAGGGAACATTACCTGTAACAAAAGTCATAAAATATATTTTAAAAGACAGCACACGGCAATAATGCGCCTGGGCGATAATGAGGAATGGGCACGTATGCGAAGAACAAATTAATACACTAATCATCCGGTTCTTTTGTGTTTAAAGTTATCAATAAATCAATGTATAACCACCTGTCGATATAAAACATTATAAATTCATAGCATGCAGCAATTACACAAGAGCCCGTAAAACATACAACGTATGGGGAGCTTAACATGTAGACATCTACTGCGCATGACACGAGACTGCCAACCTCCTCTGCGGGATCAGGGGTCAATCTCGTTGACCGACGCTCGGTGACCTGCTCTCGCTCTCTCTCATAGCTACTGACGCGGAACCGTGCGCATTGCTGTGCAAGCATAGACGCACTAGCCCGTCGAAGAAACGAATACCAGCGCCAATGTCGTCATTAAGTGAGAATCTAGTTGCCACGGAGAAATCGCCATGCGACTCGATTTGAAAGCAAACGGTGGCGGAGACATTCGAAGACGCGCAGGTGAGTCCACGGCACTGGCACTGATTGAGTTAGGCCTATGATTGAGTCTGAGTATTCTAGCCCCAGAAGGGGCAGTTTGGAGTAAGCGAACCAAAAGAGACTAACGTCCTCTAGGTCATTGGACGCTGTCTAATTCCTGCTACTCCGTCGTTGGTGTCTTCGGTTGGAACAGTGGACTACATTAGGTATGGTCACGAGTATCGACGATGCCATCTCCATGAATCATGGATTCGGCAATGATTGGGTCGAAGCGAAACCACCGTTTTCGCATCCGGTTTATACAAGCGGCGCCAGCGAGCTCCATGGCCATGGGCCGCCCACATCGCTGTAGTCACTGGCGTAGTTTTTGCTCCACGACAGACTTATTTCGTTTTGAGGTCATGAGGTGGATCTCATGTTAGATACATAATTAGTCAGAGGTATAAAATCATATATATATATATATATATATATATATATATATAATTATATGCTTTTATATCTCCGACTAATGATGTATTTTTCTGGCTACCACTAAATAGGCCTGGTCCAAGGTCTTTGGCCACTGCCTCAGCAATAACCTTTCCTATCTGCCTGAGTTGTATAAGTAACCTGGTTGACTTAGCAACAGTTCTGCCTCTGCTGTCTGCTTCTTGTGTTGTAAGCTGCGGGTACACATGTACCTACCGGCTACGGCTACACTTGGCTGCGTTCTTATACATGTATAAATAATACAGTTTATGTCGATGTGGTTGTTTAAAAATACAGTGAATGCACCTATTGATATCACTTCAGTTATGGTTTGGCAACATTTCTTGCAATGTCAAACGTGTCACAAACACATTATTTATGGTTAACATAAATGCAATATAGCCACAACAACACTTCTGAGATGTTTATTAACATTAATTTTATTTTTGCTTGCTCTAAAATATTGCAGGTCTGTAAATATTTTGAGTCGCCATGCAGACCACTGTAGTAAAAAAATTAAGTCGTCGAAGTCATTTTGGGGCGACATTGGCGACGGCTAAATTTGTACTTCAAATTAGAGAGTCGGAAAGAATTAGCTTTATCAAACCAGGGCTGGTTCCAATTTTGTAATTGATTACAGCAAAATTTTGTAATTGTAATTAATTATGGTTTCGAAATGTTGCTGTAATTGTTATATTTTGTATAATTGAAAACTTATTTCAATTACAATCAATTACAGTACGTTTCATATCACGAACTGCCTGAACGAATTGTCAATAAAAATATAATTTAAGTCTCATATGAGTTGAAAATCAAGACTAATAATAACACCTGCTTATATATTTATATTTAAGTCTCAGTATTCACTGTCTGGTGGGAACTGGTCAGTGGTGCTAGTGGTGGGTATCCTTAGCAATTAGCCTTATCAGTAAGTTGGTAACAGCCAGGAAGCAATAAACAATGCACAGACATTGTCAGACAATGGCTAAGCTGGTATTCAAACAACATGGAAAGACCTGTAGCCTGATATTGCTTCAGCTCAAAGAAACATTGCATAGTTATCAAGCCAATTACACCCCTTGTGTTGTGGTGGATTGGAGGCAGGTCAGGTGGCAAGGACCTTTTATATGGCCTTTCTTCCCATTCCCAACTCACACAAAGCAAAGGGCAGACCAATTAAGAATGTCAGCTTAGAGCAGGAGCTACAACCTCAAAGTAAACACATCAAACCCTATTGTTAGTATTTTCCAAAGAAAAATGTAAGATATGCGCACGGATAAATGTCTGTATTTATATGTCCTGTAGGATTATGTCTGGATATTGCATTCTATTTTATATAATAAAAATATGTTTTAAACGGCTATCTTTTTATGTAGTATAATTCAAAGTCACAATTCAACAAAATGTACAAACATTACCGTTATATTTGTTTATCAATTGTGTACAAAATAATGAAATTCAGCAAAACATACAAAAATACATAATTAACAAATGCTGAAGATATTTGGTTCCGCATAATGTAATTGAAATTAAATGTAATTGATATCATTTGTGTAATTGGACCCAGCCCTGCATCAAACTATATAGCATACCAACGAAAACAATAACGCTTACTGATATTAAGCAGAAATGACAATGCTAGCATCACAATGCAAAACATTCATCTGATCTGACGTTTGAATAACTTTGAACGTGATTGACTGTGCGTTGGCATAGATACACGATTGTTTCACTGCACTGCGAAAGATTTGTGCGAATTATGTGTCATACTTCCATCGAACATTTCATGCGGTTTCAACTTTATGGTAATGTTATACTATGCATCTGGGGTGTTGAAGCCAACCCATGTACATGTAGCTAGTAGACACAGTGATCTAAGGGAGTAGGCCTTAATTAAGCAGTGGGTTAACTGGGAATCTGTCACAGAATTAGAGCCACATTGTCTAGTTGGCAATAAATAGGCCTGGTTAGAAATCTTTGGCCACTGCCCCAGCAATAACCTTTCCAATCTGGCTGAGTCATGTAATTAACCTGGTCGAGACTTAGCAACGGTTCTGCTTATTGTGTTGTAAGCTGCGGGTACACATGTACCTACCGGCTACGGCTACACTTGGCTGCATTCTTATACATGTATAAATTATACAGTTTATGTGCACTTCGCTTTGCGTGCACGTGCACCTCATTTGCTGTTCAGTTAAAGATAAACTCCCACAAGACAAAAAATTCACAAACTATTCATCACTCACATATTGAAGGATTATTTGATAGTAAAAAACTAGATATCTGCATAAAATGTGAGTCAAGATAAATTGCAGGGTCGATTGTCGATGGAGGTGCAACTTGTGCTTCAAATTAGAGAGTTGGAAAGAATTAGTTTCAACAAACAACATAGCATATCAACAATAACGCTTACTTATATTAAACAGAAATGAAAATGCTAGCATCAGAATGAAAAAAATCGGCTCATCGGATGTTTGAATAACTTTGAACATGGTTGACTGTGCGTTGGCATAGATACACGATTGTTTCATCACACTGCAAAAGATTTGTGCAAATTGCATGTTATACTTCCGTAGAACATTTCATGCGGTTTCAACTTTACATGTACATGTAGCTAGTAGACACTGTGATCTGGTTTTGGGGTCATTTCTATGTGTCTGTGTTTATTTATATTGCAAAGTTCCAAACATTAGGTGAAATAAACACATTTGAGTTTAACAGAGCTGTTTGTGAACATACTTGGGTGCATGTGTACCTACTGAGTACACCATAAAGTTGAATAGCTGAACTTTCATTGTAAATCCAATGTCTATTCATCCAGGTGATTCCACGTTTGTATTCCAAATATACAAGAGTATAGTCCAATAGTATCAATACTTTGTGCATGAGTTGGTGTACTGGCACAAAGTATTTTGGATCTTTCAAAGGATTTATGATTTTCACGGTTCTGTTTTGAAATGTGGTTTGATATATTTGTCATGGTGAATATATTCTTTGTCAGTTATAATGTAGTACAGTCCAGGCATGGGGCAATTCACTTAAAAAGTTAATTAATTAAGTTACAATTAACTCAGAAATGTTCCAATTAAATTAAATTAACCTCACATATTTCTCAGGTCAATTAAATTAAACTCCCAAATTCTTCAATTAAATTAACAATTAACTTTAATTCAATTAACAATTAAATTATGTTTTGGTAGAAATGCAGATTTACACGTTATAACAGTTCTAAAATTACAAGTTGGTTCGTAAACGTTACTGTCACAATAGTACAGTGTTCATATATAATGATGGATTTACTTACTTACATCTGAGGAACATTATTATTATCATCAAACAAATCTGAACATTATTGTTGACATATAACAGAAATGTGTTTTGCTTATTCAATATTTATATTCCAAAACATAAATTTTGTTCATGTGGTATTTGATCACATTTTAAAAGTTGTAAATGCTTGTTAAAATTAATATTTTTTTCTGAAAGGAATGTTAAGTGTGGCTGAAGATTTGCAGGATGTGGAGTTTCGTCCTATATTCAACCACCAAATTAACAAAACCGGGTAACTACATACATCATTTCTATGCACCAAGTTGTTATTTATGCAGTGTTTTAATGCTAAATTATTAGGTTTCCCCTTTATACACTAGCATTTTATATTTATATGCATTTTTTTGTATCACTAGAACTGGCTTGCTTTTGATTCCAGTTAGCGCTGTAAAAAAGATCCCAAACTGAAGCTATTTTACTTTTCTCTGCATGTTATATGTACACTTGCAGATGTACAGAAAAATATAGGTACATAGTCTAATGCATAGGTTTACATTGCTGCAAGTTGCCAGCCAAACATGTTTAATTTAGACAGAGATTTGAAGAATCCATCATTTGTCAACTTATCACACTACCAGGACATTCCATTGTCTAGGCCTTCCCTCCAACTCACAGGTGCCTGAATGACCAGCCCACTCCAGTTGATGCAGATACTATTAGTGCCCTGTGATGTTCTCCCTCCCATTAACACATACCTTAACCTGATCTCTGTCAAGCTAATGAACAGTGACTGCAGGCCTTTTGGAAATGCTTGGGTAACATGGGTGTGAACTATCCAGTAATACCAACTGTTAAATGAGCACTTAATTGAGAGTTAATTGGGAATTTGTCAATTAAATTAAATTAATCCCTTTTGGTGAAGTTAATTAATTTAATTTAATTAATCTAGCCTTTCTGGTAAAGTTAATTAATTTAATTAAATTAAATTAACTGAGTTAATTAAATAAAAAATTTACAATTGAAATTAAACCATGCCAGGTACAGTCCTTTTGATTGTATTATCCAAGTGCACGAGCAACTAAGGACTGTATATGATTGACTTCAGGCAAGTGATGTAGCTGTAAGGAACAGTTGTTGTGTAGCCATTAGTGTTGTGTACAGTATGGCTCTATATAGCATACGGTACATAACATATATTTATATGGTACAGTGTACAGGTTTTTTTTTGGTGCATCTAAAGAAACATACTATTGAAAGCGTTTCCTTGTGTTAATACTTTTCTTTACTGTTTATACACGAAGACGCTGGCAGATGACATTCATTGTGAGAAACTTTACCTAAGTTTCCATTTGTTTTCAAATTTTCTAGCCTATTCAGTGAATCGTATTTATATATGAAATATCAAAGATGCTGGAAATAAATTTATTTGTAGTTAAAAAACACTGAGATGTGTGTTTGCATGAAAGTGATCTGGTTCACAAATCATTCAGAGAGAGGTGTTCCACACACTACATGCAGGCAAAGCTTTCATGTTGATTTAATGGTGGCACCACACTGGACTGGGTGCCAGCCCATTGACAATTTGCTCTTCTGGACATGCGCACTCCGCATTGAAAGAAGTGTGCATGCCACAATGTGTCGAATGCATTGTCTTTTTGTTCAAATTCAGTAACTTTTACATGATTTTGGAAGCTTTAACTATTGTCAATTGAAGATGTAACATACTGGAATACCGGTTCAGACATGCCACATATTTTTGGTTCCAATCTGTATTTTCAACCAGAAAATCTATAGAAATCTTTATCAACTATAAATCAATTATATATATACACACACACAGATTTTCTGGCTGAAAATACAGATTGGAACCAAAAAAATGTGGTGAGAATTTATTTCTATATTTAATCAGTGGAATGCATGGCTGACTTGGCGAGCTTCTCTGTCAAGACAAGTCGAGACAGTTCATGGCAGCAGCTGTCAATGTTCATTTTGCACTGGAGATATGCAGACTGCCCTGCAAGGACCGGGCTTTGGGTCCAGGGCCTGGGTTGAAAAAATATTAAATACATTGAGCTTGGGCCTTGGTCTAGTGTGAGCGGGCTGGGTCTGGACCTAATGAAATTATTAATATAAAACCCAGATTTTTTTATTTTAATATTACTAAAAACTTATAAATTGTATTTCCGCTTAATGAATGTTTAAAATTATTTCTTTAGTATTACATAGTTGCAAATTGAGACCTTGCATGGTATATATTGGAATGTAGGTTAACCTCTTTTCAACAATGGGACTTCCAATGGTATAATTTTAGTAATGTGGATTCTTTTAATAGAGACATTTCATATAATAGCAATGCATAGTATTGCATACACAGCACACACATAATTATTATTACTACATAGTACATACAGAATACAGATGATACATATGCATATTTTTGGCATGAATGTAGCCTTTTGCATAGATCTAATGGTCCCGTAATTTCACTTGGCTGGAAGTTGCTAGCCCCAAATGTTTACTTTAGACATATTTGCAGAAGCAAATCAAGCCATGATTATTTGCAATCAAGCCATAATTAACCATCAAGGTATCACCCTTTGACCCTACCAATGGATATTCTATTGTCTCCCCTCTAAATCTTGCCTGCCTGAATGACCTGCCCCTCTTATAAATATGTTTTACACTTCCAAACATCTTGTTTTCCTTATTACATTATTTTGTATCTCTAGTTGTAGAAAAAGAATTGTTTTGGCGACCATTTTGGATTACGTAATCAAAATGCTTTATGGTGAAACTCAAAATGTCCGTACGCCTAAAATTGCTCTACACACCAACACCAACAATCTTGCAAAATTTCATACTTGTAACGCAAAAATGCACAATTCTGGAACATATATCTTCAGCTATTGCTAAAGTTTTGATAGCAGACTATTTTTATTATTAAATATTTATTGAATTAATGGTTGACTGTGTTACAAGTTATGCATCCATGTTGAAATGAATAT
This sequence comes from Lamellibrachia satsuma, assembly GCA_033239005.1. Classification (NCBI taxonomy): domain Eukaryota; kingdom Metazoa; phylum Annelida; class Polychaeta; order Sabellida; family Siboglinidae; genus Lamellibrachia; species Lamellibrachia satsuma. The sequence goes on along the minus strand of BSQZ01000068.1, from coordinate 2,033,772 downwards.
TGTAGTTGTCCACTGTTCTTTAGTTTACATCGCAGCCAAACAGTTCTCATGTTTCTCCGTTTAGTATGCTGCATAAGCCTGATTGTAATGGCTTCTTGAAAAAATAACATATTTGTCTTTGAAAAGAATGAGAACAGACTGAAAATTATTGGTGGAACAACTGAGATTCAAAGTGTATTTTGTTCATTTCACAAAGTAGCATATCAAGAACACTCTTACAATAATGAAAGATTGGTATTATGGAGTATTTAAGTGTTTTAGAGCTGATATGTGTATCTTTCTGCATAGGAATATCTAGGTTAGTTTACCAAGTGCAATTAGAGTATTGCTAAGAGACTACTTCTGTACCCTATGGTTATTCAAAGATGCATGGTTGTTATTGAATATTGCAATTGTTCACGGTTAGTTATTTAAAATCTGATGTCAAAATCATCTCTTTATTAGTTATGCTGCGTGAGCCTTGATGAAAGGGCTTCCGAACATCAGGCTATCAGTTAAACTGCGGAAAATTATGATTTTGTTCATAAAATATTAAATATAATTTTATGAATGTTCTGATTCTTCATAATATTTGCATTTTTGAAGTTTTATTTCAGTTAGTAATGTTTTTAAGTTGATATATAATTTGTGCATTTTAAATAGTGAATGTTAAGTGTACGTCCATAACATTCAGAGATGTACGTTACATAACAAGAAAAGTGTACATCCATAACGACAGACACATGAACCTGTGACCTAGTTACTAACAGGAAATGCAGTAATTTCTACTTTACTTGGAAGCTTAAAGTTTACCATACAAGCACATAGATTTGTTATATTTTATGTGTTCATATTTCACAGAGTTTTTGAAATGTTTGAAGCAACATTCAGAAATAATTTTCTCTGAGTACGTCCATAACGGGACTATTTTTAGAACGTTTAAAAAATGAGTAAACCTGGAGGGCTGTCATTTGGAAGGTTAATAATACTAGATAAGTTTTATTTTTAATTGAATTGAATAGAATTTTACACATTATGCCCATTTGAAAATCCACCTATGAGTGCTCCAGCTGTGCTGTATTGCATGTCTTGACAAAGTGTCAAAAATTCTCTGAAATGTACGTTCATAACCCCGGAACTGCCCACATACATATCATGTCCATGGTTCGCAGCGCACATGTATCCAGTATGTAGCCTCATTTATAATTTTGTGACTTGTAGAGGATCGTTACCTCCGTTATCAGTGTGATTGGAGACAACCTGAGTGTCACGTTGGCTGCAGTGAATACCTGCTCAACATTCACAAGTCTCCATCTATCAACAAAAGGTAATTGTTATCTTATTTAATTATTTATAGATCTGAGTCATTCAGTGTCAAATCAACCAATTTTCAGGAAATTAAAAAAGTTGATATCTCATAATTTTTCAAATCAAATAAAAAATATTTCTAATATGACTATACTTGAGCACTTCTGCAAAAAAGCTAAGCATTTACATGTAAATTGTGAACAAGGGATATGTGCCCAAAATCGCTCCCATTAATTTGACCTGAAATTTGAGAATGCACATGTATATATATATATACACAGTATTCCACCTATTAAGCATACATGCCCTATTTTAATCAGCAGGATTCATAATTATTGCAATTGGACAAGTGTGGAACAACTGAAAACTGCCGTCATCAGGTGTTATACAGTTGGCGTGACTTTTTAGTTGTTCTACACTAGTCACCAAATGACACCACTAGTGTTAAACAGTTATCTTATTGGTAGAATACGAGAAAGTGGTTGAGATAGAGAGGCAGAAAAAGACGGTGAGGTATAGAGGCAGAGAAAGATGGTGAGAGAAAGAGAGCGAGGTACAGGGAATGGCAGAGAAAGAAAGTGAGGTACAGAGAATGGCAGAGAAAGAGGGTGAGGTAGAGAGAGTGGTAGAGAAAGAGGGTGACGTAGAGAGAGTGGTAGAGAAAGAGGGTGAGGTAGAGAGAGTGGTATAGAGAGAGTGGCAGGGAAAGAAGGTAGGGTATAGTAGAAAAAGTGGCAGAGAAAGAGGGTAGGGTATAGTAGAAAAAGTGGCAGAGAAAGAGTGGCAGCATTCCCATTTATACCACCATGCTACATGGTGGATTATAATGGAACTTAAATAGTTGGGTAACTCTGACAAAATCACGCCATTTTGCAGAATGTAATAATGCTGGTTTTGCATGCATAAAATCTGTGTTAGGTGCTTTGAAGCAAAGGACACTGTTATAGAGGCATGACCTAAACATTTATACATGTTTGTATGTAATTTTTTTTAATTTGATGTCTATATTCATACCAGTTTTGGTCAATTATAAAATGGTAAATAAACAGGATTCTAGTGGTTCAAGAGTGATTGACACGGAGTGTTGCAGACTTGCTCAGACTTGCTGAAGATATCCTTTTAATAATCTACACTAGACACCACTAGATACAAGTCAGTGCATCTGGTCCTAAGTAAGGACAATATGTACTACCAAAATAGTATTGTGTGTGATGTCATCACTCGCTGTTTAATTTGTCTGCCTGTGGTTCTCTTACTCGAACTATAAAGTCCAAAAGTTGCCACCATGTTTCGACTAGAAGGGTGTATTGGTAAACCCAAGCAACTAGTAAATTGATGAACAATCAAGCAATTGATGAACATGTAGTTGTTAGCCATTACTCACAGAACTTGTGGCAGCTACATGGGCCAGCAGAACACCATCACAGCGCTGAGCACTGGGAATTATGTGTAAACTTCAGCATCAGGATGTGCCACTGCAATCATTCTGCTACTTTCTAAATCAGTCAGTTTATCTTTTGCAGATGCTGCAAGTTGGAAGCAAAGAAAAGTTACCTGGCTCAGGTAGGTTGGTGATAGGAAAATACTGTATTTCACCTAATAAACATACAGTACATTAAAAACATGTCAAGGAATCTGTTCTTATCAGCTTACACAACATTTTTTTCTCTAGACAATAAGGTAGCTATTTAACACTAGTGTTATAATTTGGTGACTAGCGTAGAACTGAAAAGCGGTGCCAACTGTTTTTAAGGTTAATTGGTGTATGTGTTTCATATGGACAAATTGACAGTTAAGTTTGGGATTTGGAGTTATTGTTCTTTGTTTGCCCAATAAGATACACATTTTGAATTTATTTTGTGCACGTATTAGCACGTAATAGTAGCCCATTAAAAATTATGACTTGCTTAAAGGGAAACAAGTCATGGTTTTGGACATATTTAACGAGATCTAACAAGATTACCGTACAAGGCAAAGGCCCAGATGGCAAGTGGACAAGGAAGCCATTGTCTTATCGAGAGTCAAACATTTTTAATCTGTGTAATCCGCCCTCCTGAGATATGTGTCAACCTTATTTTTAAACATATTCACGATGTTAGCAGTTACACAACCTGTAGATAATTTGTTCCATTCATTGATTTTCCTCTGTGAGAGCGAGTACTTCCTGATATCCAATCTACACTGATCCTTTACTAATGTTACCTCATGTCCTCTAGTTGTATTATTTTTGTTGAATGAGAAAAAATATTTCTATCAATATTTTCATACCCATTCAGTGTCTTCAATTTGATCTCCCATTAACTGCCTTGTCTCTAGGGTTGTTAAACCACATTCTTTCAGTCATTCTTCATAACTAAGGTCTCTCAGTTCTGGAATCATTTTAGTTGCTCCTCTGTATTCTTTCAAGCGTATCTATATCTTTCTTACGATATGGCCGCCAAGCTTGTATACAGTACTCTAAACGCATAATTATTGCTTTATACGAAGGTAAATTAGCCTTTTCTCCTTGTGTGTTATATTTCTTCTAATCAACCCAAGAATTTGATTACCCTTTGAAGCTGCAATACCACACTCCTCTGAAACTTTCATATCAGCGCTTATTGTAACTCCTAAGTCCTTTTCTTTTATAGTAATTCCCACAACAGCATCTCCCATTTTATAGTTTACATCCAAGTTCCCATGTCCTGTATGTAGGCATTTACACTTCCCAAAATTTAACAACATCTGCCATTTCTCAGACCATTTCACTAATCTGTCTAGATTGTTTTGTAAATGTTGTTTATCACCATCATTGATTTAACAAGATTTAACAAGATTGCCATCCCAAACAACAAGTTCCAGATGGCAAGTGGACAAGGAAGCCATTAGCTTATCGAGAGTCCAACAATTTTCTCATCCATGTGTAGCTCGCCCTTATCAAATATCTGTCAATTCTATTTTTAAACATATTCACATTACTAGCATTAACACAATCATTTGGCAGTTTGTTCCATTCATTTATCACCGTTTGTGAGAAAGAGTACTTTCTCATATCCAACCTACACTGCTCCTTAACTAATGCTGCTTTGTGTCCTCTGGTTCTACTGCCTTCTTTAAGTTTGAAGAACATATTCCTATCAACATCCTCATAACCGTTCACTAACTTAAACACTTCTATTTGGTCTCCTCTTAGTCTCCTGGTCTCTAGTGTTGTCAAACCACATTGTAATAAGCGACTTTCGTAATTAAGGTCTCTCAATTCTGGAATCATTTTAGTTGCTATTCGTTGTATTCTTTCTAGCTTGTCTATGTCCTTTTTACGATATGGCTTCCATGCTTGAATACAATATTCCAAATGTGGTCTAACTATTGCTTTGTACAGGTTCTCCTTATACATGATAGTTCGCCTAATTAGCCCTAGAATTTGATTTCCTTTCGAAGCAGCAATCCCACATTGCTCTGAAACTTTCATGTCAGCACTGAATGTTACTCCTAAGTCCTTTTCTTGTGTGGTTCTACCAAGTACAGCATCCCCCATTTTATATTCTTCATTCATGTCCTATGTGTATACATTTACACTTCCCAAAATTGAATAACATTTGCCATTTTTCTGACCATTTAACTAATTTATCTAGATCATCCTGTAAACTTTGTTTATCTGTATCATTAGTAACCTTTCTGAATACTTTTGTGTCATCTGCAAATTTGAGTACTTTACTAGATATGTCATCTTCCAAATCATTTATATATATATATATATATATATTAAAAACGGTATAGGGACTAATACTGATCCCTGTGGTACCCCACACAAAACCGATTTCCAGTTTGAAATCTCACCATCTATTATTACTCTCTGTTTTCTGTGTGTAAGCCACTTTTCTATCCAGTTGATTACACTTTATCGAAAGCTTTCTGAAAATTTACGTAGACAACATCCACTGGTGACCCGTCATCTACCCACTTTGTAATTTCTTCAGAAACACATAAGAGATTGGTTAGACATGACCTTGCTTTTGGGAACCCATGTTGAGATGTATTTATTAATTTATGTTTTACAAGGAATTCCACCATGTGGTCTCTAATTAATGTTTCGAGTAATTTACATACAACTGATGTTAAACTCACTGGTCTGTAATTTTCTGGCTTGTTCCTCGATCCCTTCTTAAATAGCGGCGTAATGTTTGCTTCTTTCCTTTCTGAAGGAACTATTCCTTCTAGTGACAAGTTAAGTACTAATTTGCCCAACAGTTTCCTTAAGCAGTTTTGGTGGTATGCCATCAACTCCAGGTGATTTATTATCTTTCATCTTCTTAATTTTCTTTGCTATCATTTCAGGAGTTACAAATAACTGACCTAAATGTTCTTATTTATTGCCCTCAAATTTACTGGAAGTGAGCTGATATCTTCTGTGGTAAAAACTGAGCTGAAATACTCATTCAGGACCTCTGCCATTTGAAACCCTTCTGAAATTATGTTTCCCCTGTTGTTTTCCAGTGGTCCGACCTTATCTCGAACTTTCAGTTTACTCCTTACATAAGCATAGAAACTCTTGCTATAATTTTTTATATTACCTGCCAATTTTTTTCATAGGTTCTTTTATTTTTTCTAATTTCAGTTGTAGATAGGTTAAGTGCCTCTTTGTACTTTGCATAGTCTTCATCCTTTCTGGTACGCCTATAAACCCTCCACATAATTTGCTTAAACACTATTTTTCTAAAAGCTTCTTCTGACTAGTGTTTCTTACTAGACCATTTTCCTTGGTTTTTTTCATGGGAAAAAATTTATCGATGATACTCTCAATTGCATATTTTAGAATATTCCAACATTCAGTTGCAGGTTTATTGATCAGCATGTTATTCCAATCTAGCTTTGCTAAGTATTTTCTCATATCTTTATAGTTAACTTTGTAGAAGTTTCTCCTATACGTTTTTTTATTTTACTTTCTGATTTTACATTGATGTCAAAATGTATTTGATTGTGGTCACTGTTATTAAATGGTTCATGTATTTTACATTGTCCACTAATTCTTTTTGTGATGATAAAACTATAACACATTTTCTCCCCTGGTTGGTTCTAGCACGTGCTGCGTAAGGAAGCTATTCTGCATTAAAAATAGAAATTGTTTGGTCCTCACCCCCTGTACTCTAGAGAGTTCCATTGCATGTGTCCATGGTTAAAATCTCCCATTATGATACATTCCCCTTTACTAACTTCCTTTATAGCATTTTGTATTTTTGTGTTATCCTCTTCGTTTATGTTTGGACTTCGGTAAACTAATCCAATAGTTAATTTTTAATTTCCTGAAACTATTTTGCACCAAACAGCTTCATCGTAATCTGCTTCCCTTTCTAATTTTATTTCATAAGCCTGAATATACTCTTTAACATATAAAATAACTCCCCCTCCCCTTCTTCCTATTCGATCTCTCCTAAACAATACGTATCCTGTCAATCTTAATTCAGCATCTGTTATGTCTGTGTTGGCCCATGATTCGGTAATACCAATTATTTGAGGGTCAATATCTTCTACCATAATGTTTAATTCGTTTTTCTTATTTACTATACTCCTAGCATTTAAACACACACACTGTAACCTGCTTCAGACATGTTTTTCGGACATTTTGTTATTGGTTTATCTGTACTAGAGGCCTCTTGTCCTGCTTGAGGGATCTCTAAGTAACCACACTGCTCTTCTAGTTTAAATAGTGTTTACTACCAAAAATATTCATTATGCTACCCATGCCACTGTCTACTGCTGCTGTGAATCCATCCGCAAATACTGCTTCCCCTTTCCACTTAGATGAAGCCTGTCCTTCATGTACATATCAGCCCTTCCAACAAAACTTCCCCACAAATCCACAAAACCAACTTCCTCTTCCCTAAATAGCTTCAAGCATGGTGATTGCCATCCCCCAGCAATTTCGAAATCTATGACCCCTCCTTCCTATTACTGGTAGAATCCCTTACAGCAGCGTTTGGCAACCTGCGGCCTGTGGGCCATCTGTGGCCCGGGCAGCTATTTCATGCGGCCCGCGTACTGATAGCGAGATTATGCATAGTGCGGCCCGCACTCGCAATATTGCCTAGATTAAATTCTAAACGAGTCTTCTAGGCGAGACATATCACATAATGCAATGCAGACATGCAAGTTCTATCTTTTGTGTTTGAGTGATAATGTTTTGTTTTGAATAACACTCGTCGTGACTCGTTAAATCACTGGCAGTTCCAGCACCTTCCATCCGAGATAAATGTGCAATATTAACAATTCCTGCACTAAACCGAAGTGCCCTGGCTAGATTGGGTTGCCATGCTGTGCTGAAGGGTGCAGAATGTCTCTCATTCGCTGACCTCTTATGGGTGTGCAATTTTAGTCTACATTACAGAGCACCTCACTCTGCTGAACGCCCAACTCCAGGGACGAGAACAACTAATCAATTAATTCTGCCAGTTTGTCTTCGCTTTCAAGACCAAGTTGCAATTGTGGAAGACATAACTGCGGGATGCAAATTGCGTGCACTTCCCGATTCACAAGTCTCAGGGCTTGCAACAGGGAGTGAAAATTAAATATAACTTCGTGTAATGCAAGCCATGAATGCATCTAACAGACGGCATTTGGAAGACATTTGAGGCTCGCAGTCTCCAGTCTACAACCAGATGTGGGACACTTGGTGGCGCAGTAACATCACCAACACCAGGCATCAGTGTCACACGGTCAATATGGCATCGATGACACGCCAAGAACACGTAACATGAATAATGTGTGTTTTTGAATAGCATATTGACTATCAAACTGTTTTTTTAAATCAGGCCTATTTACAACAGCACTTGATACCACTGCTACACACAAAGAAGTATGTGTGTATGTATGTATGTATGTACACAGAGGGTGATAAATGAATGGAACAAACTGCCAAATGATTGTGTTAATGCTAGTAGTGTGAATGTGTTTAAAAATAGAATTGACAGACATTTGATAAGGGCGGGCTACACATAGATGAGAAAATTGTTGGTCTCTCGATAAGCCAATGGCTTCCTTGTCCACTTGCCATTTGGAACTTGTTGTTTGGGATGGCAATCTTGTTAAATGTATGTAAGTATGTATGTGTGTATATATAAATATATAAATATATATATATAAATATATATTTACACATATATATATATATATATATATATATATATATATATATATATATATATATATATATATATTATATATATGTGTGTGTATGTATGCATGCATGTATGTGTATATATATATATATATTGTACCAGTTACAAGGATGAATGATAATATCCTTATATGCGTGCGTGCGTGCATGTGTGGCCCACTGACCTATTCCAAGTAACTAATTTGGCCGTCCATTCAAAAAGGTTGCTGAACCCTGCTATAAACCCTCCATATAGTTTGCTTGTACGGCAATGTACGCTATTTTTGTAATAGCTTCTTTTGACAAGTGTTTCTTTCTAGACCATTTTCCTTGTTTTTTTTTCAACGGAGCAAATTTATCAATGATACTCTCAATTTTGTCTCTTAGAATGTTCCAACATTCAATTGTGGTCTTATTCCTCATCAAGTTATTCCAATCTAACTTTGCTAAGTATTTTCTCATATCTTTATATCTACCTTTGTGGAAGTTTCTCCTGTATTTTTTTGTACTTTCTGGTTTTACTTTGATGTCAAAATGTATTTGATTATGATCACTGTTACCTAATGGCTCATGTATTTTGACATTGTCTGCTAATTCATGTTGTGAAGACAAAACTAAATATAATACATTCTCTCCCCTGGTTGGTTGTAGCACATGTACTCTAGAGATTTATTTCCATTGTATGTGTCCATGGTTGAAATGTCCCATTATGATAAATTCCCCTTTACTCACTTTTTATAGCGTTTTATGTTATCCTCTTCGTTTATTTTTGGACTTCGGTAAACTAATCCAATAGTTAATGTCAAATTTCCTGTAACTATGTTGCACTACTAAACAGCTTTGTTGTAATCTGCTTCCCTTTCTAATTTTATTTCATAAGCCTGAATAGATTCTTTAATATATAAAATGACTCCCCCCTCCTATTTTTTCTATTCGATCTCTCCTAAGCATTACATATCCTGTCAGTCCTAATTCAGCATCTGATATATCTTTGTTGGCCCATGATTCAGTTATACCAATTATGTGAGGGTTAATATTTTGTACCATATTGTTTTTCTTATTTACTATGCTCCTTGCATTTAAACACACGCATTTATATCCAGCTTCAGAATTCACCATAAGAGTTACTAAAGCATAACCATTTGCAACTACAATTAAGAATATCACGCCAGTGGTTTACTAGAAAAACCTTGTTGGACACAGAGCATCTTAATTTCATAGGCCGCACCATACTGTTAGATAACCTTATGTCATGAGGGCAGTTAGTCTAACAAAATTTGCTTGCCAAATGAAACTATATTTTCGTATTCCTGTACTTGCCATTAGGATATGACCATGCTATTTGCATCCAAACTCAACTTATGTAACATACTTTGGCCTTTGTTTAAAACCTAGTCCGCTTTATGACAAAATAGAATGTTTGTTTGAGACTTTTGCATTGGTTCTGTGCATTCCTGCCTCCCTTAATACATCACAGATAGTCTAAGTTACCCAATTTTCATAGAGCTACACATGCATTTATCGGTCGAGCTGGTTAACATATCAGCCCTCAGTCATTTGGAGAAATGATCAAAATCTCCCACTTTTAGAACACATTCTGTAAACCACTGGCGTGATATTCTTGATTTTAGTTGTACATGATCAGTTTCTCTTTTTGGTGTATAGCCCGAAAACCATGACTTTTTCATTTTAACATATAATGTTAACATTTTGCATTTTTTTTATGCAAATTAAATATAATATTGTTAGAAGAATGGTTGACATTACAGGGCTGCCAACCATTACGATTTCTGCAGAATCATTACGATTTTCTGTCTTTCATTACGCCATTACGCCCATACTCTGAAATATTACGATAAATCGTCAATTTTCCCAGTAATAATTTTGCTCGGACCATATCCACCGTTTTACCACCCCCGCGCACAGACGTTTATTTTGCGCGGGATAGTGATAGCAGCTGATGAAACAGACAGAGTTCATCAGGTGGAGAGTCAGCACGTTGCCTGAAAGTGTCATCACAGCCAGGAATGATGTGGCCTGGGGCATGATGCAGCAGATGAAGAATGGCAATGGACAGCCACAGTACGCCACTCTTTGTTCCGTCATGCTGGGCATTCTGGTGCTGTTTCACAGCAACGCTGATTGTGAACGAATCTTTTCATTTGTGACCAAAACGAAAACTGCCTTCCGCCCCAGTATGTCTACCAAGACTCTGAGCAGCCTACTGGTACATAAAGTGTCCATCAATGCAAAAGGAACAACGTGTTTTCAGCAGAAACATTCTCGTGCCTTTCTGGCTACAGCTAAAAGTGCCACATATCAAAACCTTCAAGACAAATAAACATTCACAAGTGACTGTAATGAGATAGAACTGAAATATAATGTGTTATTTTGAATCTAATCTAGAAATGTTGATCGTGTTACAATATTATTATTATATACCTGAAATAAAATTTATTTGGAAAGTATAATCTGGAAACGTTGATGATATACTTGAAATAAAAGTTGTTTTTTTAACAGTTTGGGAACACAATCTGTAATTATATCACATTCCTATGATGTTTGGGTAATATTAAACATGAAAAACTATTGAAATATATATATGGGCCGTAGGCCGCGATTCGCGCGAAAATCATTACTCTTTCCAATTTTCAAATGTTGGCAGCTATGACATTAGAGCATTGATGCAGACATGTTTAGGCTAATATGTAATTGTAATTTGTTTCACTACATCAGTTACCTACTGAGTCTGTGAAAGAGAACATGTGTTTACCCAGCAGAACGAAGCCTGAAGGACAGCAGCAGTAAACTTGGTCACCGGAGGATGCCTTCTAGCCTGTTCTCCAAGTGGCGCAGGAATCGCACAAGCTACTTGCTGGTGGTCTTGGGCACAATGCTCTTCTGTGTCTTGTGGACACTTGGCAGCCTGCCCATCACACGCCCTATTGCCCAACCAATTACATTCAGTCAGTGTGCCCACACTGGTGACGTCATTCCACGACGACTACACCAGATGTGGAAGAACCGTACAATTCCCAATAGGTGGCGTGAATCACAGCATGCCTGTCGGATTAAGAATGACAACTATGAGTACTTCCTGTGGACGGATGCTGAAATGGAGAGGTTCATTACACAGCACTACGCATGGTTCCTTCCGACTTACCATAGCTACCCATATCCCATACAGGTGCGTAAGTTGTATGTTGTCACCTTTTACTGATAGATGGTGTGCAAAGACATGCTTCTTGTAAGATATGTTTCAGTTGGCTCATAATCTATTGGTTGGTATGTTTTAAAGCGAAACAGAAGTCATGGTTTTCAGCTTATGCACATATAAGAGTCACTAAAACTTAACCATTTGTAACTACAATTAAGAATATTGCGCCAGTGGTTTACTAGCAAAACCTTGTTGAACACACAACTTAATTTCATGGACCGCGCTTGCCAATAGGACATGGCTATGCTATTTGCATCCAAACTTAACTTATGTAACATCTTTTGGCCATTGTTTACTGAACTAGTGTTCTTTCTGGCAAAATAACATGTTTGTTTGAGACTGGCACTGGCATGATATGCTGGATTTTAGTTACATGTGGTTAGTTTTTATTATCTGTTAAGTGCATAGCACCAAAACCATGACTTTTGTTTCGCTGTAAGGTGCAACCGTAAACATTTTTAAATGTTCAGCTGTCCAAAAGGCAGTGATATATAAAAATAATTAACATTTACCTTTGTCATTTCATTAGGACTAGAAAAAACATTTTAAGTTGAATGCTAAATAATGAACTAAGTCCTTAATGTAAGTAACCATTGTCTTTTCAATACGCATATTATAAAAAACATGCATGCGTGTGCTTGTGCTGAACAATATTGGCTTTGTAATTTACAGAGAGTGGATGCTGTGAGATACTTCATACTTTACCATTATGGTGGTGTCTACGTTGACCTTGACCTTCAGTGCAAGTTCTCGTTTGACGCTGTTCTTGCCAACATTTCACGGACATCTCGCAATTACCGTGTTGTGCTTGCTCAGACATTGCCAGGGGGCGTAACAAATGCTGTCATGATGACGCACCCTTGCAGTCCATTCTTTCGCCAGCTTGTCACATCACTTCCAGACAGCAACCATGGCTACGTTTTGCCATATGCAACTGTCATCTTCAGTACCGGTCCGATGTTCCTGACGCTCAGGTTGAATCATTATGCAAGTCGCAATGAGATCTACACGTTTTCAAACCACGAGTTCCGACATGTTTACTTCGAACACAAACTTGGCAGCTCATGGCACTCATGGGATGGTCGCATCATACATGTGCTTGATCACTGGAGCGACATTGCATGTGTCATCCTAGTGCCCTTCATCATCATGGCTATAGTTGTATTCGTCATGTGGCGTAGGCGCAGATACCAACATTGCAACGAACATCTCAAGACAGAACTATAGAAGTACCTGGATGGTGACATTGCATAGCAACTACATGTAAAATCATTCATGCCAGCTGCAGCAGTTCTGGCAAGCCATTGTTTCATTGGGCCTGACACACAGCTAGTTATGACTAGCAATAATCAACTTGTACATCCATTCATCATTGATATTGTCTTCAGGCTTTAAGGATGATTTACTAGGTACTTAGAATCCGTCTCAGTCATTCCATATGAAATCAACCCAACAACTTGATCCCTTTGATTTAAATGATATTAGACACATGATTATTATGTTGGGACTGTAGGACCAGGTGAAAGAAAACATCGGGAGATGGTTAGATCTTAATCGCATAGAGCATCTGTATAGGACCAGGTGAAAGAAAACACCGGGAGATGGTTAGATCTTCATCGCATAGAGCATCTGTATAGGACCAGGTGAAAGAAAACTTCGGGAGATGGTTAGATCCAGATGGCACCAACGACGAATGACTCCAGTACATGGAATTGGAATGAGCTGTCATTAACCCCAGATGTATCACCCGCCTGACTGACAGTAAGCAAAGACAATCCAGGTGGTGATTGATGCTGAAGGAGGGCATATCCATTATTGATCGTTTCTGTCACAAAATTTATGTTAGTAAACATTTTTAGCAATATTGTCTTTGTTAAGAAATTAATTCCGATATCAAATATTACCCAAACTATGTATGTGAACAATCACCAGATGGAAGCCCAGTTTTCCAAGTACAGGTATATGGCTGTAATACAACTGAAAATGCGATGCTCTATGCGATTAAGATCTGGAGATTTAGCTGTCCACTCGATGTGATCAATTCCTTTGTTTTCAAGAAACTTTGATGTCACACATCCCCTTGATGGTGACCTTTTCATACACTATTGTCTTTTGTTTTGCATGTTGTGAAATGATTTCCAACAACAAATATTACCAGGACAGTTTTTTTTTCTTAAAAATTCTAAGTTACTTTTTGAGCAGGGTATTTATAATATAAAATATGAACGAAGACAAGGTAACTTTAGTAATATATATGTGGCTACGTTTATACAACATGGGACCGTAGTATAGGTCATGATGTCAGTCACAGTTCTTCATATCCTAAAGATGAATAGACATAGCTGGTGACTAAAAAAGGACACTGCTGACGTAGCGATGTTTGTAATATTAGTGTGGCAGTTTACTGTGTGAATTTGGTTTTAAAATAATATCATCATGCACTAAAATGAAATGAATGGAAGTTATTTGAGGTGAAGATATAGATATAACGACAATTTTGTTCACTTCATGTTGCCTCAGTTCACTCAATGGTGGATATATATATATATGAACAAATAGTCTTCATGCAGAGAAGCTGAGTTGGTGTTGTGACGAAGATGTCTGCCATGGAGTAAAGTGTAAAGAGCTTTCAGCAGTCCCACGAACTAGATACATTACAGTGTAAGTTACTGTTGCCTTGATGAGCAAATAAACATTACAACATGGCAAATATACCTTGTTGATAAGTAATACAGTATGGTGACATTTGATGGACTGCACATTATGGTAATTGTGAGGTAAAACTTGCAGGCCAGAATCCAGAGAAAATCTTACCAGTGCACGTACATGTCACACATCATGTTTTCACATCTGTAATGCATGCAAACCTGAGTTACTATTATCAATAATGTGTGACATCTGTGACAAATGCATATTGATGCACACACAAAATTTTATTCATGTGCATGCATCGATGCCAACGGGTGTGCTATTTCTAGTTAGTACTACTTGTTTCCAGCATTTGACGTTCTACTAACTGACTAGTGTATATACACTAGTGCCCTGCACGGGCCTAGAATTTGATCCCAAGCCCGGCCCGCAATTAGCAGTCCAGGCCCGCAATAATTTTTCAAGCCCGGCCCAGGCCCGCAAAGTAGAATTTAGGCCCAGGCCCGACCCAGACCATCAATTTTTGGCCCAGGCCTGGCCCGTCCCGCAAGTTCCAGGCCTGGCCCATATCCGTGGGCCAAAGATGGGTAAGCCCGCAGCCCGCATCTTTGATGTGGCACATTGTCAAAAGCTTTCTGAAAATCTAAGTAGATAATATCTACTGGTGATCCCTTGTCAATCCACTTAGTGATTTCTTCAAAAAAACATAACATATTTGTTAAGTATGACCTCGCTTTTAGGAATCCACGTTGAGATGAATTTAATAATTTATGCCTAACAAGGAAGTCCACCGTATGGTCTTTAATTAACCTTTCTAATAATTTACAAATCACTGACGTTAAACTCACTGGTCTGTAATTCTCTGACTTATTTCTCGAACCCTTTTCAAATAATGGTATGATGTTTGCTTCTTTCCATTCAAAAGGAGCAACTCCCTCTTTTAATGACAAGTTGAACACTCTTGCAAAGGGTATACTCATTTGTTATTCTGTTTCCATTAGTAGTTTTGGAGTAAATTCCATCCACTCCAGGTGATTTATTGTCCTTCATTGCCTATATTTTCTTAGCTACCATTTCTGGAGTTTATTGCCCTAAATAGTCTGATTTAGCCTCCTGAAATTTAGCATCTGGAACTGGTAATTAACTAATATTCTCTCTGGTAAATCTGGTATGTCCACTGAACTGAAGTAACCATTCAGGTCTTCCACCATTAAAACCCCTATGATATTATATTACCAGCACTATCTTCTAGAGGTCCGACCTTGTCTTGTACATTTTGTTTACTCCTGACATATGCATCAGAACTCTTGCTGTCATTTTTTATGTTACATGCTAGTATTTGTTCATAGCTTCTTTTAGATTGTCTGATTTCAGTGGTAGCTGCATTGAGTGCCTCTGTAATTTGCAGTCTTCATCCTTTCTGGTACGCCTATAAACCCTCCACATAGTTTGCTTGAACACTATTTTTCTAATAGCTTCTTTTGACAAGTGTTTCTTTCTAGACCGTTTTCCTTGTTTTTTTTTCAAGGGAAAAAATGTATCGATGATACTCTCAATTTCATATTTTAGAATATTCCAACATTCAATTGCGGTCTTATTCATCAGCGTGTAATTCCAATCTAGCTTTGCTAAGTATTTTCTCATATCTTTATAGTTACCTTTGTGGAAGTTTCTCCTATACGTTTTTTTATTTTTACTTTCTGATTTTACATTGATGTCAAAATGTACTTGATTTTGGTCATTGTTTTCATGTATTTTTACAATGTCCACTAATTTGTTTTGTGATGACAAATCTGTATCAACTACATTATCTCCCCTGGTTGGTTCTAGCACGTGCTGAGTAAGGAAGCTATCCTGAATTAAAAATAGAAATTGTTGGTCCTCACCCCCTGTACTCTAGAGATTTCCATTGTATGTGTCCATGGTTAAAATAAATCTCCCATTATGATACATTCCCCTTTACTAACTTCTGTTATAACATTTTGTGTTATCCTCTTCGTTTATGTTTGGACCTCAGTAAACTAATCCAATAGTTAATTTTTAATTTCCTGAAACTATTTTGCACCAAATAGCTTCGCAATCTGCTTCCCTTTCTAATTTTATTTCATAAGCCTGAATAGATTCTTTAACATATAAAATAACTCCCCTCCCTTTCTTCCTATTCGATCTCTCCTAAACATTACGTATCCTGTCAATCCTAATTCAGCATCTGTTATGTCTGTGTTGGGGCATGATTCGGTTATACCAATTATGTGAGGGTCAATATCTTCTACCATAATGTTTAATTCGTTTTTCTTATTTACTATACTCCTAGCATTTAAACACATGCATGTATTATGTATGTTGCATGCAGGCATGTATTCATATATATGTATGTGTGTGTATGTGTATATATATATATACATACACATGCATATATATATACATGTATGTACATATTCATACATGCATGTGTATATATATATATATATATGTACATATACACACATATATACACACATATACATACATATTCATACATAAAGTATACACATGCATATATACATACATATTCATACGTAATATATTAAAGTGTTAAATTTTTTTATGGGAAACAATCATGCATATGGGCTAAGATGTAAGGTTTGATGATAAGACAACTGTGTTAACATTTCAGAGCAACCCATTGAGAGTGACTGCTTTACCATCATGCATACATACAAATTTAACCCTGAAATGTATCTATATATAATGCAATATTTCGAAAACTACTGAACCAATTTTCATGAAATTTTCACTGAGACCTATTCATCAGATAAGGTTTATTCACTTTATATAATAATCTTTGTCTGAATAAACCTACAAAACACTTTCGTCGATGTGTCATAGAAATAATGTCCTCTGTGATTGTCGAAACTGGAGCACGTGCTGGCTTCACAACCGGTGTTGAAAAAATTTTCATGGAAGAATATCACAGATTTCATTCGAAACCGCATAGTCAGCAACCAACGCGTATAATTGTGACAGTCTCCCGAATGGACGTGCGGGTTTAACTAAATTACATATGTAACTGTGATGTGTGATTACTTACAACTGTTTGATGTGATTTTCATGTTGTTGTATTATTCGAACGATGTCAAAGGGAATTTTTCGTTAATTCCGATTCACTGTGTAGTATATATCCCAACTGTATACAACGTCTGCCCCTATGACTATGTATTGACACTGTGTGTGCACGTAATAACGGTTCTTAACATGTCTCCTCACACTGGTTAATATAGCCACACATCGTATGTGTAGTAACCGCCGAAGATGTATGATGATGGAACGTAGTTTATTTCGAGTGGTAAAAAAACGACAAGACACCCCGCTGCATACGTGCAGCTCTAGCCCTGGGCTGGCCCTTCACAGTCGCCCCCTCGTGGATAGATCTGCAAAGTATCGTAATAGTCACCCTTAACCTTTAGTCATAAGAGCTTAATTATCGCCAGCTTTACAGTACAAAGTATCCAAGGCTATCACAACAAATTACGTAGAGTACATAAGTACAGCACACTGTTGACATTGACATACATTCATTCGTAATAAAGAAATGTGCTACATTGAAACTACTATCATAGCAATATCAAGCTAGCTGCCCGGCCCATCTCTGCTCAATGGCCCCCCAACTTTGCAGTTGACTGAATGTAACTCAGCGGGTTATTGTCGGCATACACCGTGAAAGTGGAACCAATAAGGTAATCTCGGAATTTCTCTGTAATGGCCCATTTCAGGGCCAACAATTCCAACTTGAATGAGCTGTAGTTCTCCATATTCTTCTCGGACCCTCTGAGGCTCCTGCTAGCGTACGCAATGACCCTCAGTCTGCCATCTTGCTCCTGTGACAGTACAGCCCCTAATCCTTTAAAGCTTGCATCGGTCTCGAGAACGAAGGGCTTGGTATAATCAGAATATCCCAGCACGTCTGTCGACGTTAACTTCATCCTCAGTTCCTCAAATGCTCCTTGACATTTGTCATCCCAGAGTTCTCCGATAGGCTTGTCACGTTTCTTATGATTCTTGGTCAGTGTTGCTACCACCTCGTGTAGAGGTTTAGCTATCTGAGAGAAGTGTTCTATGAACCTTCGGTAGTAGCTGGCAAAACCCAGGAACCTCTGCAGTTCCTTGACAGTCTTCGGTACCTCCCAGTTGGCAACAGCTGCAACTTTGTCTGGGTCTGGAGATACTCCATGCTCAGAGACCAAATGTCCCAAGTACCTGACCTCCCTCTTGAAGAAGTGACACTTTTCCGGTTTCAAACCTATCTAAGTGTTCTTCAAAAGTCTGACTGTAGACAATTATGTCATCAAGATAAACAAGCAGAATCTGGAACATCTGATCTCCCAGCACTCCTTGCATCAATCTCTGAAATGTGGCAGGAGAATTTGTCAATCCGAATGGCATCCGAAGACATTCAAACAAACCCACTGGTGTGATGAATGCTGTCTTTTCACGGTCCTGCTCTTCCATAGCCACTTGATTAAACCCGGAAGCTAAGTCCATCACAGCACACCATTTTGCACCATGGAGCCTGTCCAGTGATTTTTCAATCCTTGGAAGGGGATATGCATCACGAACTGTCTTAGCGTTGAGGTGTCTGTAGTCTACGCAAAGTCTGAGACTTTGGTCTTTCTTCCTTACCAACACATATGGACTCATGCTTTCCTTGATGATTCCTTTACACAACAGCTTCTTGATGTGTTCTTTGACCTCTTCATACTGGGTTGGTGGAATCCTTCTGTAAGGTTGAGACACATGGATGTCATCTTTCAGCCTAATACGATGCCGTACTGTCTCAGTATAACCCAGTGACTCGTCATCCGTAGCGAATACTTTTGCATGCTTCTCGAGCAAGGCTCTCAACTTGCCCAACTGTGTTTTTGAACAGACATCAACCAGATGAGAGAGATCTACTGGAAATGGTGATTCTTTTGACTCATCCAAGTCTGATTTCACACCTGGTTCGAAGCCAATGTTTACTTCAACTTCATCCACCGCAACTTGTCTGAAGTCAAACTCCTTGTTAGGTTCTCCTTTCTCGATGTCAACTTCTTGAAGCCATCCTACGCGTGTCCTTGGTTTCAACCACACATCCTGAGTTCCCATGTTAACAATCCTGACCACGTAATTTCCCTTCACAGCCTGGGAAAGAGTGCTTACTACCAGAAGATTCCCCGGCAGAATTATTGTGAGTGGTTCAATCATGGCTTGACTGCACTCCCCATGCTGAAGTCCAGTCATCTTTACGGTAGATGCTGATCCAGCCGGTACTCGAACATCACTCCGCCCTGCAATCCTAATAAAACCTCTGACCTGACGGTCATTCTCTGTCCTTATCTCCTGTAGTACTTGAGTCCACCCTTCCACGGCTGTTACGTCATAGTCTTGTGTAAGAAGTTCCTTACAAGCTCCTATCACGTTCATTCCTAAAAAGTCCGGGAATGTCCTGCTTTCTAGCCTGTGTAGAGGGGTCGTGGGGATCCTTTATGATAAGAATTCCTCTTTTAGGAAGTATTTTTCCCAAAACCTCCACATCCAGTTCCACATAACCTATGTAAGGGATGTCTAACCCATTTGCAGCCTTCAGCTTCAACCAACTACTTGTAGATTCAACATCTCCAGTTGCACAAATGTGTTTTCTGAAGAATCCCTCTGTTACTGTTGTCACCACGGAACCGGTGTCCAAAAGGCAAGTCACTTCTACTCCTCCCATCTTCACTTTAGTGACTGGACATCGCCCAACTGCTCGTTGCATAATGCTCTGACGTCTGGGACGAGTAGACTGAGCCGGACTCCCTCCTCCCACTACTTGGCTCCTAGTAATAGGAGGGAACAGTTTTCCGCGGTGTCTGTAGACCTCACATCAGCATGGGCTTCCCGTCTGCTTACGACACCACTCTGCTTCCTCTCGGAACAGTCCTTTTTTATATGACCAGGCTTCTTGCAATAGTAGCAGATACATCTGCCCTGATCGTCTCTCAAGGATGGTCGCTTTGTTGACTTCTGTTCCTGCACATGGCGTCCTTCCCTATCACCACTTGATGGAGCTTCCAACAGCTTCTTCAAACTCGCTACTAGATCATCCAGTGTCCTCTGCTGCTTCTCCACTATAGCTTGAAGCTCAGTTACCTTGTCTGTGGGCAGCATTTCAGTCACCTCCATCTGACAAAGTCCAGCGCTCCTACGGACTGCCTTATCCTCCTCTCCATCAGCCCACAAGATGGCAGCTTCCCTGAGGTCAAAGAAACTAATGGCTGGCCTCTCTCGCTTCAACCTCTTCAGTTCCCGCCGAAGATGTATGTCCCGTACATTCTCGGCAAAAACCTCGCCTATGAGGTGGTCCACATTTCCACCAACTGCCTTGATCCTGCTCCCAATCTGCATTAGTTGATGGCAGAATTGCTGGAGAGTCTCCCCTGGCTCTTGTCTTCTGTTGTGGAAACGGGCCAACAGCTGGGCTGAATTTAATTTTTCTCCAAACACCCTCTCTAGTATCTCCTGCAGCCTTCTGGGGTCCCTTCTTTCTGCTGCTGTCCTGTACCTCACCTCCTCGCGTGCGGAGCCTTCAAGGTTTGAAATGATGTAGTCAGCCTGTTCAGCTGGTGTCATGCACCGCGCATCAAACACTGATTTAATCTCTTGCAAGAAATCCTGTATTGGGTAGCACTCCTCTGTGGGAGTACCTGAAAACTTTCTCACCTTGCGTTCTCTTGGGGCAAAGACTACCCTGACCTCTTGTTCCACTGGAACAGGCACCGCTTAAGCTTCCCGAGCCTCCGGTAGGGCATTCAGCCGCTCCTGCATCTGCACTAGGGCCTGCAAACGCTCAAATTCTGTCTGTTCCTCAGCTTCTGCCATGGTTTCTGCTAAGGTAAGCAATACAATCAACCAGACACTATATTAGGATGGGATCCCGTCAATGATCCAAAAGAGAAGTTTTCCCTGTCACTGATTAAAGATATGATTAACTGTTAAGCATGTCAATACAATTCATGTCAATACTAACTCAACAATGACACAAATTATCTCTTATCCACAACCCAAGTCACTGTCGAGATAGCACCCGTGACTAGTGTCACATTAAGAATAATACAATTAATGTTGCCAGTTCGTCAAGGAGCTTGACACCAGTGACAACTAGGGTAGTTTCAATCCATCAGGCATACCAGGGTTCATCAGTCACGTCAGCCACCTCCCTCCTGCAGGCTTCAGAGTGAGCGCCACCTGCTGGTACTGTCCAGGTCTCAGACGTTCAGCGTGTCCCAGGGACACATCTACGTGTTGACGTTTCGCGGCCTCGCCGGGTCCAATGCAAGTCCGGATCTTCTGTTCAGTGGTCCCCGGTTCGGTGTCTTTGTCGTTCTTTATAAGCCACTCACCCTGCTCGCAGCGCCATTTGTAGTAACCACCGAAGATGTATGATGATGGAACGTAGTTTATTTCGAGTGGTAAAAAAACGACAAGACACCCCGCTGCATACGTGCAGCTCTAGCCCTGGGCTGACCCTTCAGAGTCGCCCCCTCGTGGTAGATCTGCAAAGTATCGTAATAGTCACCCTTAACCTTTAGTCATAAGAGCTTAATTATCGCCAGCTTTACAGTACAAAGTATCCAAGGCTATCACAACAAATTACGTAGAGTACATAAGTACAGCACACTGTTAACATTGACATACATTCATTCGTAATAAAGAAATGTGCTACATTGAAACTACTATCATAGCAATATCAATTACAGCAATATGCCCGACACACGTGACACGATAATCAATAATAATTATATAATACAGTGTTCACGTCCGGTGACTTCGAGGTAGTAACACACTCTGCACGTTGTTCTCAATTATGTGCGTGATAAGAACCAATTACCTTCATAAAAATGTCCAAACCACAGCAGAGGTGCCCGTGCTGTCGAACCGGCCTAAACCGGACTGCCCAACAATCAGTGTTGACACCCGGCGACAGCAGCGGTACCAAAAGTGCACCCGGTTACATATGTATTAGCTTCTCTTCTTTATTATGGAGTGTGTTTCTTACCATTATGTGTGTATGTCCTTTCCATGGGCGCCCGCGTCCCCCCCGGATGTGGAATTTATTTGGATGTATATTGGTGAGTTCAAAGTATATGTTAACTTTACATTATATAATATATATATATATATATATATATATATATATATATATATATATATATATATATATATATATATATATATATATATATATATATATATACGGTTACATATGTATTAGCTTCTCTTCTTTATTATGGAGTGTGTTTCTTACCATTATGTGTGTATGTCCTTTCCATGGCGCCCCGTCCCCCGGATGTGGAATTTATTTGGATGTATATTCGTGAGTTCAAAGTATATGTTAACTTTACATTATAATATATATATATATATATATATATATATATATATATATATATATATATATATATAATTTTATTTTTTATTATTATATGGTATATTTAATTGCTATGCCTATGCATTATTATGCAAGGAAGCAGCGTCCTCGTTAAGAAAGTTTTCTACGCTATTCAATTATCTCAGTTACAGGCTTCCCAGGTTTACATCTGGGGTATAATACATGTAGATCATTTATTTCTTTTGTGACACGAACAGAGTGCTTGCCATATAGAACAAATTTGACCTCAGAGGGTTAGAAAATCCCAAAATGTGTACTTTACGATATTTTTTTACCAGATTCAGATGTAGTTCCGCTACAGTTACGGAACTCTCAGTTTGTGAAGGTAATCTGTATAGATTTATCTCTAAATGCCTGACGAACATACATGATATTGAACACATATCAGCTAGTTTCCCTGCATAATGAATTACTGCTAACATAAATCCACCTAGAATTAACCATTTTGGTGCTCAAATTGATGCGAAGGCTAGCAGTCGTTTCACCCACCAAAAGTTGCCTACTTATCCCATACTAAAGGTGATAGCAATTAAAAAAGGACGGATATCACAAAACACCATCGATTGCATAGAGAACACATAACCTCTGTAACATCTGAATGGGTTTGTTAGTATAAAGCGAAAAAGTGGCAATTGATGCATCCATATAATCCATGACAGAAACATTTCAAAACATTTGAATGTAATAGTAGGTTCAGTGGCAGCTGAAATGAATAACGTAGAAAACATTTGGCTAATTTGTTCCAGCATTTATTGATACTGTTATTAGAAGTTCTGTTGGGTATTTTTCTGTAGCTTGTAGTCTTCATTTATTTTCAAATAAGAATGTCACAATTATTTCCTTCGCTTTACTGTTCTTTAACATTATTTCAGATTTCATGAAAAATCGTGCGAAATTCGGCAGCGAGTCAAGCTCGCTACAGAAAACTTAAGAATGCCAAATACTGTGTTCCAACAGCTAAATTGAGCAAAACCGCTAGGGAGGAGAAAAGAAAGAAGGGGAAGGAAAGCATGCGAAGGCAGAGGAGACAAGAGCTGGATGAGGGGGTAGAAGCTGGAGCAGCAGCTGGAGCTCTACAAGAACCTAATCTTGTAAGCTAATTAAAATAATTCCTGCATTTTGCAAACATCATCTAAATTCCATACGCAAATTCATACTGCACTATTGCGATGGTTAGTAATACTAAAATACTGGTAGACAAATTTATAAATATACTTTATCCTATGGTGTGAGGAGATCGCGGCATCTGCAGCGGCAACCACCAGAAGAGCGACCCAGTGATTGAAGAAACCTGCGGAGCAAATATTGACTGCAGGGTCCGGAAGGCCAGGCTCTAGAGCAGCTTGAGGCCAATTCTCTGTAAGCATATCAATAGGAATTATTTATCCCCTTTAAACATTAACTTTGTTACCTAAAACATCTTAAAGCAATCTATTTTGTAAGATTTATTAACCAAGATTTTTGCAAAATGGAAACGTCTCAGTGTCCTCTAATTTGTTGTGTATGCAGTGCCTAAAGTTTTTCTTATTTATATTTAGATAACTGCTTTTGTGATCCTTTTGTTTGAGTCATTGTTGTGTGTCAATGCAATTTCCGATTGAAAGTTAAATTCTCGTTTCAAGCTGCTGGACAAAGAAAGCGCACGAAGAGCCGCATAAGAATAAGCAGGGCTGTCGCCATCATGAAACGTAGGAGCGTAAAACTGCGGAAACATTTGCAAGCCATGCACCGCAAGGTGTGGCAGCTGCACAAGCAAGAGGCTAGCGCTCCCAAATAAAATCAGTGCAGACAGACCTGGCGCCTTCAGTGATTGCAAAGCATGTTTCAACACCAGCTAAGAATGCTGACGCTCTGGTGTGTGATGACGGACTTACTCTATGCAAGGTGAAACGCAAGACCCTTATTCTCCATAACAATTTGATGAAACATCTCAAATCTTCTGGAAAGGTGGCATGCAGGAAAGTAGTCAAGTCCGTCAGTCAGACCTGTTCTGCCAGGATTCTGGCTGACACGCTCAAGGTGAACCGGAAGATGCGTAAGATGGCAGATGAAAGGGCACATATGAAGAGGAAAATATCGGCGGAAATTTTTCGTCGCATGATTGGTTTGTTTTAAAAGCAGGAGCTGAACGTGACCTGATCAGTTGGTAAGCGGGATACAGTGAAAGTTGACGGTAAGCGCATACATAAATACATTCTCAGTGACAACATACGTGTACTCCATAAAAGATACAAATTTGAAAACCCCAACAAGAAAGTCAGTAAGTCAGTTTGGCGTAGTTTTAACGCTGTCGACCGAAAAATATACTTTATAATATACATCTCATATGCTTCATGAAAGATCTGCTTATGCAAATGTCACAAGAATTTTGCTTTGCGACTGCGTGTACTGCGAACACAAGGGGTAATAGTGAGTCCGGACCAATTACTCAATGCTGAGACAAGAGTCTCATGCTGTGAAGATAGATGCTCTGCCGAATGACACTGTTACCTTCCAAGTATGGAAGCAAGTTGAACGACCATACAAAGACACTAACATCAAGAAGACTCTGTGCTTGTGGAAGAGAATGTTACAAAGTCAAAGTTCAAGTAGGATTTCGTTGAAAGCATGGGGGCATGCAAGAACCACACAGACAGATTTCACACGCAGTACGAGACCGTCGCCATTCTCAAGGAGGCGCTGACGCAGAGAGAGTGTACTGTACATGTAGACTTTGCAGAGAATTACGTGTGTCACTTCTTTGAAGAAGTGAGCAGCGCTTATTACTCGAAGGAGCAGGTAACGGTCCATCCTTCAGTCGTGTACTACAAGGCAGACCATGGAGACCTGCAGCACAAAAGCCTTGTAGTGCTGTCCGATTAGATGGCTCACAATGTTGTGAATGTCTTCTCATTCTTGAAGGTCATCGTTGGGAGGATCAAAGAAGACCTGCCCCATATCCAGCAGATGCATCACCTATCTGATTATCTGACGAGTCAATATAGGGACAGCTCAATCTTCAACCTAGTGTCTTTGTACAGGGCCATGTTTAACATCTCGGTCTCATGGCATTACTTCGAAAGTGGCCATGGAAAAGGCCCATGAGATGAGGAAGGTGGGGCTGTAAAACGCGCAGCTGATCTGGCGGTGAAGAAAGGGAAACTTATCACGACGGCACAATACTTCTATGAATGGGGTACTTCCCAGATGGAGTTGGTCATGAAAGATGAGGCGAAGGAAGCGTCGTCAGAGTTGGCAACCCTCGGAAGTACAAGTCACAATGAAAACTCACGCTGTGATGCCAGTCGACGATCACATATCCAATACCTGCTGCTGGTCTTTGGGCAACTTCCATCCTACCTGCCCTGGGTGGGTCAAGAGGAAAACAAGAAAGGAACCAATATAATAATGATCTTTGACAAAACAGCAAAAGAAGACGGAGACGAAACAGCAATGGAAGACGGAAGAAGACCACCAACTCAAAACTCTCAGGAATCAGCAGTGAGATTAGCCTCGAATGATAAAGAATATGATGATATTGGTGTTGGGAACTTTGTTGCGATGACATTAAATCTGCTTGTGCTGGCATATGTGCTAACGCTGACGGTCAACAACAACGGAAGAATTCGTGACGTCCTACAACACCTGTCTATCGGACTGTTTAGACAAACACGCTCCTTGGCGCTACGTTCGCATCAAGAACAACTCGTTGCATCCGTGATACGACGCTGAGATTGATGATACAAAGAGAAAAGGCGCAAATGGGAGAATATGTGGAGAAGAACGAAACTTACACTGCCAATTATACGTCACCGCCAGCAACGACTGCAGCACAATAATATCTGCTAAGAAAACCGAATACTATCGCGTACAATTACAGGACGCAAATAATGCACGCTTGTTCTTCCTACTAAGTAACTAAATGACAACATGGAAAGTGTCGTGCCTATCATCACCTATATTACAGTTATGCCTGTGGTGCTCAAGCAGGCAACTGTCAGGCCACTGCTAAAGAAACAATCACTTGACAAGGAGATACTCAACAATTACCGTCCAGTTAGTAACCTAAGCCAGCTTTCCAAGGTCATCGAGAGAAAGTTATTACGCTAAGGATCATCTGTCATATTTCCAATCAGGGAACAGAGAACTGTTTCCAATCAGCTTACCGAAAAAAACATTCAAATGCCTTGAAAGCCGCAATGGACAATAGATAAGGTATGTTCTCATTGACTTTAGCGCAGCCTTTGATATAATCAACTACAAGATAATGATTCAGCGGCTACGCTTGCGTAACGGCATTGTTGTGTTCAGCAGGGTTCGGTGCTTGGACCATTGCTATCCTCGCTTTATGTCCAACCCATTGGCAATATAATCAGAGTTCATGGACTTTATTTTCATCATTATGTGGATGATCTGCAGTTGTATTGTCACTTGGATCTCACTGCAACAGCATTGTGTTGAAGCAAGAGTTTCCATGCTTATGTAAGGAGTAAATAAAAAGTTCGAGATAAGGTTGGACCACAGGAAAACAACAGTGGAAACATAATTTCAGACGGGTTTCAAATGGCAGAGGTCCTGAATGAGTATTTCAGCTCAGTTTTTACCACAGAAGATATCAGCTCACTTCCAGTTCCATTTAGTAAATTTGAGGGCAATAAATAAGAACATTTAGGACAGTTATTTGTAACTCCTGAAATGATAACAAAGAAAATTGAGAAGATGAAAGATAATCAATCACCTAGAGTTGATGGGATACCACCAAAACTGCTTAAGGAAATTGTTCAGCAAATTAAATTAGTACACCACTTGCAAAAGTGCTTAACTTGTCACTAGAAGAAGGAATAGTTCCTTCAGAATGGAAAGAAGCAAACATTACACCGCTATTTAAGAAGGGATCGAGGAACAAACCAGAAATTATAGACCAGTGAGTTTAACATCAGTTGTATGTAAATTACTCGAAACATTAATTAGAGACCAAATGGTGGAATTCTTTGTAAAACATAAATTAATAAATACATCTCAACATCGGTTCCTAAAAGCAAGGTTATGTCTAACCAATCTCCTATGTTTTTTGGAAGAAATTACAAAGTGGGTTGATGACGGGTCACCAGTGGATATTGTCTATTTAGATTTTCAGAAAGCTTTCGATAAAGTACCACATCAAAGATTGTAACTTAAACTAAAAGCCCATGGTACTTCGTGCTTCGAAAGAAAATCAAATTCTAGGGCTAATTAGGATAACTATCACGTATACGGAGAAACCGCTAATTGTACCCCTGTACAAAGCAATAGTTAGACCACATTTGGAATATTGTATACAAGCATGGAGGCCGTATCGTAAAAAGGACAAAGACAAGCTAGAAAAAATACAACAAAGACCAACTAAAATTATTCCAGAATCGAGAGACCTTAGTTACGAAAGCCGCTTATTACAATGTGGTTTGACAACACTAGAGACCAAGAGGACACCAAATACAAGTGTTTAAAATAGTGAACGGTTATGAGGATGTTGATTGGAATATGTTCTTCAAACTTAAAGAAGGCAGTAGAACCAGAGGACACAAAGCAGCATCAGTTAAGGAGCAGTGTAGTTTGGAAATGAGAAAGTACTCTTTCTCACAGAGGGTGATAAATGAATGGAACAAACTGCCAATTGATTGTGTTAGTGCTAGTAGTGTGAATGTTTAAAAATAGAATTGACAGATATCTGATAAGGGCGGGCTACACATAGATGAGAAAATTGTTGGACTCTCGATAAGCTAATGGCTTCCTTGTCCACTTGCTATCTGGAACTTGTTGTTTGGGATGGCAATCTTGTTAAATCTACTTTCAAGGCATGCTTAAAAACTCATTTTTATCGACTCTTATTCTAGGCCAACATGGTAGTTCCTGCACTAATTTATTGATCTTATTATGTATTAACCTATTTATTATAACTTTATGTACATTATGTCAGTTATATATATTTACAGTCTTATTTCTACATAATATTAACACCATCGAGTGCTAATTATGATTATTTTAGTATATTTATTTACTGTACTTATTTGCATTTTATTAATGTTAATTCATATAATTTTAACTTAATTACTATATGATTATTATGTTATATTTTATTACATTAGATATATTTTATATTCGTATTTTAACTAGATTGTATAATGTATTTGTAAAGAATTGCATGTTTATTTAGCAATTGTATAACTATTTGTCTTGTCGAACAATTTAAAATTGGATCTGGCGCTATATCAAATAAAATATCATTATTGTTGCAGTGAAGCATAGCAAGAAGATATATATAGGGAAGATCACTGATATCAACGAGGGTACAGTTTTGGCTGTCTTGGGAAGCTACCGTTGGCCCAAACGTCCTGACGTTCTATGGGTAGTTGCTAATGATGTATTGGCCAAATTAATCCCACATGTTCCAACAGGCAGATCACAGCGAGCATTTAAGTTGTTCTGCAGTTGCCGAGATAGTTTCTCACCTGTTATGATCAGTTGCAGGCTGATTTGGTGTTCAACATTATCCAAGTTAACTAAGCTCTTTTTGCGACACAAATAATGGCAAGACCATTGAAATTGTTGTTGGGGAATAAAATATCGGTGTGGATTTGTAATAACAAAACTACTCTATCATCAAATAATGCTAAATGTTGCTGTAGTGAGCAATGTTTGTTTTCTACATTATCAGCAATTATGATTTTGTTAGCACTAGAAGGAATCTTGGAGATGTTTTCGAGTTTTGTGTAATTCAAAATCTGCAATATTAATTTGTGACAGATTGACTGTGTTCAGGTCATTTTCTATTTAAGTATATATTCTAACAAATCAATGAAAGGAAGGTTACATTCATATGTGTTCTATGTTATTCGTATATGGCAATGTAAATCGTAATATTCCATGATAATTGTACCATTTCATCGACACGTTTCTATAGTAGATGTTTTCACAAATGCTGTAGATGTCACAGTACGATATTATAAATGATGTAGTATTTTTATTATAGAAGATCGAAGGAACAGACCATCACGATTTGTTTAATCATTTTCATGCAATACACATTTATTTAAACATATCTGACCCTTTTTGATAATTTTGTATCAAGGATTCACTCGATAGTCCAAACTCTTAAAATCAATAAGCATTACTATACAGTATATATATATATATTATATATATATATGTAGATATATATATATATATCTATATCTACATATATATATATATATATATATATATATATATATATATATATATATATATATATATATATATATATATATATATATATATATATATATATATATATACAATTTGTCTACATTGTGCATGAACCATATACTGGCAAATCAGCAAGGGTGTGTCCTTTATGTTATCCACAGGCATCTCGAGTTGAAAGCCACACCAGCAGCCACGATTTCCTGGTGTGACAACCATTGTTACACAGCTCAAGACAAGGGTCCAATGCAAGACATCATAAGAAGATAAATGATATGGCTTCCTTGATTCAAAGATATGTGTTTAGAAAATGGACAACATTTTCCATTTCTCCTCATCAGCACAAAACACTCATAGTTTGCTAGGGCACCTCTCTGGCTGAAATTATGTGTACCTTAATTATTTTTTTCTCATGCCATGGCC
The DNA here is from genome assembly GCA_033239005.1 of Lamellibrachia satsuma. Taxonomy (NCBI): domain Eukaryota; kingdom Metazoa; phylum Annelida; class Polychaeta; order Sabellida; family Siboglinidae; genus Lamellibrachia; species Lamellibrachia satsuma. The sequence continues at coordinate 2,003,418 of BSQZ01000068.1, read as the reverse complement.
ATGTTCTGAACTTCCACTATGTGCTATTTTCTTTTCTTAAACATTATTTTTAAGTGTACAAAGTTTCAGTTGGTAAGATAAGGTGGTGGATAACGTAGGACACATTGAAGAAACTGGCTAAAATCATCATAGTTTGACTGAATGGTACAATAAACTACAGGCTGATTGGATGAGAAGAACGACTGTTCCAAGAAGCTCAACATGTCTACTTCTGTAAGAAATAATTATTTTGTTATTATATTGAGTTCATATTTTTTCCATTTCTAAATTGGACTGGGGATATTTTCGGTAATTTCAACTACACGCAGTTAGCAAAAAGGTATGCATTTGTTGGAATCTTGTTTTACCTCCCCCAGTTTTTCTCCAGAATCTTCAAATATGCGAATGTACATGTGTAACTAAAAACAAGAATACATCAATAAATGCTTTACTATTTTGGATATATTTGAAAGACTTAGAAAATACCCTCATTTTACAGCCAAGATTTTTACCTTGATGGGGTAAGCAGTGTGTGCAAAAGTGTTTATACTAACCATATCATCCAATACTATTATATAAAACTAATTATCTTATTACTTTAATTATATCAAGTTAAGTACCTAGTTCACTGTATATAATTGCTAGTGAATCTTGCCACACCAAAAGGCTTGTTGATAGTGCCTAATTAACACCTGTTAACACCAGCCTTCATTCAACCAGCCTGTTAACATCAGCATTCATTCATTGCAATATTTACTCAAAAATAAGTATTCAAACAACTGTGTTTGCATCAAGTTGATAAAACAGAATTAGTTATTTAATAATTATATCCACGTTTTACTAGACAGACTATATATATATATATATATATATATATATATATATGTTTGCATTTTAGTTTTTAAAATAATGTTATGAAAACCAAATTTATTGCATCAAACCATCAAGTCTGCTTTATGTGCCAACGTTTAGAAAAAGTTAAGAGCATTTGGGTAAACACTGATGCTTTCTTGCTGAACAAGTAACTCATCTTCTTAATAAATGATAACTGAAGACAAAATAAGTTGCAATACTGGTCTCAAATGAGTGAAAAAATATAAAAACAACACATTCGTCATGTCACAACAATACTTTTATAAATGAAATATAAGAAGGGAGACTTACAATAGTGTATGTTAACAAAGTAGCAATATGTACAAAAAAGCAAATAAAACTATTTCAAGTTGATGGTAGATTACACAGAAACACTGATAGTACAAAAACAACCAAGAATATGGGTGGACAATGGCAAAACATGTTGTCTTGCAAATGTTACAAAACATTGGGACAAATTACCAACTTTTCACCACACCTGGATCAATCAGGAAAAGGGAATGGAAGAATTTCTAAGTGCTGGATGAACAAATACAATTCATGTTCATTCTGTTGCAATACAATTCATGTTCGTTCTGTTGCATCTGAAAGGAAATAAAAAGTGATATATAAATCAGCAGCTATACTTCATACTTTAACTATGTATACATGCAGTGAGCCAACAAAAGCACATAAATTAACACAAGTTTACAGTATGTATATATATATATATATATATATATATATATATACATATACATATTATAGCTTACAGTATGTATATGCATATATATATAGGGCAAGGTCGGGTATATTGGACCATGGCCATATATACCTCACTACGGTACCAAAGGTAACGTGACTCCATCTTCCGACTGGCTTTGACATAAAATGTGCATCGAGAGTAAAAAATTACGGACTCTGCAAAGGTGAGCATATATAGTAGGTTTTTCACCTTCTGATATAATGTTAGTGTGTGTAAATAAAGTGATGTGGGACAGTAGTTCGTAACACTTCAGCTAACCGAGGCACATGGGCGGAGAAATTAGTATTTAAACAATGAAAGAAGAAGGTTTGAAGAGCAAAGTTTCACTAGCTATATCTACGTATGGGTTCATCACTATGTGATCCGCTATACTGAACCACCGTTCCAGTATATTGGACAACTAACTCGTATTGCGAGCTGTGAAACCCCATCTGTGGGCAAACGATGGGGTATGACAAGAAGATACTTGACGGCTAATATTGATACCTTCATTGAATAAAGTTCTTTACACTTTTTGTAGCCATAACAGCAATTTTATTAATGAATCCATTGATTATGCATTTGTGGGAATTTCAGATCATCATACAATGTATAAATGCTTGCAGGCACAGAGACTCGTGACATTTTGGTCCTTATTTCTTATGTCCCCGTTTCCTAAACCAACCAGCAAAGAAAACAACGAAGAGATCCACTGAATTGACTACCCGGTCCAATATAACGTAAAAGGTGGTCCAATATAGACGAATGGTCATCTATATTGGACCGGTATGTCATAATCCAAATTTCAAATTTTCTCCCAAATGCCTGGTTGAATAGTTGTCATATTGTACCTATTGGTTTCAAATTAAATAGTGGAAAGTGCAACATTGATAGTTTCCTTTGATATATTGGGCCATGTTCATAAGTGGTCCAATATATATACATATATACAGTAACACTAGTTAATGTGTGTGCATTTGTATCAGCACTGTTTTAATAAAATAAGGCTTCAGTAAATGTTTTCAAGGTATACCAATTTATCAAATGGCATGCTCCCATCTAAATGTTTTAATTACAACTTTTTCTCGGCTGATAAATTAATAAGTTTTCAATTTGAGCTCTGAGAAATGTTGGCAGGTTTTTTGTTTTTTAGAACTAAACAAATCATTTAAGAAGTTACAAAACATAAAACTAGTATTCATAATAAAGAAGCAATATAAAAAATGAAAGTCAGACTGATAACACAGCTAATAAAGCTTTGTGCATTAAAAAATGCAACAACCCCTATTAAATTTGTACTGTCTTGAACAACTATCTTTTTATCATTGAACTGAATAAAATACATGTATACATGTACAGTTATGGAACAGATAAGGAATCACCAATATTTCGTTACGATCTGATTGACCAACTAGGCTGTAATGGGAATCGAAAATAATAACCTGGGTCCGAGCTACCGAACACGCATATGAGTTGACAAGGAGTATAAAAGTTGATTAATAACTGAAAACGACAATTTTAATAATTGTTCCACTTCATCTTTCACCCGCTCATAAATTCACGACACACATCTCCGGTACCACTTAACGTTGAGTCACTGTTTCATGTGCGGATGATGAATTAATATTTTTGCGCACCGAGTTTGAGTTGTGCATTTGGCATTATGATGCAATGGAAGTATGCCATTTCACCCCAGTTTATATTGGTGTTCCCTACTAAGCTGCATTTATGACTATACATTTGATTCTTATACGTGACGTATTTGTGAATCTCGATTGCAATTTTCAAACTGCCTAAGCAAAGTCGCACACCAGTGGCAGTACCACATCGTGGTCACTGCCATGGGCACGGACACAGCACACTGCTACTGCACTGGCCTTGCCTAGGCTATGCCTATGTTGATCGATGACAAGCTGCAGTTCAAAACTGTTTCACCAATTGCAATGAATGGAGTTTACCTTTGGTACTAAAGTAAGCATTTATTTCATTGTACAAAAGTCATAGCGCCAGCAAGTACCAGTTATAATTTCATGGCGACAACAACAGAATCCGAATGGAAAATGGTGGCGCCACCACACGGCAAAAAACAACAACAACAAACAAATCGCTCGCCTAAATTAATTTGGCATATTTAGTTTACCTTGGATTGATGCTATGGATAGCCATGTGTCATGTTAGGCAGTATTAGTGTCATGTTAGGCACTATTAGTGTCATGTTAGGCACTATTAGTTGTTATTTCTCAGGGTGAATAATTCAGTGGCCGATTACTGTTTGCTTATGTGAAGTATATCCATATTTTTTGTCTATTAAATGTTTATTTTTTTCACTTGTCTTTGTTGTCTTGTTCACTGATGTTACCATCATCAGCACTGAAAATATAGAGATTAAGGACCTGAACTAGACATGTGCCAGCTAGTTATCGGAAACCCTGCCAATCCATGACAACTTTTAGTAATTTTAACTGAATACAACTGCTTTTGAAATTTTTAAATTGGATACTTTGTTGGATAAACGTTACAATATATCATGGTTAATTAGCAGACTTGTTGGCAAGTCACAAACTGGCAAGAGTCAAGTCACAAGTCCATGACCTGCAAGTCAAGTCAAGTCTCTGACCTCCAAGTCAAGTTTCAAGTCACCTCTCTGAATTCCAAACCAAGTTACTAGCATTCACCATTCAAGTCACAAGTCAAGTCATGCCACTAGCATTTGCACTTCGTATTTAGTGAAATATCAATGATAAACAGGTCAATTTATTAAAGATATTATTTATTACGATTAATGTTAATACGACACACATAAAGTGCATACTTACACGTAATATCAATACTCTAGGTTACAGTCATTATCATGGTGATGAAATGGTGTTAGTTGCAAAATGGTAATGATAGTAAACCTTGTTTAAATTAAGAAAAAGTTGTAATGATCATTATGATCATATTATGACTATTGTATAACACTTAAAATTTTACTTTATCTCTCGCCATTAAATGTGACTTAGGAAATGTCATAGTTCACACAGCTAACAACTGGCTTGTGCAATTATGTTTCTGATAGGCAACACTCACTCTGTAATCAATATCAGACAGCAGGCCGGAGTGATTTCTAATTACACTTCAGAAAGATCAGATCCGAGAGCACTGCATCTCCAATGTACCTCCATCTCGGTGTGGACGCATAATAATTAGACTTGGCAAGTCACAAACTGGCAAGTCAAGTCAGGTCACAAGTCAATGAACTCCAAGTCAAATCAAGTCTCAAGTCAAAGACGTCCACGTCAAAGTCAAAATGTGCGACTCAAGTCAACAAGTCAAATTAGCATGATTTGAATGGTTTTGTGTGCCGCAGAGGATATGCTACGTAACATCTACAAACCTGAGATGCTAGTTTCAAGGGATTTATTATTTATTTTTTCGTGAAAACAGTAGACATTTTGAAAAACAAAAAACATAGAAGATCAACAACAGTTCTGCACAGTTGTATTTTTCATCAAAATGGTGGCCAAAACTTGGAATGACATCAACTGTTTTATACATATTATAATAAAAATTAAATACAGAATTAGCCAGCCTAGGCAAGTTATTACTTTTGATTTGCCAGAAAAGTAATAAATATCACCGCACTATTTTTACAATATGTATCTACTGAGTGAAAGAAGTACAATATGTCCATAATTTAATTAACTTGCCTTTATCACCTCTTGAGAAAACCAAATAGTGTGCTTTTTTTGGTGGACGGTGGTGCCATCAACATCTGCACTTGGTTGTGATGCATGATCGAGATCTGCAAATCAAGCAATGTCATTTCCATAACATACTAGTAATGTACTATTGCTTACAATATTCACATTATATACAGTCGCGCCTCGTTATAACGTGCCCCGTTATTACGCGGATTCGGATATAACGCGGTCGGTCGTGGACCCCGATTTTCTGCCGCCAGGGGAAAATGCCAAATGGGCCTGCTTAAACCTACTTAGAATTGCTTTGACAATTCTCAAGAAACATTAGGCGAACAATGTCAATGAACGAGTATCAATGTGTTGTTTGTCTTGCGCTGTCGCCGACATCAATCGCTGTCGCTCGCTTCGCGCTTCGCTTCGACGGTTTGTAAATTGCAATTGAGATTCACAAATACGCCTTGCGTACGAATCAGATTAACAGTTTTAAATGCATTTAGTATGCAATACCAACATAACACTGAGGTGAAATGACATGCTTCCATTACATCCTAAATTTAATCGTTTTCGCAACGCGAAACCAACATGCCAAATTCCTAACCCAAGACTCTACCGGTGCGAAAAAAATACGAATTCGTGATCCGCATATGAAACGATGAATCGATGTTAAGTGGTGCGTAATAAATTTGCGCTTTGGTCGAGATCGGTTCAAAGACAAAGTGAAACAATTATTAATTCTACCTATTGTCGTTTTCTGTGTTTTATCTGCTTACATACTACGTTTGTCAAATCATATATGTTTTCGGCTGCTCAGGTTATTATTTTCGATTCGTAGGCCTATTGCCATGGCCAGTACATCATCATCGTAGTAGATCTATTCCATAAGGCATAACTATATACGTACATGTGTTTTATTCAGTTCAAGAATCATCAGGGTGTGACATTTAAAAATAATACACGTTGATGCTAGCATAAAAAGTTTAATAAGTTCCATAAACTGCATGTTGGCGTATAGGACAGTGCTGCAAGCACAGTCATAGACATAGGGCTTCGACAGCGTTCGTGGACTTGGTGCAGCAGGCGGCAATTGCTGTTGTTTAGTAGCTCCCTGGTGGCAGATTTGGGAACACCTAACGCGCCTCGCGTACAGCGTGGTCCGATATCGTGGACCCCGACCACCGCGTTATAACGAGGCGCGACTGTATACTGAAATTTGGCCAATTGGTGCAATCAGGATGAAGTATACTTACCAGTGCCTTTTGATTATAGCTGCGTGTCTGTACAGCATGAAATAATATGATGGACCACTGTAGGGCAAAACTTAAGGTCAGTAATCAAGTAATTTTTCCTAAGTGACCTCAAGATTCACAGTTTCACTTTTCTAAGCTCATAAATTCAATATCCATTAATATATTATAATATATTTATCCTAGACCAGGTAATTTATTACTTAGTTTTAGTCATAACATGAAATATAGCGGGAAGCAATGGGCAAAAATGCACTTACATTTATTTTGCTTCCTGACAAAGGTTTGACATTTTTCTGATAGCCTCACCCCTTTGGGGTCATCATTTAGGTGGTAGTTCAAAGATAGCCTAACCCTTTGTGGTCATCATTTAGGTGGTAGTTCAAAGATAGCCTAACCCGTTGTGGTCATCATTTAGGTGGTAGTTCAAAGATAGCCTCACCCTTTGTGGTCATCATTTGGGTGGTAGTTCAAAGATAGCCTCACCCTTTGTGGTCATCATTTAGGTGGTAGTTCAAAGATAGCCTCACCCTTTGTGGTCATCATTTACGTGGTAGTTCAAAGATAGCCTCACCCTTTGTGGTCATCATTTAGGTGGTAGTTCAAAGATAGCCTTACCCGTTGTGGTCATCATTTAGGTGGTAGTTCAAAGATCAACAGAGCTGTACCACTTTTATATCCCCCACCATGTCAAGTTGTGATTGTCTACTTTATAAAAAAATATACATTAAGATAAAATTGTAATCCTTTACCCAAATAGTTTTTTGCTAATGTGTCATCTATTGACATTAACCCTAGTCATTTTGAACTATTCACCTTCACTCTCTGTGTGGGCAGCTACTGATATCTTGGCCATACCATTCCACCACCCTGTAAAATCATTTCTGTAAAGCCTTTTTTTGACATACTGATAACAGTGTAACCTTTTATCCAAATTACATGGCTTCATTTAGCTATTGTGGCACCCACTGATTTTACTCTTAGTAATTTTGAGCCATTTTGACTCCTCTGTGGGTGCAGGTATTGATTTCCTGGCCAAAGCATTCACCCACCTTGTAAAGTTGCGAGTGCCATTTTGGTCAAAACACACATTTTAGGATAACATTTTAAGGTGGCTGGGGTGGCTAGTGGATCAGTTGATTTTTTTATTTTCTATTCATAACATGCTAGGATATGCTGAACAAAACATTGACACCACAAAAAAACACCTGGCACTAATGTCATATTTCGCCAATTCATCCTATAAAAACTCAGTCCTTTTGGATATCCCCTTGAGTTCCCGAAAAAGTGGCAATGTTTCCATAGTAACGACCATGTGCACTACGATGTTCGAACCAGCTATATTCGCTCGCCATGAAAGCAGAATACATCGTCTGGTTACTGTAATGCACACACAACACACATCAGTATTATATCTACCTAACTAAAATTTAATCGTGGGTAATCATGTACTTAAACCAGCAAATATCAGCATTAATGTAGTTTATCATTAACTAATGGAAATGCCAACACATATGTGACCTGGTGACCACACCAGATAAAGGGCCAATCAAAATGACTGTAAACGTACACTGCCACATGTTTGTTAGATGACTGGCATAACCTGATATCGTAGATGACAACACGTTACAAATACAGATTCAAGGGCTGTTGTGGAGGCAAATTAAAGGGCATGTCAATATTACAAATGGTCATGATGTTTTGTCAACAGTACATAAAACGCCAGTGACAAACTGTAAATTTCAACACAAAAACAAGCATTTGTTGAGATTGTGTTTTCATTAATAACCAGGAAATTATGTTTCAAATACTGTTTGAGAAAAATTACAAGACTCACGACGTTGCAATTTTGCATATGAACGTGTTTTACTTGCACGCAATGTTATACAGCAGTAAATTATGACTGATGAAAGTTTTGTGTCAAAAATACACTGCCACTTTAGGCTGTCATTCAACTTTTGCTTAATTTATTCATGGTGGTGTAGCAGACATAATTGGTTTATGTTAACCAAAATCTGCCGTAAAGTTATCTTTACACTGTCATACTTATATAATATGTATGTAATATATTTCTTAGGGGTTTTTCTCAAAACGATATTATTTCTTTTTTGTGGCAATTTTTTCACATTTACAAACATGTTTTGAAAACCATGTAATGTAACCAAATAAATGAAAAACTGTTTTTTTTAATCTGGTATATTATATAGTATTTCAACTACAATCTGTGAAGAATTTGTCTTAATTAATTATCTTAAATTTATCTTTAAAACCTCTACTGAAACTAATCAATTCAAGACAAGCATATAATAGCCACACCAGCTACCTTAATGCTTTAACCAAATTAAATTAGATTTTTTTGTTATTGTGACACACACTCGCAAGTGCATTTTTTTTAAAACTAATACACATTAATTTAAAAGTGTAACCTTTTAAGGCTTTGACTGTACTAACCGAATGTTACTACTGAGACACCAACTGGCATCATTTCTGGTGATTTATAGTAATTGTGCAACTCTTGTAGGTGCCTTTATTGATATCCTGACCAAAAACCCTGTAAAGTTGCTAGTGCCTTATACCCATACTTGCACCCATATAGACATGCAAAATAGACCAAAATAACAAGAAGTGATGTTAATGGATGCCACAATAGCACAACAAATTATTTGATTTGATTAAAATGTTATCTTAATGTGTATTTTGTTACCATAAAGGCACTTGTGTCTTTACAGGGTGGTTAATGTTTTGGCCAGGAAATCAATACTTGCATCCACTGTAATGTAAAATGATTTAGAAATAATGTCAGTGGATGTCAAGATGACAAAAAGACCAATTTAATATGGTTAAAGAATAATTTTAGCTTAATATATATTTGTTTGACAAAACAGGCATTCGTGATATATGAAGGTGGGGTAATGTTTTCAAAATCAATACAGAATGCAATGTAAAATGGTTCAAAATGACCAAGAGTAATGTCAATAGGCATAACAATAGCAAAAAACAATTTAATTTGGTTAAATGGTTACAATATTATTTTTAAGGTAGTATGGGTGGCTATCATATGCTTGTCTGGAATTGAGTCGTTTCAGAAGTTGAAAAATAAATTAACCATTTATTGTATTTTAAATACTATATAGTATTCCAGATTAATAAAATTTTGAGTTTTTCATTTATTTGGTTATGTTACAAGATTTTTAAAACATTTTTGTAAATGTGAAAAAAAATAGCCACAAAATGCCAAATTATATTGTTTTGAAAAAATCACCAAAGAAATAAATGACATACATGTCAATAGATATGCATATCATGATTGAAATGTGATGTTTTTCACTGGCAATTTACGTATTAATGACAAAACATAATAGCCATTTCCAATATTGACATGGCCCTTTAATTTGCTGCCACAATGGCCCTTGAATTTGTAACGTGTTGCCGTCTATAATATCAGGTTACGCCAGCCATCTGACAAACACATGGCAGGGTGTGTTTATAATTATTTTCATTGGCCAAGCTTTCACATATCCGTGGGGTCACCAAAAGGACTGTTTTTTTAAAGGATGGATTGGCGAAATATGAAGTTAGTGCCGGGTGATTATTTGTGGTGTTGACGTTCAGTTCAGCCACCCCAGCTACCTTAATGAGTGTTTCATGACAAAATAGGCACTCGTGACTTTACACAGTGGAGGGGATATAGAAATGATACAGCATACAATACGTGAAAGCTTGGGCCTGTGAGGAAGTGGTTAAACACCTACCAAGGTGTCAATAAAACAATACCAGCAGTGATTTGGGTCAAAAATTAAATACAGAAGCAGTATGAATACAAATATGAAATACAGAAGCAGTATGAATACAAATATAAAAATTTAAGCTATAAAAAGAAATAAGGTACTAACAGTGCAAGCTGGCTGCATCCATGGCTCACCATCAATCTGCATGGGAAACCGCTGTCTTGTCCTGTCAGAACAATGTGTTAGTTAGCAGTCATATTCACTTAATGCCACATTTAACAAGACATCTTGCTTCATTTTGTGTATGGCTAAAAAGACCGCAAAAGTAAACAGTTAACAATATCACAGAGGGGATAATGTATCATTTTAGTCACCTCAATGATACTTCAAATATATTTTGTTCTAATTTAAACACTGTCTTGAAACAGTTAAAATTAATTTATCTGCTAAAAGGGGATCTCTTTTTAACCAATGGCTTCAAATAAACTTGTCGCCATAAAAAATAATAATTCTATATATCATATATACAATTTTATTAAAGCACATTTAACTTTTGTTTCAATTTTACATTTGCATTTATCTGGGTTAATTATTGCTGACACTGACAGGTGGAGTAATTAGTAATAAATTGGGAGTCTTACCTGATGGCATGGACAGGTGGAGATGTAGGTAACATACAACTGGGTCTTACTAGTGTGATTGTATTAGTAACTGATGTGGGGGCTTACCTGATGACTACCTGTGAACACTGCGCCAGTCGTCTCCCTGATGAGCGGATTCCACCCTTGATCTGTACGACGTGCATAACATTTTCAAGTCCTACTACTTCTATCATTCGGTCACCTACATCTGTAACAAATATTGTTATATTAACTTGTTATTACTGTCTTTTTACTTACCATTACAAACATTTCTCAGTAAGTTGTTTCGTTATAATTAACATGTGTTTTAAAAAAACATTTGTTCTAATTAGTAGCAAGGCAATAATATTTGTTCTACACAATCTAAAAGGTCATGCACAATATTGTATGATATGCATAAATCACATAGCTCAGTGTTCTCAATAACTTTTGAAGTAAAATTCACACTCAAGACTGTTCACAACTGGGAGACGTAAGGCAGTAGGAAACACGTTGGAAGAATTAAATTTCAGTACAAACATGCTTGTTTGATGAGATAATCCTTAAACAGCTGATTGCAGCTAAACTTGGAGGTAGTAGTAAGTTTAGAGATCGAGATAACATGGACAACTGTTAAAAAAAACTGGACATATTCCCAGGTGATGCCAACGTCGAAGTGATTGCAGACATTCATTCCCACTGTGTAACTGATGTGCTAGTAAGTGTGGGAGGCTAGACGTTTTATTGCCAACTGTGTGCACTGTTTAGGTACAGTGTATCATGGTGATATCCACCAGTAAATCAAGTGGAGCACCTGCTGTAACGTGACTAGGGGAGTCAGACCACAGTTGAGAATTGCATTGGTGGCCATGTTAACGTTTTGTCTGATTATAAGAAAACGTGACCATCAAAAATTCTTAAAATTGTCCACAGCAACTGCCATCATCTCTTTGATATACTGACCAAATTTTATCAAAATCACATACATCCAGCTCTTTTAAATCGCCCCGACGTGCGATGCCTATCAATTTTGACAAAAATAACCATGTTTTCATGTGCCCACGTGGCCCATAGCAGAAAAATTCCCATAAATCCCTCCGCCAGTTAAACTCTTTAAAAAATGCACTGTTTCACAGCCAATAGCTTCTAGAAACAAACCTGTGAATATTCCTGCTCAAAGGCACTCATGTCACATAATATTAATTTATTAATTTCCCATTTTACAATTTCATACGCCCTACATTCGTGTGAAACAATAAACAGGAAGGTCAACTGTGGTCTTACCCCTAGGGAGAGATGGTGCACAAGCAACCGTGCTGTTATGTTGCACAGTCACAGCCTGATGTGGGGAGCGGCTTACATTGACAAGGGTTGGACATCGTGTGATGATTAGCACATACAATCCTGGAGTTTGGGGGGAGAGGGGTGATCGCTCACAGACTTTCCAGTGCCAATCTGTTATGAACATATATGCACTAAACTTTGTGTATTAAAGCGACTTGGTCTGTTCATTTTTATCGTAAAATCATTCTATGTAAAATAATATATATATATATATATATATATATATATACATACATAATACTGACCCCCCAATTGCATCTAAATGAAGTAGAAGCAATTTTGAAATCAACACCTCGATGTATAACTTGACCTTGCAGGAAGAGGCGGAGCATTGAAATGTCAGTGCCTGTCACTTAGAAATGACTTCCATGGCAAGTGACAATACACAGAGCCAGCATATCCCATTGCACAGAATGGTGCTCCATGGTGCTCTATACGACTACCCGGTATGTTTAGATTTTTCTCTGGTAAGATACTTAAATCAAAAGAAGTCATTATTTTGGGGCTATACACCTAAGAGATAATAAGAACTAACCACGTGCAATTAAAATCAAGAAAACCGCAATACATTTGTGTTCTAAATGTTTGAGATTCCGGTCATTTCTCAGGTTAACTGAGTAGTTCTAAAATGTATTAGACATCTCAAGTGCAAATCAAAAAGCCAATTTTGTCTAAGTGTCTATGTTTACAATACGTAGCCATCATAAACTAATTTGTGTCATCTTCCGTTAAAAACATGTCCTCTTCAGAACACTAACATCCCAATGCCAAACAGTAATAAATTTATATTTTTAGAATTAAAACATATGCTTCACAAAGTGCAATACACTTGGGCTACGCCAAAGTTGCTCTCCAAAAAAATAAACAAACGTTGACCTATCCCTGCACGGTCCCACCACCCCTACTGATGTCCCTGCTGGTAATCCGAGATGCACCCTCTTCACACTTTTGGCTATAAGGATTTTCCTGTAGAATCTCGATAATGATGCTGAGTGGCTGCTGGTGCTTCACAGGAACACCTACATAAAATGGAGTGGAAACCATGCTTATGAGGCCAGACTCTCTTCTCTGTGAGTTCACGAAGGTGAGCGAGAGTCAGAGAAGTGGGTTTGCTTTAGAATATGTCTTGTGCGGACAAGCTGACAGACAGCTGGCTAAGCGGTGTTGTTGCCGGGCAAAGGTGCTATTATTAGGGCCTAATTGGGTTTTTGCCATTTTTGTGTTTCATTTCAAAGATTGAGGCAAAAACAATAAAACGTATTTCCTGCACACATAAAAATTACAAAATATAAATAATGAAAACAAAATGTTACTGTATTTTGGTATGTAAATTTTCTTCGAGCAGTGTACATAATATGTTATATTTGTATATTATATGTCATTCATGTTTTGTCATTGATTCATTGATGAAATTATCATCACAATCATTTTCATTTGTGTTAATTAAAATACACTACTACCATTGCAACAAAACATTTGTTTGTTATTTGACATTATTCATGTGGTTTGATGGCTAATTTTACATATCAACATAAACATTGCCATAATAACAACAATAAAAACAAACCAAGAATTGTCATATTATTATTTAGTAATTGCATAATAATGCTTCAAAAACGCTGCACGATTAAAATCGGTAACATTCTAACTACAAACGTATATTTTTATTTAGCCTTTATGTTGTAGTTCAAATGTTGATAAAAGAAATCACAATTAATGCACAGACGCATGCACAATAGGAAATGATGACAACATCTACAACGCATGTAAAGAGGAAGCGCAGAGATGAATTCTTGCCCGCCTTTTCCGCCTTGTCCAACCTTTCCTGCCCACAGATCTTTTAGTTGGTCCTGAACATTATATGTTAATGGCTGCACTATAATTTATAATGTTTCTTAATACCGTACGTATGAACAGTATATCATGTACACCATGGTCTAATGGGGTAGTCTAGCTGGCCATACACCCATAACCGGTTAAGTCTCCTGGATCCGCTGGGAGACTCCCGGAAATCTATCAAATCTCCTTGTTTCCCAGACGGGAGTACAAATCTCCCGGATTTCTGATGAAACCAAAAATATTTTTGTGTGGCCTAACAAAAGATCATCAATCTACTCATGCCCACAAAACAGCAGGGGTTAGTTCAATCAAGTTTTGTGCAGAGTGGACAAAGGAAACTTAGCTAAACAGAATCCTTGTGTTTTGCCTGTATTTGAAGGTATCTATATGCATTAGATGAACAGTCCCCTATTTTCTTTCTTTCTTTATACAGTAATACTGTAGACGCCCCAAGTATTGAGGAATAAACTCTACATCTAAACTCTACAATTAAATAAATATGTTAAAAAAGATGTGCATCAGAAGAAAAGGAGAGAGGAGAAAATAGGCCATGGTTTACTAAAGGTTTGGCAAATGCGTGTAAAAAGAAGAATAATCTGTAAAAAAATATATTAAATGTAAAACAATGGATGGCAAGAATAAATATAAAAAATATTAAAAATATGTTGACAAATATTTTAAGATATGCGGAAAAAGTACTACAGTAATTTACTGGAAAAACACCACAATGATACAAAGGGAACATGGAAGGTATTAAATTCGATAATCAAAAGAAATTTCCAGACCATTTTGTAAATGAAAATAAAACATAAAAATCTACAAGACTTGCCAATGGATTCAACTAATTATTTGTCATTATTAGACCAAATCTCACCAAAAACATCAAACCACCGATAAATAAAGCAAGCATTTATGACTATGCGCATGCGAATACGGAGACATCCATGTTTCTTCACTCCATTGATGAACAAAAATTGTTGACTGTCGTAAAACAGTGTTAGGGAAAATCCTCTACGGGTTACAATGGAATAGACATGTATGTTGTGAAAAAGGTAATTTCCTACATAGCTAAACCCCTTACACATATATGTAACACATCATTCAAAACAGGTATTTTTCCAGATAATATGAAAATGGCAAAAGATATTCCTGTCTATAAGACCAGCAAAAAAAATTATTTTAACAACTACAGGCCTCTCTATTGCCGCAGTTCTCAAAAATTCTAGAAAAACTCTTTGATAACATATTTGAAAAATTCGTGGAACAAAATAAAATACTAAGTGACAGCTAGTATGGTTTTCGGAAACACATATCTACGTCTTTGGCTTTATTAGAAATGACCAAGGAAATAACTAATGCAATTGACAATAAAAAAGCTTCAATCAGGGTGTTCACAGACTTGAAAAAAGCTTTCGATACTGTCAATCATAATTTACTTATAAAAAAGTTAGAAATCAATGGTATTCACGGAATAGTATTTAAATGGTTAGTTAGGACACAATCCATCTACATTGATGATGTAAAATCGGATCTCTTAGAAGTAGTATGTGGCATGCCACAAGGTTCAATACTTGGACCGAAATTATTTTTGATATATATATATAAATGATTTGTGTAATGTTTCTAGTATACTCAAATTTATACTGTTTGCGGATGACACTACTATATTTTATAGGCTGATAGTCCAGAATTGCTTAGTAACATGATAAGTCAACAGCTGAGTAAACTGCACAACTGGCTTGCAGTTAATAAACTGTCTCTTAACATTAATAAAACTAATTACATGGTATTTGGAAAAGGGTTACTTCAGATATTGCAATAACAATAAACCAAAACATTATAGAGAGTCTATGAAACAAAACTTCTTGGCATAATTATTGATGATAAGCTTTCTTGGAAAGCACATATACAATCGATAAAATCCAAATTGACTAAAACAATGTAAATAATTTATAAAGCAAAATTTTTCTTAAAGGCCTCGGCATTGATTACTTTATACTTCTCACTTTTCTTGCCCCATTTAGACTACTGCTCAGAGATTTTGGGAAATACTTATCGTACAAATCTAATGCCCCTATTCACTCTACAAAAGAAAGTTGTGAGAATTATTCGTGGAGCATAGGCTCATGACCATACAAATATCTTATTTGTTAATCTTAAATTTATAAATTTTTTTGACCAAACTGAATACAAAACATCTATCGATGTACAAAGTGAAATATAAACTACCCAGGTATTGCCCAATAGCATTCAAAGATTCTTTTATTCCAATGAAGACAGTTTGCACAACACAAGGCAAAGGGACAAATAAAAAAAATTTCAGTTCATACAGCACTAAGGGCTAAATGTTTTTCTATGGAATGGCATACGTATTGCACTAAGAAACTGTAAATATATTTTCACTTAAAAAATGCACAAAACATCTATACTTGATAGAAACAAAAGGATATTTTATTCTGAGACATAATATGTTTACTGTATTAGCTTTTGGTATATTTATGCATTAACTAT
Source organism: Lamellibrachia satsuma (assembly GCA_033239005.1). NCBI lineage: Eukaryota > Metazoa > Annelida > Polychaeta > Sabellida > Siboglinidae > Lamellibrachia > Lamellibrachia satsuma. The sequence continues at coordinate 1,986,873 of BSQZ01000068.1, read as the reverse complement.
ATGTGTTTCACCAGTAGGATACAAGGGATTACTATATACAAGAGAAATAATGTGTGTGTGCGTGCGCTTTCTACTATCTTTTTATTGTGTATTGCACCAATACATGGGTGCGTGCTTTATACTATAATTAATATAAACCACCCAGATGGTGCTACATACTCCCAAACGGTTTATGTGCCGAAGTATTCACAGCGTGCAAGTTTATGTTTTACCCAGTATAAACTGCCATCTTTCGGTGTGCGTGCATGTGGTTTCTGCGATTGTTGGAAGTTAACATTTTATGTAGCGAACATTTGATTTACCATAAAAACCACTAAGAACCCTTGATATGCTGGGTATTTCGGAAAAATAAAGGTGTTACATTTCACAATCAGAGCACATTATGAACTAAGAGATACATTTTTTTATAGAAAAAACACATCTGCCACCTGGATCACAAATGCCTCCATCACCCAGGATCAGAAACTTTGCAGAAAAAGAAAATTTCTAGCCCTGCCAGGGAATATTATGTTAGTTGCTTAAGTGCAATCAAATATGTAGACTACTGCCTGCTAGGTAAGGGATTTTTGTGCATTCGCCCCCCAACTCGCATGTGGCTATTGGTGGCTGTATCTACATTGGCTGCTTGCTCAACTAACTGAGAACACCTTCCTACGTGGCTCGCATTGTTTCCTTCTGTGGTATGGCCCATGGCCGTGCTGGAGGTTGAGCGACAGGCTGGCCACCTGTAGGTCATGCCAGTTCATGGCTGTGGTCGCACCGTTCCATAGTAAACACTTCTCAGGATAGTTCGTTTTCATGTTGAAATTATTATTTTTACATATCCAAACTTGTCTTTACCTTTGTAGAAATTTTCATCAGTACCAATGATGTTGGATGGCGTCATCATACATGTGAGGAAGTTCGTAATTGCCCTCGTCTCGGTCTGTGAGGGTGAACTTATTGGACCACCAACAAGTCCGCAAGACCACACAACTACCGAAAACCATCTCATAGACTGGGACGGAGTAAAAGTGGTAGATAGAGTCACACAAAAGAAGGCTCATGAAAGATGCCATATCGATACGCACGACCAAACAGTGATAAACCGAGAAGAGGGCAATTACAAACTTCCTTCTTACGTGTATGATGACGTTATTCAACATCATAAGTACTGATGAAGTCGCCTTGATAAGACAATGAAAATTTCTACAAAGGTAAAAACAAGTTTGGATATGTGATGCGCCACTCCAAAACTAAGCTCTTCTCGCTAGATTTTGTTCGGCGCAGGAGCCTAAAACGCATGGTGTACCTTCGAATTGTCGAAATGGGTTAACGATGGAATCAATCAGCAAAATTATCCATCTTTCCATAAATCCATTTATATAAGCAGAAAGATTGTTCAGACTAGTAATATTTAGCACTTTATTGAAGCCCCTGATTAGCGTTGGGGTTGAGAAGTCTGAAACAAAGCCATTTTTACATGTTTTTGATCGACTATCTTCACTCACTTATGTTATACATAGCTAGAAAGCATATGACGTCAACTACACGCGTGATTGGGAATCTCTTACTCTAGACCAATGGAACAGCTCCTATTTTACATAATTTATCCTGCAACAAAGTGCTGTTGTTGCTATGGAAGTAGCGAAACACTCACTGATTGGTCGAACACGTAAGCGCGCGTGCGCAATCAGCTTGTTTACACTTTCTTCTTTGTTCGCCATTTTCGCCCGCTATTTTCGTCTTCGATTCGTTAAAGATTTGCACTATAGCATTGGAAGAAGCTTATTTGGCTACCGAGTTGGATCGTGCGAGGGGGTGCAATCTCGAGGACAGCAATTTAGATGCTGTGATTGAAGATTACTTCGAAGGCCGTGTTGAGCCCGTGGAGGTTGCTCCTCAGCAGGGCCAGGGGAAGACCACATTCATTGTCATTGAGCTTGCACTGGTTGGCTCAGCGCTAGCGGGAGCGGACTTTCCAAATTAGGGGAACTGACATTGTGTAGTATTATTATGTATGTAATGTGTAAATAATGTTTTATTTTCAGATATTTCAGGGGTTTACTTTAGGGGTTCAGCTCCCAGTGCTCGCTGTAGTCTCCTGGAATACCAAACCTGGTAGTAAATGAGGTGGCAGGAGGTGGAGGAATATACAAAATTTCATTCCATTTGGAGCATTATAAGTGCATGGTTGCTATGGGAGAAGCAATTTTTCAATGCCGTTTTTTAAAGCTGATTTTCTCAAAACTGTTATTCCAAGAATATGTACACTAAAAGTGTAATATCTTGGCCCAGTAGTAAGGTACACTGTTCATGTTGTTGTCATTTTAAAGCTGTGTATCTATTTGAATCTATAATAAAATGGTTTGTCAAATTATCGAGAAGATCCTGGTTTTGGCATGTGACATCACATGTCAAAATAATAATTTCAACAAGAATGACATGCATCAGTTTATGATGGCCACATATTGTAAACTTAGACAATATTGGCTTTTTGGTTTGTACTCAGGATGTCTAATACATTATGTAGCTACATTTTTTATCAGTAGGAATTCACTATTATTGGTATTGTTATGTGATCTTTTGATGAGGTCATGCCAATTTGTGATTAACGGAAAATGCACCATTAAATTTATATGCTACCGTAAGTTTCCATGTATAATATGCCCCCATGTATAATACACCCCCTGACTTTTGCTACATTCTGATAGAATTTCAATATTACCATGTATAATACGCATCCCAACTTTTGGCATTGACTCCTGATTTCCCAGCTTCTAATAGTTTGCTTGAAGTGTGACTCACGGTTGGCCATTGTCATTTCATCAAAGTTCGTTTGTGTGATGATCCTTGAATCCATCTCAGAATCGTAAACATGTCATGTATGTTACGGCATTGCCACCAGCTCGTCGCACGCAACGATATATCTCCTCGTCAATCATGTAAACCCTACGTAACTTGCATTTTAGCTTGACCATTGCGCAACTGATTAAATCTGTGCTTGTTAGAACTTACTTTGCGTCGTTCTGCTGTCAATTTTAAATTAATACCAAGCTCTATTATGGTATGTTACATGCACACTTTCTGCTGTGAAACATACATATGGTACAGTCATCTTTATTTGCATTCACAACTTTAATTAAACATGGAGTCACACTGGCTGACCCGTGGGCGTGGGGCATTGACTATTCAGGTCGTTCACATGATTCAAGAACGCCAATCATGATACCTTGGTGCTAAGGAAGCAACACATTTGAGCGTATTAACCCGAAACCATCCACACATTTCTGCGTTGTTCCTGGTCGGCAACGCTCCTGGTTGAGTATGCTTCTTGCTCATTGACGTCATAATACTAGTGTTCCAGTAGCGTTATCCATATCCGGTCGGAGAAATATTTTAGTCCTATCACCATGTATAATACGCACCCGGACTTTTAATTAAAAAATGAAGGAAAAAAATGTGTATTATACACGGTAACTTATGGTAATTGACTTTATGCCGTACCTACTACTAATTGATGAGCAATTTAACACAGTTGGTTATTGTTAACTTGCTTCCTGGTATTACAGTGCAGGCTTTACTATTAACATAAACTGAAGTGGGAATAAGATGTGTCAATAACAGCATACAAAGGTTTCCCTTAACACATATTTGATGTATCTTCATACAATTTTGCCTGTAGGTTCCTTACTATACAAGTATAGCCAGTGCACACATAATTAATATTATACAGTGAATCGTTTGAATACAGTTAGGGAAACTGCATTTTTTAAAAAGTGTACCCTTTAACTTGTGAAAACATCCTTGTCATAGCAACGATGTTTTCAAATTGAAAAAAATTATATTTCATTGCTTTTAAAATAATTCATATATTACTTTTTGGTTCAGGAAAACCCTTTGGCCCATAGACAGTTTGTAACTTCTGCACCATGAGCAGAGCAGCTGTGCTCACCTTGAATGGCAAATGAGAGATCCATGGATGACATGCTGCTACTGGAGAACTCGCGGTCTTTTTCTTTCTTCGCTGATTTTGCGGCCTTCTTGCATTTCTTCTGACTTGGATTATCTCCCCACAAGTTGGATCCTCCATACATGCTGGGGATATTGAGGAGAGCAATGCCCTCCAGTGATGGCCCATTAGCAAGATCCAGTGAACAGCCGTCACACTGTGAATAACAGTTATATGTTATGCATCATTGCAATCTATTAATTAAATCTGAACGAGTCAGTAAAATATTAAAAGCGCCAGAATTAAATTAAAATGAACTACTATGATATTATCAGGTAGCATATTTTATCACAAATAATGTCTAATGTGTTTGGTATAGTGTAAAATGTGCACACATAACAACGTGCCATTAATAGGGTTCAACTTACAGTTACATTTCCCATTGGTGGCCATGTTAATGTTTTGCATGATTATAAGAAAACGTTACCATAAAAAATTCTAAAAGTTTTTACGAGCCACTGTCATCAACCCACTGACATGTTGGTCGAGTTTTGTCAAAATTAGACATTTCTAACTCTTGTAATATGCCTGTATGTGTGATACCCGTCAATGGTTACCAATATTGGCATGAATTATGGCGCACACGTGTCTAGTGGCCTATCCTTCTGCCTATTAAAATCATCTAAAAATATACCATTTCACTCTCAACAGCTTCCACCAGCAAACCTGACAAAGTCCCTGCTCAAATGCACTTATGTCAGATCGTATGAATTTTTTAAAACTTCCTATATCCAAACTTACTACACCCTACATTCGTCTGTAACACACCAGGAAGTCTAACTGAGGCATGACCCCAAATAGATGCTATCTTGCTTGATCTCGCTAGTTTTAGTGATCAAAAATTTTTTCTGAACATTGTGTTTTTAGTAGACATTTACAGCTATGAAATGCAGTACAAATAAATTGTTTCTTTACAACTGTTATCGTTATGTATCACAATATGTATTGTTACAGCCCTAGAAATATGGCTGCTGCAGCCTCTTGGGCCAAACATTTTGTAACAACAGAGCTGCGCCAGAAACTCTCGAAGTGGGCTTTTTAAACACTGTTGATTTCAAAGTGTTTTTTAATATAAAGCTGCAGACGTTAAAAAAACTATTTTACAATTTAGTTTTACATTACTCTTTGCAGGTAAAATGTGGATTTTTAATAATAGTTTTGCTGCCCAGGTAGCTGTTACTATATTTCACAAATTTGCACAGGACCCCCAACTTTTTGTGTTGCTTTTTGGGGTTTGGGGGATATAATGAATTCCAGGCAATCTTTAAAACGTAAGTTTTTATTACTTTGATTTCAGGGTACGCACCTACCTTACACATTTCCAAATTGTTATGTTCAGGGTGGAGTGGGCCATTGACCCAGTACTCTCTCTGATGTAGTGGCCCACTCCTCCCTGTGGGTGTTTTGGATAATCTCCGATTATTACCTACTTTTCTAGATGAAATCTAACAACTGCTTTTAACATGAAAATATATTTTATTACACTTGCTTATATAAGTAGGCATATCCAGAACTGTTGCCCCCTGACACTTCTATTGCTACTTTGTCAAGCAGAAAGCCTATAATGTGAGGTACAACGTGAAATGCTCACAGACTGAGTAGAATATGATGCCAGTGGCCAGCCTTCCTAATGGGAATACTCCCAGTAGCTCTGTCATCATAAGAAACACAATATCTAGCAATCAACAAGTGATCAAAACAAATTTGTTATAAATGCTCAGAATATTTAATATTTAAGGCATCTTGTTAGATTCAGCAGAAGCTATTATAATTTGATGTATCTCAAGAACATACTGTGGGCCCACATTAATCTTAGCATGAAACTAGTCTACTAGATACATTGACTTTGTAGAAGGTGAAACGTAAAAAAATCAAAGTTTATTCATTTGGGATATGGCAATGCTACAGCTTTATTATAAGTTCAAAATCAAGACACCCAAGGCCACATTTATGTATATGTACAGGTTATGAGGGGGCACACATTTTTCCTATCGTTTTTGACATGCAATACCTCTAAAACTATTTCACACTTACAGGTCTAAAATATAACATAAGTGTCACAATAAGCCAAACATATTTGTAGCAGTGAATAACATTTTGGCATTTAAAAAAAAATTTCATACAGAATTACCTCAGTTTTAAAGTTCCACAGATGCACTAGGTTGAAGAGGCATTCCTGATGATTATAGAACCTTTCACAGATACACACCTTGGTTGAAAAGGCATTCGTGATTATTATCGAACCTTTCATAAATGCACACCTTGGTTGAAGAGGCATTCCCGATCATTCTCAAACCTTTCACAGATGCACACCTAGCTTGAAGAGGCATTCCAGGTGATTATCAAACGTATCACACATACACACCTTGGTTGAAGAGGCATTCCTGATTATTCTCAACCATTCACATATGCACATCTCGATTGAAGAGGCATTCCTGATCATTCTCAAACCTTTCAAAGATGCACACCTAGGTCGAAGAGGCATTCCTGGTGATTATAATACCTTTTACAGACACACACCTTGGTTGAAGAGGTATTTCTGATAATTATTAAACCTTTCATAGATGCACACCTAGGTTGAAAAAGGCATTCCTGATTATAATCAAACCTTTCACAGATACACACCTTAGTTGAAGAGGCATTCATGATCATTTTCAAACCTTTCACAGATGCACACCTTGGTTGAAGAGCCATTCTTGATCATTCTCAAACCTTTCACAGATGCACATCTAGGTTGAAGAGGCATTCCTGGTGATTATCAAACCATTCACAGATACACACCTTAGATGAATAGGCATTCCTGATCATTCTTACATCTTTCACAACTACACACCTTGGTTGAAGAGGCATTCCAGATCATTTGCAAACCTTATACAGATATGCACCTCAGTTGAAGAGGCATTCCTGATCATTCTCACATTTTTCACAGATACACACTTTGGTTGAAGAGACACTCCTACAGAGTTGGCATTGATTTAATCAAATTGACTAAATCATCGATTAAATCAATATGAAAAAATCAAGATATTGATTTTTTAGATTTTTTTTCAGATTATGTGATCACCGAGGCATGACTTTGACTGAATGGGAAGAGGGCAGAGAGGCATACCTTTATCTGTATTGTCACCTGCAAAGGACCAACTGACTGCAGCTAACTGCATGCTTTGATTTAATCAGTTGATATGTGGCTTCACGGTGAAGCCACATATTTCTTGAGGGAAGGGACTGCCAATCCTACTGAGAAGCCAGGGAATAAGGGCAGCAAGGCATGATGCAGGGCAGTCTGGTATCTAGGCTTAGTAAGTTAGTAGGCAGAACATTCTGATGGTCATTGCGATTGCACATTGTGGTTGACTGGTTGTGTCACCATGCCACGTCAACTAGATTCTGTGTGGAATCTTACATGTTTGAGGACACTTACTTGGTTGAAGTGAGTTCAGTGGAATGGTGGATGGCAATGGAAGGACGCTTTAATGAAGACTTCATTCAGTTAATTAAATGCTTGCTGTGCTCAGTTGCATTGCGTAACAGGCTTGGAGTAGCAAAAGCGGCCAAACTTGTGTTTATATACAGAGTTCTAAATGTGAACATTGCTTTGGACTCTGACAACTGATATGAAAATGAAGATGACAATAATCAGGCTAACAATAATGAATAATCACATGCACCACAAACTGATTGTCTGTGTTGTTGCGTGCTACTGCCAGTTGATTTAACTGTACATATTTTTTAATAAAGTTTAAATTTGTACGTAACAACTTTGTTTTAAATCTTTAGAAAGGCTACGAATTAAATGTTCCGTCCATTGGGTATATTATGATATTCCACATATTTATTTATTTTCAGAACTACATATTATTTCTTATAAGATTTGTCGAGAATGTTGAAAAAGTCAAATAAATCGATTTAATCGAAAAAATCCGATTTAATCGAAAAAATCCGATTTAATCGATTTTTTCGAAAAAATCATGATTTTTTTCAACCCTATATCTGTGTAAGGTTTGATAATCATCAGGAGACAGTCTGTCTCCTGATATTTATCAAACCTTACACAGATATACACCTTGGTTGAATGGACATTTGTGTTCTGATTTTGTATTGGAACATTTCTTGGTTAAGGTGTTCCTGCTAATCCTCATCTTTAGTGGCATGCATGCATCTTCTGCAGTTGATACTGATTTAAAAGTGCATCAGTGCTTCAAAACCATAAGAATTGTCAGCAGATCCCTCATTATATTCCCTCACATATGTTGCCATGTTTCAATCCAATGCTATTTTGTGACAACCCAAATAATATGAGAACATTTTACAACGGTCCAGAATGTTTAAAGTGACGTAGTTTTCTGCAATAATAACTTGGGCTTCATCTGCTGTAAACCTGTGAAGCTTAAATAAGTGGTTAAGAGTTTACAAGTGATGTTTGGCAATTATTTATTTGGTTTGACCATCCAAGAGAAGCACTTTTACACATCATCATCATGCATTTTCACAACGTACCATAATGTCTATATTCTCGTGCAGATTCTTACATGTCGATGTGAATGTCTCAGATGTTCCACACTCAAAGTACCACAACTTGTTCTTCATTCTGTCAAGAGAAAATGTCAGGATTTTAACAACGCGAATCAGGTAAACACGACAAAGGATAGTCTGATAATCAGCATAAGACTAAGGTTGTATATACTTCATCAGAGTGGACAGAAGGTGCAACATCTAAATTTCCTGTTGCAGAAATCATCCGAGTAGTTTCTTTTACCAAAACATAGATTTTTGTGTTTCATCTATCAATCATGGAACATGCTTTCTGTCGCTGCGCCTAAGGTCTGGAATGAACTACCCACCACTTTGAAAACAACTTAAACTATAGCTATCTTCCAAAAAAAAAAACATTTATTTCAAACTGCATTTCCACCATAAATCTTCGGTTGTCCCTCATTCGGATAATAACTTTTGTACATCCCTGTTCACGATTCTGTTTTGTTGCGCTTCTGAGCACAGATTCCTGAGGATATAGGTGCCATAGAAGTTAATTATTATTATTAATACAAACATAATTGTATGAATGCTGAAATTAGTAGGTACACTCATTTTCAAATAGCTCAAACACAATGTAAGGTATGTGCAGAATAACAACATTTTAATTTGATTTTGATATGATACAAACAGACTGATGAATTATCATTGCAGACTAGAGCTGTTGCAGTCTGGTGTAATACATTAGGTTTATAGAATGAATGCTAGAACATTTAAAGGCTGCACACTTACTGATGAATCATATACTTTAATAAGTGTGTATGAATGATAAAGAACATAGTATTCTGTACATGAATATTTGTATTCACACATACAAACATAATATGATGACTGGCTAGGAACTGAAACTTTTAGTGAACATCAAACATTTTATTTGTTGACATTAACTTCATCTGTTAAATACAAACTTAGAAATCATCCTGAAGTAAATGGCATAAAGACGCTTTGATTTATGACATAACACAAAACATCAATGAACATGCCATGTGCATGCCTGTTACCGGTAGAAGGCAAAGACTGCATGTTATGTGCATGTAATGCCATGTATATCACAGGAAGTCTAGACAGCATGTCATGTTCATACCTGCTGTTGAACTTCTCTGGATGTTTCTCTCGCATAATGTGAAAACGATGTGCAATTGATGCATCCTTTTGGGAAAACAGCATCTTTATTAGTTTACTATATTCAACAAAATATCCTTTTTACATAGACAAAGACAAACTGCAATGCTCGAAATATATAAGGTTGCAGCGTACTTCAATGTTTCATGATTAATAGATAAGGATGTTCACAGTATTAGTCCATGTGACAAAATTATTTAACAATACAACAACTATTAGTGTAATACTAATTAATAATAAATAAAACAATGTTTGTTGTGAACATATTGTTCACCAGGCTGAATGATTTTTTTGTAAAACTGGTTTAACTCCATTGATACTATATTGGTATAAAATAAGATTGCAATACATACCACACCAATTGAGAAATAATTATTGATGATGCTGTATGGAATGGGGTCTCCTTGTTCATCATCGCTTTCCATCGGGCTGAACTCTATCTGCCAGCGGTCCATCATAACAACGGTGCTACGACTGACTTTATTGAGAATTTTTGTTAGACTTTCACCCTCATAACCTGCAACATTAAAAACAAATGGTTGTATTCAACTACATTAATCTAGAACTTTAAATACATGGACCACTACAACGTTGACCACCCAACCCCATGAAATAATAATACGCTGTAATACTGTCTACTAGTCATTTAATGCACTACCCATATCACAGACCATAGTATTTTCTTTTGTTGTTCAGTATAGCAACGAAATGAACACAAACATAGCCCTTCATGGCAGATCATGCTAATATTAAATTATATGATTATCTTTATTAGTCAGTTTACTGACACTTGCCAGTCCTCGTTGGTTCACTGCATGCAGTTGTTGGCATAGGAACAGACAGAACAACTTGTAGTAGTGAGAATAAGTCTTACAAATGTCAATGACTGATGTAATTACATGATAATACATATGTAACACTTGCAGTTTGTAATGACAGTTGCAATACCTTTGTTAGAAAATGTATTTACACTTTGATATAAAACTACTTCTACAAAAAAATTTAACCAGATTATTGTAAATACTGATGTCTTCAACACTTTTTCATTGTAAACAAAGTGGCTGTAGGTCCATACTTTATACACATTCTTGTAATATTGTAAATACTGATGTCTTCAACACTTCTGCATTGCATATGGGCTTTAGTTTGAACTAGAAGTGTGGGGGAGTTTACTTAGGTATAATAAGAAAAAAACTAATTAAATATTATGGTAGAAGATACTGACCCTCACATAATTGGTATAACCGAATCATGGGCCAACAAAGACATATCAGATGCTGAATTAGGACTGACAGGATACGTAATGTGTAGGAGAGATCGAATAGGAAAAAGGGGAAGGGGAGTCATTTTATATATTAAAGAATCTATTCAGGCTTACAAATTAAATTAGAAAGGAAGCAGATTGCGATGAAGCTGTTTGGTGTATTATAGTTACAGGAAATTAAACATTAACTATAGGTTTTTATGCGAGCAACACCACATACAATTAATGATTGGTCCATTGCTAATTTATTCTATTATGCTAATCCAGCAGAGCTGGGTGACGCGCTCTGTGACCCACTTTGCTGCCTCCATATTTTGAACCAATCAGCGCGCACCAGCTGCGCGACGCTACAGATTTCAAACTTGGACTAACCACTTCGTTTTGTGAAAGCATACGGAGTGGATGCGCTTTGAAAATTTGTTTTTCTCTCATCGAGTTTAGCGAAATTTTTTGCGCTTCCTTTATCATTGGTCTTCGAGCAAGCTGATTTACGTCGAACAAGTTGAACGAGGTGAGTGTCGACGGCGCTCAGTGCGCGAGCGAGTGTTTTCCTTTGTTCTTGTTGCGCCATCTTGTTTTGCAACGGTCTTTGTTTGCTTCGTTTAATTTAACCGTCGGCCAGTAAATGTCGTCGTCGGCTAATTCGCCGCTTAAGGTTTTGATTTTGGGGCATAGTCACATTTATTGGCTTGGTGAGCATGCACGGACGGGAAATCCGGCCGGGCTGTTCACCGATTTTTGGGTACGGGACCAAAGTTGCAAAGTAAATTACTTGGGAATTCGGGGGGCCACGCTACCCTCCCTTTCCTCACCAGCGGCCATGATGCGTATCGCTACGTTTCACGCGGATGTCTGCGTTTTACATTTGGGGGGTAACGACCTAGATGCTGGATCTGCTCCCGATCCAGTACTAGTGGCGCTGGACATCCAGCGTTTGGCCGTTAAATTACTTGGTTTAGGCGTCAAGCAGGTCGCCGTTTGTCAGGTCATACGTAGACGTAAATGGCGCAACTTCACTTACGAGGAGGGTGCTGATCGTGTAATCCATGTCAATGACTACCTCGAACATTTCTGTAACGATACCGAAGGGATCTTTTTCTGGAGGCATAAGCGCCTCTGGAATAGCATCCGCCCTGTCTTTCGCAGAGACGGAGTCCATTTTAGTGACATCGGTAATTTCAGGTTGTACCGCTCCATCCGAGGAGCCGTCATAAAAGCTGTAAAGCAGGTCACTGATGGCGGTGTGTAGCCACATGGTCATGGGTCGAGAGTGTTTTTCCATTGTAACGGGCTGTCGATTGCCTGATGACAATATTTATGATAGTCTTTGACTGGATTTCATGTAACCACTTATTTCTACCATGATTTTTTTTTTTTGTATTGGGTTCTCAGTTACTGCGTTCTTGGCTACGTAGTGTGCATTAACGTGTTATAGAGCTTTCTTCATTGTCATGTGATTTTTGTTGTGCTTACGCACTTTTCTATATTCATGTTACATGGTGTGTGGTCACACTATAGTGTCATGATCAACCTCAGGGGATTTATGTCGTGCTTCGTCAATAATTTTATCCATGTTACGTAGTGTGCATAGTCACACTGCAGTGCTTTGATCACTGTCACGAGATTTATTTTCGTGATTCGCCACTGTTTTTATCCCGTGTTACGTAGTGTGCATTGTCACACTGCAGTGCTTTGTTCACTGTCATGGGATTTATTGTCGTGCGTCGTCACTGTTTTTTTTTTTATCCATGTTACGTAGTGTGCCTTGTCACACTGCAGTGCTTTGTTCACTGTCATGGGATTTATTGTCGTGCGTCGTCACTGTTTTTTATCCATGTTACGTAGTGTGCCTTGCCACACTGCAGTGCTATGATCACTGTCATGGGATTTATTGTTGTGCGTCGTCACTGTTTTTGTACCCGTGTTACGTAGTGTGCCTTGTCACACTGCAGTGCTTTGTTCACTGTCATGGGATTTATTGTTGTGCGTCGTCACTGTTTTTGTACCCGTGTTACGTAGTGTGCCTTGTCACACTGCAGTGCTTTGTTCACTGTCATGGGATTTCTTGTTGTGCGTCGTCACTGTTTTTGTACCCGTGTTACGTAGTGTGCCTTGTCACACTGCAGTGCTTTGTTCACTGTCATGGGATTTATTGTCGTGCGTCGTCACTGTTTTTTATCCATGTTACGTAGTGTGCCTTGTCACACTGCAGTGCTTTGATTACTGTCATGGGATTTATGTCATGCATCATCACGCTTATTGCTTCGTCACTAATTTTATCCATGTTACGTAGTGTGCATAGTCACACTACAGTGCTTTGATCACTGTCATGGGATTTAGTGTCGTGTGTCGCCACTGTTTTTATCCAGGCTACGAAGTGTGCATTGTCACACTACAAGTGCTAGAGCTTCATGCAGGATCACTGTCATGGTGAGATAAGCTTTATCTAGTCGCTGCTGCTGTTGTATTGTTGTTGCAGAATGGCACGTGCTAAGGCTACACGGGGTCGTGGACGGCCTGCAATGCAGAACACGTCACCCAGACAAACTCGGGCTCGATCAGCACGCGCACGCTCAGCTGCAGTGTCTGTTGCCGCCCCGACATCTGCTCCTGCCGCCGCGACGTCTGCTCCTGCCACGGTGTCTGCTGCCGCCTCGGCAGTTGTCTCAATGGGGGCTCCGCCACCTGAGTGTGCGATTCGGGAGCATTTTGAGGATGCTCCTAGTCTTCAGGCGGTGGTGCGAGATGCGCAGGAGCCAGCCTTGCCCCGGAGCCAGTGGGAACGCGACATGGAACGCCGCGTGGCATCGTCTGAGAGAATGCTTCAGCAAATCCACACCATGGTGATGGCTTTGCACCCGGCGCCAGCTGCTGGTTCCCCACCTGCTGCTCTGGGCAGTGCCGCACAGGTGACCGCCGGCCAGGGTCCAGACACGCCGGAGTGGGGACACGCTTTTCCGGTGCAGCCTGTCGAGCCAGATCACCTTGCCCAGGAGCAGCCATTGCCATTTGGTTATGGTGCCAATGACAATGTCGCCCCCTGGCCTACTGCCAACTTTATGCATGTTCCAGGTAATGAGGTTTTAGGGTCTCTGCCGCGGGCCACGCAGGAATTGATGGCATCGTGCGCATCAGTTTCCTTGCCACTCCATGCCCGTATCCCCGATGCCCTTAGAGCTAAGATTTGGGCTGGTGAGTTCATAAACCTGTCCCTCCTCATTACGCCCGACCAGCTCCAGCAGCATGATTACGCCCTGTCAGTGCAGGGTGCTCCCGCTAGCCCCTCTTTCTGCGTGTCCCCGGCAAAGGCCAAGCCAAGTGAGACCCTATCTTTTCAGTTGTGGATGCAAGCATTTCAAATGTATATGTCCGTGTATTTAACGCAGCCCGCTAACCTTCCTTGTGCCACTAAGATGTTAAAATATATCGAAGTCGTTCGAGGCCTTGCACAAGAGGGGGCCGATTGGCGATCATACGACCAAGTTTTCAGGTCCCTGCGGTATCGGGCGGGGTGGGCATGGGACTCGATCAACTGGGAGCTATGGCTGAAGGCATCTCAAACTAAGGCAGATCAGTTGCAGTCCCCAGGGTCCCCCTTTCCAGGCAAGGGCAGGGCGGGGAGACATGTGTAACAAGAACACATGTCGCTGGATGCACAAATGTAGAGTCTGCGGGGGGTCCCACCCATCGATTAGGTGTTTCAGCAGACGGGCAAAGCACCAGCGCCCAGGTAACCCCACTCCGCCCGATCCCCCAGCTGGACCTTCGACCGCCAATGGCTCGCCCGCTTAGGCTAGGAAGTAAGTTGCCCTCACCTGTGTCCCCAGAAACACTCAGTAGTATTTTAGATGGTTACGATAACAATTTAGTGGCATTTCTTTTGCATGGTTTCACTCATGGTTTTCAGATTGGTTGTGTTGGATTGCCCCCGCAGCGAGGGGAAGTGGTAAGTAATCTTAAATCTGCTGACGAATTTGCAGAAGTCATAGATCAGAAGTTAGCAAAAGAGTTGGCATTGGGTCGCATACTTGGGCCTTACGACTTTCAGCCAACTTGTCTACGGTATAGGATTTCACCACTTGGCGTTGTGCCGAAGAAGTCTCCCGGAGAATTTAGGATGATACACCACCTATCATATCCTGAAGGTTCCTCGGTTAATGATTTTATTCCTAAGGAGATCTCTTCGGTTCAATACGCAACGATCCAGGATGCGATTGATTTCATACGGCATTCTCCGACGCCTGTTTACATGGCTAAGCTGGATGTGGAATCAGCATTTCGTATTATTCTGGTCTCTCCAGCGGACAGGCCTTTGTTGGGTTTTCAGTGGAAAGGAAAATTTTTTATGGATGCTGTCCTTCCTATGGGTTGTTCGAGCAGTTGTGCGATCTTTGAATGTTTCAGTACTGCGTTGGAGTGGGCTGCGAAGGTGAAATTAGGTGTGACGGGAATGGTGCATGTCATTGACGATTTCCTGTTGTTGGCACACTCAGTTGAAAAATGCAATCACGATCTCATGGCTTTTGTTGCTCTTTGCAAACAAATTGGGGTTCCACTGGCCCCTAGTAAAACGGTGGGCCAATCCTCTTCCATCCCTTTTTTGGGCATTATCTTGGATGCTGTCCATATGGAGGCTCGGCTTCCTGACGATAAGTTGGAGAAGGCCAGGTCATTGCTTTTAGCTTTCCAGAGTAAACAGAAAGTTACTCTTAAGGAACTTCAATCACTTATTGGCGTTCTGAATTTTGCATGTTCAGTTGTCGTCCCAGGCAGGGCCTTTCTGCGGCGGCTGATAGATTTGACGATGGGCGTGCACAAGCCACATCATCATATCCGCTTGACCCGGGAGACTAAACTAGATCTCGGTGTTTGGTGGGAATTTTTTTTGTATTTCAATGGCAGGTCCTTCTTCTTGGACGACAGTTTTTTGACAGGTGACTATCTCCAACTGTACACTGATGCAGCAGGTGGTATAGGGTATGGCGCACTGTGTGGGTCAGAGTGGTTTTGTGGTCAGTGGCATGGCGATTATTCAATGTCGCGGCGTTGGAGCTGTATCCTATCATGGCAGCAGTGCATGTTTGGGGTGATGCTTGGGCAAACAAAAGTGTCTGTTTTTTCACGGACAATGAAGCCCTTGTACCTATAATTAATAACCAGACATCGCGTGAACCACGCATCATGGCATTACTACGTCCACTTGTATTGGCATGCTTGCGTTTTAATATTAACTTTGCAGCACGTCACATACCTGGTCGAATTAACACTCTGGCTGATAAATTGTCACGTTTACAGGTGGACGAATTTCGACAACTGGCACCCTGGGCGAAGGTCAACCCAGTGGAAGTACCTTACAGTGTGTCCCCGACAGGCTTAAGGAATCTTTAGACAAGCTGCTGCAGGCCTCGTTAGCTCCATCATCAAGGGCCCATTATGAGCGCGCTTGGAAGAAATTGGTAAATTTTCATGTCTCGTTGGGCTTACCAACTCGTCTGCCAGTTTCGGTACCGATGGTGTTGCTTTTTATTGCACACTTGTATGCCAGTGGCTCTGCCCCAGCATCCATTGTTTCTACTGTATCAGCGGTGGCTTATTTCCACAAAATCAATGGTTTCCATGACCCGTCGAATTGCTTTATGGTATCTAAGTTGTTGGCAGGAGCTCGTAATTTGGGAACGGTCCCTGATGTCCGCCTGCCTGTCACACTCCCTGTACTCATTCGCTTAGTGCAGGCTTTACCCACAGTGTTTACATCTCGGTATAAGTGTCTTATGCTCCGAGCCATGATGGTACTGGCATTCAAAGCTTATTTGCGGATAGGGGAAATGGTGCCTCGATCACGTGGCACGATACGTGGTTGTTTGCACATGGATGATGTTTTATTATCCGGGGAGTTGATCACAATCTCTTTCCGGCGTTTTAAGCATAGTGCGAGGCAAGGTCCCCAATCCCTACAAGTGAGAGGCGAGTGCATTCAGGGGACTAGAATCCACCCCGCTTCTTTTTTTGCGAGATTTCCAGCTGGCCAGAGGCAACGTGCAGGCTTCTCTGTTCGCATACCCAGATGGCTCTCCAATGTTACGCAGTGAATTTGATGTGTCATTGAAGCGATTACTGGGTTTTTGTGGCTACCAAACTAGTGCTTTTAAGGGTCACAGCTTTCGTATTGGGGCAGCCACTGCAGCCGCACTGAGGGCGAATGGATGCGCAGATCAGAGCGGCAGGCAGGTGGACTTCGGATGCGTTTAAGAAATACATTAGGATTGCTTGAGTAGGAGTGCTCACTGTTCTATCTAATGGTTCTTAACTTCAGCGATTATTTAGGGTTGGTGGGGTGGTCACATGGTCGGTGACCGGTGGCGAATTGGCCCCACCTTTGTAGTTATTCCAGTTAGAGCTAGTGTATTTTTAAGCAGGTAGTTGTATTCATAGACTGCGTGATAGCATGTAGGGCATTATGCTATTTGGTTTAAGGGTGTTCCATAACAATAGTAATGCCATTGTTTCTTTTATTTGTTCTAGGAATACTGCTACTGCTTTGTGGTGAAATGTGGGCTCTATTGAACCCGACATCCAGGAGGCTCGCATGGGGCGTAGTCAGCCTGGCGTTGGGTTGTGGAGCCCACATTTCTTTGTTTTACATTTCTTTGAAAAGTGGGCTTACCCTTAATCCCCACAATAAACGTCATTCATTTGGCCTTTTCATATCTCTATATCTGTGTTGTGTTGTTGATTGCATAAATGGAGTATGCAACATTGGCACAGCCAATGTTGCATATAGGTTTTTATGCGAGCAACACCACATACAATTAATGATTGGTCCATTGCTAATTTATTCTATTATGCTAATCCAGCAGAGCTGGGTGACGCGCTCTGTGACCCACTTTGCTGCCTCCATATTTTGAACCAATCAGCGCACCAGCTGCGCGACGCTACAGATTTCAAACTTGGACTAGCCACTTCGCTTTGTGAAAGCATACGGAGTGGATGCGCTTTGAAAATTTGTCCCACCCTCCTCCCCATCTTTTTCCCTGTGGTATGTTTACTTGTTAGCAGCAATTGTACATCTTTGGTGGAAGTGGGGTGTTCATGTCTCAAAGCTTTCCCATTTTTTGATTGCGATAGTGGACATGGGAGTTTTGGCTTTCCCAGAAGTGTTCACGGGTTTTAACGCTGGGACGCAGCTCGCTTCCCTTCCACCTTGGATTTTAGAACTGTTCGTGTAGCGAATTGGCCCCACCTTTGTAGTTATTCCAGTTAGAGCTAGTGTATTTTTAAGCAGGTAGTTGTATTCATAGACTGCGTGATAGCATGTAGGGCATTATGCTATTTGGTTTAAGGGTGTTCCATAACAATAGTAATGCCATTGTTTCTTTTATTTGTTCTAGGAATACTGCTACTGCTTTGTGTTGAAATGTGGGCTCTATTGAACCCGACGTCCAGGAGGCTCGCATGGGGCGTAGTCAGCCTGGCGTTGGGTTGTGGAGCCCACATTTCTTTGTTTTACATTTCTTTGAAAAGTGGGCTTACCCTTAATCCCCACAATAAACGTCATTCATTTGGCCTTTTCATATCTCTATATCTGTGTTGTGTTGTTGATTGCATAAAAGTGTTTTTACATCAATGTACATATGGTTAGTAGACTTTGTAATGTCTGTAACATATTGTTTATTCGTATGATTTGATGTACGCGAGTGCAACTCGCTGTTATCATAGGGAGCTCATTTTAGCTGTATTTTTACCATGAACACATACAGTGGAAATCTCTAGAGAGTACATAGAGTGAGGACCTACAGTTTCTATTTTTAATACAGGATAGGTACAAGCAAACTATGTGGAGGGTTTATAGGTGTACCAGAAAGGATGAAGACTACACAAATTACAAAGAGGCACTTAATGCAGCTACGAATGAAATTAGACAATCTAAAAGAAACTATGAGCAAAAATAAGCATGTAACATAAAAAATGACAGCAAGAGTTTTATGTATATGTCAGGAGTAAACAAAACGTACAAGACAAGACACAGAGTCACACACACAGAGTCACACACACAGTGTCACACACACCACCACCACCACCACCACCACCCCCCCCCCCACACACACACACACACACACACACACACACACACACACACACACACACAAAGTAGTAGTGTACTCAGCTAACCCCCACTAAAAACCTTGTGAACACAGCTGATGATTCAGCGAAGAGGGGAAAAGCATTTAATGCAAAACCCTCTGTACCAATCTGGACAGAAAAAAGCGCAAAAAACTCTAAAACCTCTGTGCGCCACCTCTTAGCAAGTACTGTTTCACAATGAATCTATGCGTGTATACAATGTGACATATTTAGAAAGGAAACATTTGATGTAATGTTAGCGAGGGTGGGTGGGATTTCAAATTTGCACACAATTGTTGTCATTAACTGGATCAGCGCTGAGAAACAACTGGCTCCACAACCCGCACAGCTCTCCCGCCTTAAGCCGTATCACTTTCAACCAATCATCGGGCTGATAACAGGCACGTGACCCAACTGGTCTTGCAAACCCGATCAGCACCTCCTTTCGATTAAAAGTCTTAATGGCATGGCTTGCATAGCTAATACAGGAGGGAGCGCCACTAATACTTTTACACCACCCAGCCAGCCTCGCTCTATTGCTCAGTGGACAACAACTACATTCGCATAAAGTTATTTCATCATTTGGACAAAATTGCATATCATATGGTTTTTAATGGTGGAAGACCTAAATGGATACTTCAGTTCAGTGTTTAACAAAGAGGATATTACAGTAGTTCATTACCAGTTCCAGATCCTAAATTTCAGGCTAAATCAGACTATTTAAGGCAGTTAATTGTAACTCCAGAAATGGTAGCTACGAAAATAAAGGCAATTAAGGACAATAAGTCACCTGGAGTGGATGGAATTCCTCCAAAACTACTAATGGAAACAGTAGAACAAATTAGTATACCACTTGCAAGAGTGTTCAACTTGTCATTGAAAGAGGGAGCGGTCCCCTTTGAATGGTTAGAAGCAAAGATCATGCCATTATTTAAAAAGGGTTCGAGAAATAAGTCAAGGAATTACAGACCAATGACTTTAACATAAGTGATTTGTAAATTATTAGAAAGGTTAATTAAAGACCATATGGTGGACTTCCTTGTTAGGCATACGTTATTAAATCCATATCAACATGAAATCCTAAAAGCGATGCCTTGTTTAACAAATATGTTGTTTTTTGGAAGAAATCACTAAGTGGATAGACGAGGGATATAATATCTACTAGTGACCAGTAGATATTATACTTAGATTTTCAGAAAGCTTTTGACAAAGTGCCACATCAAAGATTACTACATAAATTAATTACCCACGGTATCAGGATGGCAAGCGTGTTGTAGTAGATGGAGAAGTTATAAACTGGAAATCAGTTTTGAGAGGGGTACAACAAGGATTAGTATTACGACCCTTATTATTTTTAATATATATATATCTTAATATATATATATATATATATATATATATATATATATATATATATATTAAATTGTTAACCCTTCTTAACATTTGTGTCATCTGCAAATTTCAGTATGTTGCTTGTTATATTATCGTCCACGTTATTGATATATATATATATATATATATATATATATATATATATATATATATATATATACATACATATATATATATATATATCAATGACTTAGATGATAATATAACAAAATCATATTATGTATGTTATATTATCATATAATATATATATATATATATATATATTGTTGTTTATCACCTTCATTGTTAACCCTTCTTGACACTTGTGTCATCTGCAAAATTCAGATATATATATATATATATTGATATATATATATATCCATATATATATCAATGACTTGAACGATAATATAACAAGCAACGTACTAAAATTTGCAGATGACACAAACGTGTTAAGAAGCCAGGGTTAACAATTTAATTATATATATATATATATATATATATATATATATATATATATATATATATATATATATATATGTATATGTATATGTATATGTATATGTATATATATATATATATATATATATATATATATATATATATATATATATATATATATATTGTTGTTTATCACCTTCATTGTTAACCCTTCTTAAAATTTTTGTGTCATCTGCAAATTTCAGATATATATACTGATATATATATATATATATATATATATATATATATATATATATATATATATATATATATATATATATATATATATCAATGACTTGGACGATAATATAATAAGCAACGTACTGAAATTTGCAGATGACACAAAAGTGTTAAGAAGGGTTAACAATGAAGGTGATAAACAATGATCCAGGCAAATTAGTTAAGTAGTATGAGAAATGGCAGATGTTATTAATTTTTTTTAAATGTAAATGCCTACATAAAAGATACAGAAACTTGGATGTAAACAATAAAATGGGAGATACTGTTCCATGTTCTACTGTAAAAGAAAAGGAGTTAGGAATAACAATAAGTGCTGATATGAAAGCTTCAGAGCAGTGTGGTATAGCAGCTTCAAAGGGTAATCAAATTATTGGGTTGATTAGGAGAAATATAACATAACAAAAAATTAATTATACCTTATATAAAGCAATAGTCAGGCTTCATTTCTAGTGTATACAAGCTTGGATATCATATCATAAGAAACCATATCATTATAGATATGCTAGAAAATACAGAGAGCAACTAAAATGATTCCAGAAATGCGAGACCTTAGTTATGAAGAACGACTGAAAGAATGTGGTTTAGCAACCCTAGAAAAAGGTGGTTAAGACGAGACCAAATTGAAATTTTCAAGATATTGAATGAGTATGAAAATATTGATAGAAATAGAACTAGGACGAGGTAACATTAGTAAAGGATCAGTGTAGATTGAATATCAGGAAGTACCCATTCTCTCAGAGGACAATCAATGAATGGAACAAATTATCTACAGATTGTGCAGCATGAATATGTTTAAAAATAAGGTTGACACATATCTCATTATAACTAGTTTAGTAAACAAAGGCCAAAATATGTTACATAAGTTGAGTTTTAGCGCAAAAAGGATAGCCGTATCGTATTGACAAATATAGGAACAGGTGTAAACAAATATATTTTCATTTGGCGAGGAAATTTTGTTAGACTAACATTTATGATGCAGGGTTATCTAACAGTAAGGTGCGGCCCAGGAAATTAACATGTTGTGTGTAGTTATGAAAAGGTGAAAAGAACATCTTGAGGAAGTACTGAATGTCACAATAGCAGAAGATATTGAACTGAAGTGTAAAGTGTTTAGAGCAGTCCCAAGGACTGGACACCGCGATATATAAGAACATGCCATTTTTAAACTGCCAGATGACTGATTTAAGCAAAATAGAAACCATACAAGAGATTGAAACCAGACCGTCTACAGAAGATGAGATCAGGACAGCCATAAGAAAGTTAAACAGTGGAAAAAGTCCAGGCATTGACAACAAAAATGCTGAAATGTTGCAAGCTAGCATGGAAACATCAATAGGACAACTACAGAAATTATTTAATAACATCCTAAATAACAACAAAATCTATATTTTTAGAATTAAAATATGTATTTACGAATAACATACTTACCTGGCTTTGTCACTTCACAAATTGTTCGCCAAAAATAAACAAATGTTGACCTATCCCTGCATCGTCCCACCACCTCAACCTTGGAAGTGGCCTGAAGGGTGCTGGCAATTGCCATGCGATACCCTTCAATGGTCGAAATTACCAAATGCTTCTCCGTGTGGAGGTGAATGAAAAAATCTGAGGCTACACTCTCAGTAGCCGAGAGTGGATTAACCTGTTGCACCAAGCAGAGAATGTCCTCCACTTGGACTCGTAGATTGCCAGAGTAGACTCTCGCTGAGGTCTAGAGGCATGTGAGGCAACGTCGACCGAAAAGCCTCTGTTGCAGAGTGCGTCCCGGATACTGTCCACGCATGTAGCCCTGGATTGAACGATTCAGGGCTGCCTGACCAATCCTGAAAGGATGATATATACAGCTGTCTTCCCGACATGGACACTAGATCACGGAAATAGTGCTGTTCTGTACCCAATTTCTTTGAGTGTGTCCCCCCTCGCATGAGAGCGTGTAACATCTGAGAATCCTCGGTCAATGATTGGAGGATCCTTAAAAAAGGAGAAGTCTCCTGACGGCAGTTCTAAGAGGTTGTAAATGGCCTCCTTAGAATGAGGGACTGTCGCAAAACGTTGCGATCTATCCACCGTAGTGGGTGGTAAATCCCGGTGGATTTTTCTAAAATGTTTTGTCATTGCTGCTGAAAATGGGAACCTGGGCATGGGAGCTACAGGAACTACATAATCAGACAACCACGGTTCATCATTTGATATATTATCAGTAGCTGGAATATCATTGGGCAGAAAACGAGGACCAGATTAACCCTGTCAGAGTGTGACATCGTCTGTTCGAACAGCTGTACAGCAACAGTTGGTGTTGTATTGCCGGATATTTGGTTGTCCGAGTAGACAGACTCATTTTTGTCTCCTGACCAAGAACGGTCAGAAGTAGGAATGTGTGTTATGCCGTTTCATCTTCGCTACCCGAAGATGAAACGGCATAAAAAAACGAATACCAGGTTTCTGTTAGAGCCCACTGATGCAGAAGGCAACCTCTGGTCTTGTTTGCCGGGGCAATAACTGCTGATGGAACGAGCATCATTCGAGGTGACATATGGGGATGGGTTACACGCCCAGTTTCCCTGTTGGGTCCGGGTTACATCATCACAGAATCCTGATTGTCTTCCCGGAATCTGGCGGAAAGTGGAGAAAATCCATGAAAGCTGCCGCTTGAGAGGTTCGAAAAGCGAGAACGTAGCCGTTTGCTCGAGTCATGTGGCTCCATCAGGAGGCTAGTTTGTTGACATTGCCGGAGTGGGGTGGCATTTTCAAGAGGACCTGGCTCTTGTAAAAGTTGCGTACAGCAGACCAAATATTTATCCTCTGTAACATATTGCAGCACAGCACTGAATGGCAAGCACCCATTGTACATCAACGTCATAGATTTCAAGAAAGCGTTCAACAGTGTTGAAAGAACAAAACTGTGGACAATACTTAGACACTATGGAATACAACCTGTCTTAGTTCAAGTAATAAAAGGAAAAGTACGGAAGTACCAGCTGCGTGATTAATGGTGTAAATACCTCAGTGGTTCTCAGTAGAGACAGGAGAATGGCAGGGATGTGTTATGACAGGTTTTTTTTTCATTATTATCATTGACTGGATCATGCGAAGTACCACAAGAGATCGTAAGAAAGGCATCAGTTTGAAGTTTACATAATCACTAGAAGATTTAGATTATGCAGACGACCTGGCATTGGCAAGCAATCACCAAGACATACAGGAGAAGTCAAATAATTTGAATCAGGCAACAAACTACATTGGACTTAACATCAATATAAAAGTAATACGTATAAACAGAAACAACAATCCAGTCAGAATAGATGAGAATTTAGAAGACATTGATGCTTTCACACACCTAGGAGTGGTGTTATCTATGGAGGAACATAGGAGGGCATCAGGAGAAGGCTATCTTTGGCAAGAGGTGCATTCGTAACATTCAAACAATTATGGATATGTTGTAGCTGTGCTACTGTATGGAGCTGAACTGTGGAGAATGACACGAACTGAGAAGAAGAAACTGAACGTTTTTCAAAGAACATGCCTAGGAAGAATTTTAAAGACAGAAAAAAAAAGAATTGCATTTATTTAGACCCAAATAGTAGGTTTTGTACATATTACAGTGCAAATATACACGTATATTATGCAAGTTAGTATAAATTTACACACACGCATGCACACATGCATGCAGTTAATGTACATAAAGAAAAAGGTCAAATATAAAGATCACGTATTAGGGTAAGGGAGGCTCCCATTAAAAGTACATTTAGTTGCTATCACCACCCATCCGCATTTGCACGTTGAAGTTTTACTAATGTTAAAGTCAACTTAGCTTAAGGTAATTTCAAATAATATTGGTATCTGAAGTTTGCAACCCAAATACTTCATATACAAAAACAAAATTGCTACAAATCAACAGTGGCTATTCTGTAAAATGGTCAGTTATGACAGGTTTAAAGTGATGACCATATAGCCAAGAAATTGTGTATGTATCAAATTCAATGTTTTTATCATTATGTGCACACTTGTTACATATATTTTGTAGACTATTTGACAAGGTATTATTAATAGTTATTTTATCCTAGTGAAAAGCATTATATTTCTTTATAAAATGCACTAGAGTGAATTTAAGCACCGTTGTCAAACATATTTCAACTGAAGCTTTGTCATGCTCTTAACATTCTATGCAAGAAAAGACATCCCTGAAAGATTCAAGACAGCATTGAAAAAGCATTAAGTGCAATGAAAACAGTATACCTCCTCCCCAGCGTAAGCATCTGGCGAGATCATTGCCTGTGCCCAGAGGTAGAACTGCTACAGAAGGCTTCTCAATAAACGCCATTTTGTCTGCAACATCATAACATATATATATTAACATATTTTTTTCTGTTAATGAAAAGTGTTAAATACTTTGCAAACTTGCATAAGTGTACGTTTGTTCAAATGTTATTGGAGATGTGGTTGGGGGCACATGTTGGCATTCATATTTCAATACAGCTTGTGTTATGACTTTTGCACTAAAGATAATGGGCCTCCTACTTTTTATTTCTGCGTTCTACAAAAGTTATTGAGAACCCTGTATGTATATGTATATATATATTAGCTGAGTTACCCGGCATTGCACGGGGAGAAAAGCCAGCCAAGAGCTTATGACTTTTGATAGGGCAACGTCATGGCAATGATGGATACAACATGCCCCAAAACCCATGTACCACTGCCAGTTTCATGAAGCATTCGTACTGTACGATGGAACTTATGTGGATGTTTGACATGGTAAATGAAGGAATTTTGTGAGGTGCACGACTCTCTCTTAGGTCCTATGTAGCAATAAATTTAATTTCTTAACAATAAAACCATGTCAAAAGTTAGTTAGTTAGATGTTATTTGCTATATACTTTCTTTTAGCACATTGGTAGTGATGTAATTATATTTACAAACCCATTGCTTCCAGCAGCCAGCCGACTGTGCCATCGCCACCACAACAGAGAATGCGCAGTCGTGGTATGTCTTTGAGGAATTGTAGCCTATAAAAAAAGCAGAAAACACTTCCACTAATGTGTACACTCCAATTTGTATCATATATAATACTAAGGTAAATAAAACCAAACTAAAATTATTGCAAAATATTACTGAAAAAACAAGTGAAGGAAACACATTATGACTGTCATTTATATGTAATCAGTTACAATCGGCACTATAATACGGTGCTGATTGTTTAGTTGATTATGAGAATGGATATTCTTTAAAGACAGAAAGAAAGTCCAAGAAAAACATAAATATAAACATTTAGATAAATAAAAGTGTCAAGACAGAAAATAAATGTAATACTGTAATGGTTGTTGGCTTGTTATTATAATATACATAGGAAAGCTGGTCACCAAAGATTGTATCTCCTGTTTATCGAGGAGATTATAATGTAACAAAGTGCAAAAAGGTTGTAACCGTATATTTGACCTATTTTACAGTATTACATAATATTATTTTGTTTAATGCATACACCAAATAAAACATATGTAGGACATTTATATGCATACACAGGGATTAAGACACTGTAATTAATGAAAATCTTCTTTTGCTTCTCCTGAACAATTTGCAAAATTCAGTTACAACCTTGTTGAACTGATGCGACGATATATTTGGGTAATACATTTTGTATGGGAAAAATTATTTCTTCAAACAACCATGGTTATGGGCTAAAATGTGAGGATTGATGAGAAAACAACTGTGTTAAAATTTGAAAGCAATCTGTTGAGGGGAAGTGACCGCTTACACTGCACAATTATACATAAATGGTATATACAAATTTAACCCCGAAATTTCAATATCTATATATAATGCAATATCTTGAAAACTACTGAACTGATTTTCATTCTAAACGGTTTGACAGGCTAAATATTGATTATTGAATACATTCATTAAGAGTTTACATAAGTTGTAGAAAACATTCTGGACAGCTTTCACTACTATGGGGAAACAATTTTGTTTTATATGCCACAGTAATGCCTTTCACCAGACTTGAGATGTACATTGTACCAAACAATGCACACAATAAAAGAAGAACAGCCATGGTCCTTGAATTCACTACATGAACTGGACAAACCAATCTTGAACATGCGAGCTGAACACCTGAATGCCTCTCTCATTATAGGTGGGGACCATGATCACATAGTTGTCATGCACAGCAACAGCAAGACCACTAAGCAGTCCTCACCATACCTGAAGATGCCCTGATTTTTTTTTTCAAGTGCCAGGGTGATTAAGCTACTCGGGAACATCAAGCCTAGGAAAGCATCAGGACGAGATGACATTCCTACAATCTTTCAAGAATTGTGCACAGAACAGTCAGTGATGCTTGCATTTGTCATACAGCAGTCAATCTCCACCAAAGCTATACCAAATGACTGGAGGATGCTTGGGTGACACCCGTTTTCAAGAAGGGTGCACGCAACCAACTCGTAGACAATGGATCATCTAGACAGGCACCACATCCTGGATGGCTTCCAGCATTGGTTTAGATGCAGATGTTCATACGAGACCCTGGTTCTGATCACATCACATGATTTTGCAAGTTCACTAAACAGGCACTCATAAACTGATGTGGCCATCTTGGATTTTTCCAAGGCCTTCAACTGTGTGCCACACCATCACCTCATCCAAAAGCTCCAGTACTACAACATGGACAGCAACATAATAGGCTTTTTTAACACGCAGGCAGCAGCGAGTTGTGGTTGGTGGGTTCACTTCATCGGAAGCCCCGATCATCTCAGGTGTGCCACAAGAAACAGTACTGGGACCCCTACTCTTAATACTGTTCGTAAATAACATCTCAAAAATAAGACTATTCGCAGACGACTGTCTGCTCTACAGCAAAATCAAGACAGATACAGACAGTTGAGCACTACAAGATGATCTAAACAATGGCTGATGGATTTCAATGTAGCCAAATGTAACATAATGACCATCACCAACAAAAAAAAGATAACCCACACTTACAGCACGGGGGGGTACCTCACTGGGGTGAGGGTTGAGCACATGCTCCACACACAGCTTAAAGGACGAATAAAAGTTATGTCTACTTGGTAAACGTTCACATGAGCATACATACTTTTACCTTTATTCACATGTGGCCTACAACCACTATAATATATTATTCACCTGTGTCCTACAGACATTACCATACACCATTCACCTGTGGTCTACAGCCACTATCTGATATCATTCACCTCTGGCCTACAGCCACTATCAGATAGCATTCACTGGTCACCGAGAGTCACTATCAGATATCATTCACCTGTTGCCTACAGTCGTTATCAGATATCATTCACATGTGGCCTTCAGTCACTAGCAGTCATCATTCACCTATGGCTTACAGTCACTATCATATATCATTCACCTGTGGCCTACAACCAACAGATATCATTTACCGATGGCCTACAGCCACTATCAGACATCATTCACATATTGCCTACAGCCACTATTATACATTATTCACCTGTGGCCTACAGCTACTATTAGATATCATTCACTTCTAGTCTACAGCCACTATTAGACACCATTCACCTATGGCCTACAACCATTATCAGATATCATTCACCTATAGTCTACAGTCACTATTAGATACCATTTACATGTGGCCTACAGTCACTATCAGTTACCTTTCATCTGTGGCCTACAGCCAATGTCAGATATCTTTCACCTGTGGCCTACAGCCAATATCAGATATCATTTACCTGCATCCGACAGCCACTATTAGACACCATTTACATGTGGCCTACAGTGAATATCAAATACCATTATCTGTGGCCTATTGTCAATGTCAGATATCTTTCACCTGTGGCCTATGGCCACATTCCTACTTACCCACGCATCGGGCCATCTTTTATGATGTTAAACACCTGACGGGGATTCAGTAAATACTGGAATTTCCGCAGTAACCTGGAAACATAAACACTGGAAACATAAACACTTGCCTTGCATATGGTATATGATAATGTAATTAGTCTGAAGAAAACTGCTAGTAATTAAACCTCTGAACCATGACACCATTTTAGCCATAACAAGGTTATGTCATTACTACAGGCAAACTGTAGCATTAACATTTTGGAAGCATTCATCTTTTTAAGTTTGTTGTCTATATCCTGCCAATATTACAAGAATGGGTGTATTAACTGACACAATTTTGTTCACAAGTTTCATGCAAAGCATAACCCTAACATCCTTCCCTGTGTGTGCATCATACTTCATTGGTCCACAATACCTGCAAAGAATGAGGAAGATGCTGCATGGTTTAGAAAGAATGGCAAACAAAAGTGTTGCAAGATCTGCTGTAGTGTCACATACCTCTCTCCTTGCTTGCCACCACTTTTAGGGTTGATGAAGACAAGTAGGGGGATACAGCCAAGTGGTGGTGTGATCTGAAATGAGCTCTGACCCTACAGCGGGGTGGTGAGCCAAACAGCTGTGTTAGTTACCATTAGTAACAAAGCATGTTACTGTGCACTACACAGCTAAGTGAATGATAAGTGCAGTGCTCCTACACCTCCACTGTAGGCAGTCTTCCTCCACCTCCACCCAAGGCAGTCCTCCACCTCCACCCAAGCAAGTCCTCCACCCAAGGCAATCCTCCTCCACATCCACCCCACCCAAGGCAGTCCTCCTCCACCAAAGCAAGTCCTCCTCCACCTCCACCCAACAATTTTAGTTTATTAACTAATTTAGAAATCTGCTTTTTTTATGTATAGTCGACTGTCTCACCAGACCGACAGGCAGGCTGGCAGGCAGGCAGGCAGGCAGGCAGGCAGGCCGGCAGACAGACAGAAACAGGCATGCAAGCAGAGGCAGGCATGCAGGCAGAGACAGGCAGGCAGGCAGTGAGAGAGAGAAACAGAGAGAGAGAGAGAGAGAGAGAGAGAGGCAGGCAGGCAGGCATGCATGCAGGCAGACAGGCATACAGAAAAACAGAGGCATAAACCCAAAGATAGACAGAGACAAACAGACAGACATACCAACAAACAAACAGACATACAGTAAGAAGGGGTCTATGGATGCTAAGAAGGGTTTGAGAGAGAGCGAGAGAGAGCGAGAGCGAGAGCGAGAGAGAGAGAGAGAGAGAGAGAGAGAGAGAGAGACAGAGAGAGAGAGAGAGAGAGAGAGAGAGAGAGAGAGAGAGAGAGAGAGAGAGAGCAAAGCAGGCAGGCAGGTGGGTGGGTACGGCATGGCACACACTATCTGTAGTGTCAGAATGTCACTCTACCACAACCGTGGCACACACTATCTGTACTGTTAGTATTTCAAGTACGCCACCACCACTGTGGCACACATTATCTGTAGAGTCAGTATGTCAAGTACACCGCCACCATGGCACACAGTTTCTGTAGTGTCAGTATGTCAAGTATCCCACCACCACTATGGCATATATTATCTGTATTGTCAAAATGTTACTGTGAAAGCTGTCGCACAGTCACATTAGACAAGTGTATATTAATTAAACTCTGATCACTGGATGGAGGAAACTAATGCTAGCTGATATGACAACCATCAGGTTCAATACAACAAAACATTGATGTGTGCGTGTCTGTGCAGGACAAGCATGTGCGCACACACGCACTGGCATATATGAACATGCAAACATATACATATATATATATATATATATGTGTATACATACATACAACAACAAACCAGTGTCAGCCCTGAGTGATGCATACCCGTAAGACAGGTAAGTTTTAAAAAAATCCAAATAATCCTTATTAGGATATGCTGATTGGATCTCTTTAGACTTGGCACAGCTGACTGTGCACATTTAAAATGTTCACAAGAGTTGCACTTCAGACACACGCACACACACCACACACATGCACACCACAGACATGCACCACAGCCAGGGATCCGTCTGCCCATCTTGGAGACAGGCAAATGTCTGATGAAGTCAGGTAAAATAAAGATGAAAGACAGGTTTTTTTTGTACAAGATTATATTTTTTCATAATAAAATGTTTTGAACTTAGTCTTTGTGCACGCGGTCGGGTTTCGACGAATGTTGTCATCGGTAGAATAGCGAATACCGTCGATCTATCAGTGATACTATATATTTTTAACCTCTACATCGTTAAAAAATTAAGTGATACTGTGGCCGATCTTTATTTATTGTAATCGTGTACGTCATTGGTTGGGAAACACATTTCTGTGGGGTTTCCCTGTGCCTATCCATCGGCGCTCTCATTTGAAGAAACAATCCTGTGACCTGAATGTCGTGGGGCGAGTTCAAAATGTCACCTGCCAAGCGAGATAGAGTGAAAAGATGGCGCGACATGTCAGCGTCAAAGTTCACATGACAATCAATGCCTTTTTCGTAAGCATGAACAAGAGAAGTGTTCCGGCGATTGTCCTGAACAATCCCAGGCAGCGGTGCCTTCCTCATCTGTTGTTATGGTGACGGAGATGCACAATTTTGATTTTCGTGCCGCTAGTAACCAAAACGCTACTGTATTATCACCCACCGCTGGCACTCTGCAGTGACCAAGCACAATCGTGGTCGACTTTGAAATTGAGTTTGATTCGGGCTCCGATTCACATACATAATTGGCATGCACTACGGCAGAAGTTTTTTTTCCGATATAAAGGTAAAGGTACGCTCTTATATAGCGCGGTATCCGGTCCATAGGACTGCTCAAAGCGCTTTACACTTCACCCCCTGGCAGACCTGTTCATTCCAAGGCCATCTCAACTTCTTTGGGAAGTATTCAGCCACGCTGCAATTGCTGCGCGAAGGCTATTCGTTCACATATCCACCACTGTCTGTATTGCCAGGTACTCATTTATACAGCTGAGTGAACTGTGGCATATATAACTATAGGCATAGTGTCAAGCATTTGATTTTGAGTGTGATTGTAATAATATCTGTTCATACTAGACGTATTTGCATGCGTGTAATTAAGATGTTTCAAGCATTACTTCCATGTTTAAAATATATATATATATAAAATCAATTACTTTTTCACGAACCTTCATGTGTTGGCTCTTCTTTTATTACATAGAACTGACAATATAATCATTTACCTATTTTTCATTACTATGTCATGTGTTAGCTTCATTGTTTTTGAACTAGGCTAAATACTAAGGCTTAAATGTATGCACGTTGTTACTCCTGGGCAGGTCATAATGCCAACCTCGCAGCCCAGCTATTAAGAGTCGACTGGGCCAATAATGGTTAAACTGGACTTAGCCTGCCATTGAAAAAACCTAATTCGGCTAAATATGGCTATCATTTGACATTTGCTCAACTTGCATTGTCCATTGGCTTACCAGTGCAAAAGCCAAATGGGCCAATAATGGCTGTCATTATATCAACCAGCATTGGCTCGCCAGAAAAAATCAATTAGCTTAATAATGTTTGTCATATCATAGATGTGAACAACTTCCATTGAAGCCATTCACGTGTTTAAGGCTACACCTTTTAGAATATTCAAGACTGGCAAAATTTTATTTCTGGCTAATTGCTTGAGTAGCGTAGGCATACAAATGCAGCCAAAATGCCCCTAAAAGATAGGCCCATATCCCCTGGTGGCAGAAAATCGGGGTCCACGACCGACTTATATCCGAATCTGTGTTGTAATGTGGCCCGACTGCATAAAATATATATGCGTATAAGTGTGTGTGTGTGTGCGTGTGATATACAACACTGTCATTGAAGCATATATCTAATAAACCAAATATGGCTGTCTATGAAGAATGACTGACTACATTCCATTATGCAGTTACCTGAAGTGCTGGACATTCAGCAAGGTTTTCACTGGATGAGTTTGAGCGACTCATGTCTTTCCTGTCCTTTTCCCAATCTGGCTTCTTTCGTTCCTGTAATAGGCAACACCGACATTGTTCAAACAGAAGTCTAAATGACAGCACAGAACATTTCATGGGAAAAGGTTTTCACAAAATCTATTTGAATACAACAATGTTTTTAAAAAATGTACCATTAAAGCATGATGAACATGTTTAGCCCATCGCAAATCCGCTTTGTTTATGTCCAAATATGTAGTGTGTGAGTAGTCTAGGTAATATCTAGTTAGTTTAATAAAACGCATATGTACGGCACCATTAACTGTGAGCGCCATATTATTGCCAATGCCTACATTCGAACGCGTTGGTAAACACTGTCTGCTATATGACTTGTCATGCTATGTGCATGTTGTAGATAAAACATCACTAGTTATTGCTATATTACATATTCCTACTGGAGATGAAATGACAAGTTAGTTTTGCTGTTTGGTTTAGCAAACATGGCTTAGACTGTTTTTGTTTATTATTACGGTTGATTAGTGCTGAATTGAGGCCTATTTAAATAGTGCAAATGTATTTAATGATGACTATGGCTATGCGGTGCATTCATTGGCATCCTGAGATTCCTTTGAATTGAGAGGTCTACTAGTAGTGTGCATTCACCAGAACTTGTGCATATTATTCACAACTTAGGAAGTACATTTTGTTTTCATGCACAAAGCCAAAAGGATGTTTATATGTGTTTGCCAAATCACATTAAGTTGAGAAAGATGACATTTTATGTTTTTATCTTAATAGATACCACCCCACACTCCACGTGAGAGGGGCAGTCAGTGACTTGGTAGGGATAGAGGTGGTCAGCTGAGCAAAGAGGATACAGTTATAATATACAACCTGCGGGAGGCCTGCATGCAAATACAATCAATCCAGGTAATTTCACATGCAACATTTAAACACACGATCGACCCGGTATTACAAATATTTATTGTACACATTTCAATTTGGTTTCACACACAAACATGACACTGCAATAATAACATCTCCGAGAATGGATATGAGTAGTTTCAACAAACAATACATGCTTTGGTACAGGAAATGTTTTCCAAAACTGAATTCTGTAAGTGCAGCCAAAATCCTGAAAACATGCCTAAAGTTGCATGACATGTTATACTTTTCAAAGGGATATAATTAAACAAGATTTAACAAGATTGCCATCCAAGGCAAAGGCCCAGATGGCAAGTGGATATGGAAGCCATTGGCTTATCGAGAGTAAACATTTTTTTCATCTATGTTTAACCCACCTTTCTGAGATATTGGTCAATTTTATTTTTAGACATATTCACGCTGCTAGCATTTAGATTATCTATAGATAATCTGTTCCATTCATTTACTGTCTTATGAAAGAATGAGTACTTTCTGATATCCAATTTATACTGATCTTTCACTAACGTCACCATGTGTCCTCCAGTTCTACTATCTTTCTTAAGTGAGAAAAAAATATTTAAATATTTTCATACCCATTCAATATCTTAAAAACTTCAATATGATCTCTTCTTAGCCTCCTTGTCTTTAGGATTATTAAACCACATTCTTTAAGGTGTATTTCATAACTAAGGTCTCTAAGTTCTGGAATCAATTATACCCAGGGTTGGCATGTAACGAAGTAAAAGTACTTTGTTACAATACTAGAGTAGTTATTTCAAGTAATTGGCATGTAACGAAGTAGAATTTTGACTAAATACTTTTACTTGTAACAAAGTAGTTTTATCTAAAGTAACGCGACTTTTTACTCTGTTACTTTTATTTACTTTGCAATATATTTTCGTGAATTTTTTTGGCAAAACCGCTGCTGCCGGTGGCGCTCCACCATCAATGACATTTCAAAAACTTTTCATAGTCGCCAGGCCAAAAGCTATTAATATCATTCAATCGCATGCCAGCTCACGATCATATTTGCATGCATACCTCCCTTTGGGAAATCGACGCAACCACTGTTTTATATCTACGTCAGTGAACGAATTTGCCCAAATACTGGCATAGGTCAGGTCAAGGTCGTTGACATGAAATGTTACTTCGAGCACACAACACTTGAACGCCATCTCAAACCACAATGCAAATGTCTCCATTGCACCATATAAATTATTAATCAGTAAGTTTCCAATATGTATTATAAATATTAAAATTTTTAATTTTTATAATGTATTGATAATCCCCATACACTGACAAAATTCTGATATTCGTGAGCAAACGCGCATCGTGGATCAAGAACCAATTTTCGCCCATTGGCATTGTCAGCAACGGTCTTACTGGCTTATGTCAGCATTAAACAGCATTTTACTTTCATGAATTTTAGATGTTTATTAAATTCATAATAATGATTACTCTACAGAACTAAATAGTAAATAATTTATATTCTGCCATTTGGCAGCATCTTTTCCCAGCAATGGCTTATTCAAGCTGATCTACAAATAATACCAAGGACAGGGGCCCTGACAGGTCACTTTTAATTGCAATTAGCAACAGCATTCCTCTGTTGCACTGGTCTGTCTTCTGATCAATTCTAGCACCAGCTGGTACCAGGTAACCAACACAGCTAGCTGCTAAAGCGTATTGTTTCAATGTTTGTGTGAGTTGGTAAGACATGTCTGGGAAGACATGAGAAGGTGGGGGTTCACAAGACAGATGGCTTCATCAGCTAGGCATCAAATGTCTTGTTAATTTTACTATGGGCAGTGCTAGGTTGTATTACCTCTGATCAGTTTCCATGAGAGGCTACTACTAGTACTGGACTGACCCTCTACCTACTCAGATACAATCACACCTGGGTATACATATCCTGTTGTACAATCTAGCTCCTCCCATACCCCAGTGGAACAGGTTGATAAAAAGACAGATTGTGCCTCATCATTAATTAAGTTCTGTATTTAACCGAAATTATTTAATGTTGTGGGCTCTCATTAAAGATAATGTAATTTTCCAAGCATCCATGTGAGCACCGTGTTCAATGGTGGCAGAACGATTGACCAGCTAAGGCTGTCTGGGAGCACATTGTTATAGGCAGAGTGGTTGCAAAACAGTTGTCAGATGCAAGTTGTGTAATTTATATAATATTACTCATGATTTTGTTGTTATTTCCAAGTGTTGTACTTTTACTTCTACTTTTACTTCAAGTACTTAGGAAAATAGTTTTTTACTTTTTACTCAAGTACTTTTTTTACACAGTAATTTTACTTTTACTCAAGTAGTTTTTAGGTGAATTACTTTTACTTTTACTCAAGTACAAGATAAAAGTCATTCAGTCAACCCTGGTTATACCTTCTTACAATGTTGAATCCAAGCTTGTATACAGCATTCTAAATGAGGCCTAACTACTGCTGTATACAGAGGAATAATTACCTCATTTTCCTTATAAGTTATAGTTCTCCTAATCAACCCAAGAATTTGATTACCCTTTGAAGCAGCAATACCACACTGCTCTGAAACTTTTATATTGGCACTTATTATTACTCCTAATTCCTTTTCTTTTATGGTAGCACCTAAAACAGTATGTTCCATTTTATAGTTTACATCCAAGTTCCCATCAGGCATTTACATTTACATTTCCCCAAATTGACCATTTTTCAGACCATTTAACTAATCTGTGTAGACACTTTTGTGTCATCCTCAAATTTCAGTACCTTGCTTGTTATATTATCGTCCAAGTCATTGACATCATCCCTGATACCATGGGCTTTTAATCTAAGTAGAATTCTTTGATGTGTCATTTTTTTTAAACTTTCCGAAAATCTAAGTAGATAACATCTACTGGTGATCCCTCATCTATCCATTTAGTGATTTCTTCCAAAAAACATAACACATTTGCTAACCATGACCTCACTTTTAGGAATCCATGTTGAATTGAATTTTAATAGTTTGCCTAACCTATTTATTAGTGCCTTTATTTTCTCAGCTACCATTTCTGGAGTTAAACTAACTGCCATATATATATATATATATATATATATATATATATATATATATATATATATATATATATATATATACCTTTAATTACCCAAACACGTTGCATGCATCCAATCTTAAGGATGGTATACTGGCAACGTATTGAGTGCCCCCCCCCAGTCTCATGACATTTAGTAAAATACACACACTAGCAGAATTACCCACAGGCATAACAGTGAATGCTATCAGTCAGATATCAACAGCTAGACGTTTTCTTTTTGAATTGTTACCCACATCCGTACACATATCGCTTACCCACACACCACACTTTGTCTATGACACAACTTAGCTTCACTTATGGGGCTTTATTGGGATTATTATGATATGCAATTCACACCAAATTTACATGACTGAGGTATGTATGCCTATGCTATGTGCTTTTGAACAATTTGAAATTACGAACCTGTCAAGCAGAATCTTTGGCACTTTGCAAAAGTGGCATCACTTTTGGTTCCAGCAGCTTTTTTGGTTTCTTTCCACAGAACAACAGCCTCTTTTTTAGCTGATGCTGTTTCATGTATGACTGGCCGTCCATTGCATCCCATGGCAGATAACCGCGAGCTATTAGACAATATTAGTGTCTAATAGCTGTCCATAAAAATATGGATCCAAAAATATTGTTCAAAATGGTGGATATGCCCAAAATGGTAAACACTTTGTGGAGTCAAAGGCTGATTGCATGGGCTTGACTTCACAAAAAGACAAGATTGTACCACGTTCATCAGTTTGTGACTTGATGTTCAATGAAACATTAAGTAATTTAATTATTTGTTTGATTATTTCACCAAAACTACATAATCAAGTTGCACAAACGAGCTAGCATGTCATAGTAGGCAGGTATGACTTCTGCAAAATTATTTAGAAATAAGACCCAGCACAAACATCAGACTGAGGGGGTAGTTTTAAGTCAGTGCCCTGGAGTATGCATACCCACTGTCATGTCTTCAAGTCAGTGGCATGAAGCGACTCAACTTTAGGGAACCTGTTGGCCAATAAAAGCGTGGCATTTTGTCGAGTGACACCATACACAGGGTTGACTGAATTACTTTAATTTTGTACTTGTGTAAAAGTAAAAGTAATTCACATAAAAACTACTTGAGTAATAGTAAAAATACTTTGTAAAAAAATACTTCAGTAAAAAGTAAAACTACTTTTCCAAAGTACTTAAAGTAAAAGTAGAAGTAGAAGTACAACACTTAGAAATAACAACAAAATCATGAGTAATATTATATAAATTACACAGCTTGCATCTGGCAACTGTTCTGCAACCACTCTACTATAACAAAGTGTTCCCAGCCAACCTTAGCTGATCAATTGGTTAGCCACCGTTGAACATGGTGCTCACTTGGATGTTTGGAAAATTACATTATCATTAATGAGAGCTCACAACATCAAATAATGTCAGTTAAATACAGAACTAAATTAATGATGAGGCACAACCTGTATTTTTATCAACCTGTTCCACTGGGATATGGGAGGAGCTAGATTGTAGAACACGATATGTGCAAGCAGGTGTACCTCAATAGCTAGAGAGTCAGTCCAGTACTAGTAGTCAGGTCAGGGAAACTGATCAAAGCACTGCCCATAGTAAAATTAAAGACATTTGATGCCTAGGTGATGAAGCTTATGAACTCCCACCTTCTCATGTCTTCCCAGACATGTCTTATCAGCTCACACAAACATTGAAACAACACACTTTAGCAGCTAGCTGGATTGGTTACCTGATACCAGCTGGGGCTAGAATTGATAAAAAGACAGACCAATGCAACAGAGGACTGCTGTTGCTAACTGCAATCAAGATTCAAGTGCCCTGTCAGGGCCTATGTCTCTGTCCTTGATATTATGGGTCAGCTTGAATAAGTAATTGATGTGTCAAGTGGCAGAATATCAATTCTTTACTCTTTAGTTCTGTAGAGTAATCATTATTATGAATTTATTAAACATCTAAATATGAATTTTATTTGTGAAAGTAAAATGCTGTTTAATGCTGACATAAGCCGATAAGGCTGTTGCTGACAATGGGCGAACACAGGTGAAGTTCTCGATCCACGATGCGCATTCGCTCGCAAATATTATAATTGTGTCAGTGTATGGGGATTGTCAATACAATGTCGAAATCGCAAATTTTAATACTTGTAATACGCATTGGAAACTTACCGATTATTAGTTTATATGGTGCAATAGAGACATTTGCATCATGGTTTGAGATGGTGTTTAAGCGTTGTGTGCTCGAAGTGACATTTAATGTCAACGACCTTGACCTTCGTTCACTGACCTATATATAAAACAGTGGTTGCATCAATTTCCCAGAGAGGTTTGCATGCAAATATATATTATTAATAGCTTTTGGCCTGGCAACTAGGCACGATTTATAAAGTGTCGTTGATGGTGGGGCGCCACCGGCAGCAGTGGTTTCGCAAAAAAGTAACGAAAATATATTGCAAAGTAAATAAAAGTAATGAAGTAAAAAGTCGCATTACTTTAAATAAAACTACTTCATTACAAGTAAAAGTATTTAGTCAAAATTCTACTTCAATACATGCCAATTACTTGAAATAGCTACTCAAGTATTGTAATGAAGTACTTTTACTTCGTTACATGTCAACCCTGACCATACACTCATAGTGATGTCCAAGCATCAAAATGGTGACCTGGTATATGGAGTAGAATGAGGCACTGATGGTAGAAATGTGGCATAGAGGAGTTGTGTATACAACCTCAAAAGGGTATTCGCACCACCACAGGAAGCATGCAGCGTCCTAAAAGACAGTTGAGCACTACAGGACGACTGGTAAGTATTGTATTTTCATGTTTTGTGCACACATATGCTAGCACCTGTAGCTGCGTATTTTTTCACCCAGTGACCCATCTAATATAATATTAATTTATCAAATTGTCATATCCCAGTTTATTGAAAATATTTATTTTGCGTTTATCTATTTACTTATAGTGGACGACATCAACAAAAAACTAGCCAGTTTGCGCGCACAATACTCCCTTCACATAAAGCCCCCGAAAAGTTGGAGTGTGAAGACACGTACCACCAAAAGACAGGAATGGATCCACCATACAGTGGCTCACATATACATAGTCTACCAATTCAATGTTCACTTTGGCTAGACCAGACTTTTGTTGACTTGATTAACTCATGGCATCCTACTAAAATATATAAAATTGAAATAACATTAAAAATTTGTTCCGCCATACAGTGGCTCACATATACATTGTCTGCCAATTCAGTGTTCACTTTGGCTGACTTGTTTAATTCATGGCATCCTGCTAGGGCACAGACCCCAAGTCAGAGTTCACGTTCTTGACCAAGTACTCTCGTTGTGATTTCGCACGGGCTGTTGGTGCCAGCAGGTAGCGATGCCTGCTCCAGCACCTTGTAATCTCTCCACAATCCAGGGGTGATGTTGTGCGAGTCTGGGTTCTCATGAACAACCATTCTGCTGGTGATGCCGATTTTGTCACGCAACATATGCAACGCGCATGTTTGGTCACTTCTGGTCACTTCTGGCTCAAGTGCTATTTTGGTGAGGAACACTCGAAACCTATTAGTCAAGATGCCAAATGCATTTTCAACTACCCTCCTTGCTCTTGACAGTCTGTAGTTGAAGATACTCCGTTCCTACAACATGTCCTTGTATGAGAAGGGTTTCATGATGTTATCTTGCAGCGGAAAGGCATCATCAGCGCAGATGTAATAGCAAAGGGGCCTATCGTCGCTGGGGCATGGTGCTGGGTCGGGAACACATCGGATCGACATGCAAGTGCCTGCTAGAGGCTGGACCCGTCAAACACACCACCGTCGCTGATTCGGCCTTTGCACCCAACATTAGTCCACAGGAATCAGTAGTCTGCATCAACAAGCGCCATCAACACGATGAAGAATGTGTGTTTGTAGTTGTAGAATGTTGACCCAGATCTGATCGGTAGCATGAGTGAGACGTGTTTCCCATCCAGGGCGCTGAGGCAATTTGGCAGATTCTATCTCATGTAGAATCTGCCAGTCTTCCACTCAGTCTTGTTTTTGGGGCACTGTAAACACAAGAGAAGAAGCAGCTGTTATTGTTTAATAATTAATGTGGTTGTGTGAATTACAGTAATATTTGCTTCAAAAATATTTCTACATTTATATTTTGCCATTAGATGACAACAACGATTCTGGAGATGGAGAGAGTGATGATGAAGGAGAGCTAAAAGGTGTGAGTCGACCCAGGAGGGATCAATAATGCATGATGACTTGGGTGACCTCGACCCAACTCATGAGACACCACAATCATCAAGACCAAAGACGGCAAAACGTGGGAAGAGTGCTACAGACACCGCTGAAGCAGACCTACTCATTACAATGAAACAAACACTGGAAGATGCGAACAAGCACAAGTCGGACGATGAGGTGGCAGTGTTTGTGAAGAATGTGGGTAATAAAATGCGCAAAATCACAAACAGTCCGGCCATGTTGGTCGTTCAAACCAATATCAAACAGGCAGTGTATGACAGTCAACAAGGACAGGCCCTCCCTGGTGTACAGATTCAAACCCCCCCATCCTCATATTCCACCCTATGCTGCAGTGCTGATACCCTCGACAAGTAACCCAAACCTAAACTGACACTGGGACAGTCATTCTCATCTATGATGTTAGATGGGGATCATCATGAAGTGTACTGAAAGACTAGTTACCTTGTACCAATTCATTTGTTATCTATAAACTAAGAACTGTTTCTAATTAGTAGTCGTATATATTTTTAACACAACTTAAAATGGTATATGACTGAATGTGGTTTCAATTGTGTATGCAAATAGATAAGATTGTATGATTTTGTTTACATCTATGACTACATTATAATGTTGTGATAACATGTTTTAGACTATTTATGGAAATATGTATCCCTGGATATATA
This sequence comes from Lamellibrachia satsuma, assembly GCA_033239005.1. Taxonomy (NCBI): domain Eukaryota; kingdom Metazoa; phylum Annelida; class Polychaeta; order Sabellida; family Siboglinidae; genus Lamellibrachia; species Lamellibrachia satsuma. Next base: position 1,945,082 of record BSQZ01000068.1, on the reverse strand, counting down.
TGTTGTATATAAAATTTTTTTGAGGTGATACCAACTGTGCATCATTATATTTCACTTAACTATGCCAGATCATTAATCATTTTTTTTGCAAATAACTATTTGTTTGTGAAAAAACACACCTTCACGTAAGTGTCTTTCAGCACTGTGTAGATGACATCACACACTTCGGGGACAATTCTACCACTTTTTTTGTCACACCACCCTGCAGAGATACTGCAGGCTCATGAACGTTTCTCCTGTAAAAATAAAGCACATAATGATCAGGAAAGAAAACTGAGATGACACAATAAAGTGCAAGCACTTGTGGTCTTTAAAAAAAATCAGACAAACATGGCATAGGTATACATAGATGTAGACAAGAATTTATATAACAATGGTTAAAAAAATAACAGTGACCCGTCTAAACACAGTTGCACCAATATGGGTTATGGACAGCCAAAACACAGCAATTGTTGTTTTGACTTTTAGTGTGCCGAACTATATAATTATACAGTTGTCCACAGCATTCTTCTTGCATGAAAGCAATGTAAATGAAACAGATACTTACCGGTGGCCAGACACTACAGGGCGCTCGCACATGCAGTTTGCCATCTCGACACTAGGACTGTGGCAGGTCGTCGATAGTGGAGTTGTCAGTGTGCCCAGTAATCATCGTAAGAAGTCGTGAGTGTATGCGCTTGAAAATCACGAGTGTGCGTGCTCGAAAATCAGCAATGATTACAAGTAGACTGTCAGACTGTCACGTCTTAACAAGTCACCAGTGTATGCCGGGCATTAGGCATGCATGCCCACTGTCATGTTTTATGATCACTGGCCCTGAGCATGCATGTCCACTACCATGTTTTCAGGTCAGTGGCCATTTAACTTTTCACTTATTTCATTTAAGTTTCATATCTATATAGTGAACTATAATATAGTTACAAACAATAAGTTCTACTACCCAAAATTATTTCCTTGCTAATCGACCCATTTTTATTGTTACGCCCGGTACCAAGCTTCCTCACCATTGTGTCAATACTATAAATTTATGTTTTTAGCTAGCATTGAAAGCAGTACATAATGTACTTTACAGATAAAATATCCTTTCATACCAATAAAAAACAAAAAACAATCATTACTATAGGTGAATGTTTTTGACATAAAACCATTCAGGAGAATATACAGTAGTTCACCAAAATTGTTATGTCTGGTACCAAGCTGTGGCTGTGGCATTCTGTGTATGACATGGCAACATCTCTATTGCAATGTGTAATGCCCTCGGTTGGAAAGTGAAGGAACCTCTAGTGCATGCTGGGGTGATGTTTTTTCTGCAAAATTGTAAGTAATGTTTGATTTGTTTGATTTTATGAGACACATGGATCTAGGGAATCATCAAAACGTACAACATATTCAATAATTGCGATTGGTAGATTGTATTCTCCTCGTGGTGGTGATAATAGGTGGATTAATTATTTTAGCTTTATTAGATGAGCAATATCAGCTTGGTACCGGGCATAATGATAGTTTAATACTGGGCATAACGAAACTGAAACCATGTATTTCCCTTCATAGGATGGACAGTTGACGTGCAAGGAAATCGGCAACTGACAGTGGCAAAGATGACCCAGTGATTTGACAAAAGGAAAGGCTGCGACAGAGAAAAATGGAAGGCAATGACGTTCACTGCTAATAAGAAGGCAAATAAGCAGACAGTAGCAAGAATAAGGCTGTACAGGAAAAGTTGGCCAAGCATTCATTTGTAGAGGATGCCCAGGATGCACAGGCCCACCCACACCCTAAACGAGAGTCTAGACTGTGTAAGAGGAAAGTGGAACTTCCCGCCCTGCCGAGGGTCACAGGCCCAGCCAAACAACTGATGTGGTCCCATACCAGTGTGGCAGATCAACATACCGTAAATTCTCTATTTGTAGCCGCGGCTTCAATTACAATACTGTGTAGCCGAATTGATGATGATGACGGCAAAGTTGGGATGCGGCTTTAAATACAGTAATTTGCCGAAAAAATTGCAAAGATTGGCCTCATTGGGATGTCAGTAGTAACAGCTATTAGTGCGATAAATAACGGTTTATAATCAATGAAAAAACGAAGTTGGATGCATCAATAAAACATTGTATTACAATTGCCACTGGTGCACAACAAATAATTACATAAAAACCTGTGTCCGTAGTGTTCAAAAACTGTGATCAAACATGTCAAATCATGTCATAGTTAAAATACTTCAAAATCACTTTCATCGTCGCTGTCGAAGAACGCTGCCGGTACTGGCATGGCGGCGTCATCCCTCGTATCCATGTCTGATTACGAGTCATCGGCATCGCTGACCATGGCCGCATGCATCATGGCAGATGGAATCGCACCCCGCGCCTTCACAAGCCATTATACAAGAATCTCCTTGGCCGGCACACGACGTCGGCCAACAGGAGCTCCATGAAGCATCCAGGATGCACAAGTGTCGCATCTGCTGCTTGAATGGGCGATTGCTGCTAACGTCAAGCGGCTGTACTGCTGTCAGACCGCTGGGGATTACAGCAACATCGATGTCGTGCATGGTTTCAGGTTTTGATGTTTTAAGCTGCATTACTTTTATGAGGAGTTCCAAGTTTGCTGGCTTCATCCGATTGTCAGATCAACACCACTACCAGTGCCTCGTTGGAGTTAATTACATTTACTCTGGTACAAGATATGGTGTTATAATCCCATGCACCTGGTATTCTATGCAAGTGGTCCTGTTAACACGCGCCAGTAAACTGTCTGCGAACTAGACCAATCTGTCAATCAGTAGTTCTGAGAATAACGGTCACGCCTTGCTGATTATGTAATCAACATGCATTGCTGTTCCCTCTTTGGAGACAATTGCATTTACAACAGACTGTTTTATAATCCCCTCAAAAGTTGTGTGAAGTCAGCAGTGCACAACCCCAGAAACAACACGAGAGTAAATAAGCAATGTCCAGGCTTGTTGAATTGAATGCGCTAACATTTGATCAAATACTTGTGAGTACCATGGCAGTAGGCCAACGATGACACAACAACAACAGGAACTTTCCAAGAAATAGGTAAAACCACAATATCCGTTCTCACGAGCTGCAGCCGGCTGATCGAGATGTCCAGTTATTACATAGTTACCAGCTGTCACTGAAACACCTTTGAAGTTGTAACAGCTGGCACAACAACAGACAGACCCGGGGTAGTTTTTTTAATCTGCTGCGATACATGCAACATTATACATGGTTCTACATAAAACGTCATACAAACAAAACTTCTCAACATATTTGAATAATTTTAGCTTTATTGTATAGCCAACATGTATGGCTACATTTCTCCCACTGGGTGTATGGACATTCAGCCACCCAGTTATTATCTGGTAGCACAGTGATATTTGTTCAACTTTGTGTTCCATTTTGACTAAATTCACATAGTAATATTCCCATGATTATATAATGTGGTGTATTTATTATCATTGCATTACATTAGACTCTTTTAACAGTAAAATTATACCTCATTCATTCGTTTATGATAATTATTAGCAGTTATAACTTTTTTGCAGAATCCATTTAAATTGTTCCTAATTGTGTGCGCTACGGAAATTCGTCACACGAAGCATTTAAAACGGTCTTGGTTCAAAATCCGGGTGCGACTTTAAATAGGGTTTTTGCCTGCAACAAACGGTGCGGAGGAAAGTCGGGGTTTATGTCAAAAGTCCGGGTGTGGCTTTAATTAGGGTTGCGGCTACAAACAGAGAATTTACAGTAGTGTCATTTAGAAGAACGTTCGTGCATTTACGACCGAGAAGGTGATTCGCAATACGAAACGTTGCTCGGTTGTCGTTCCAGGCTGACTTTCTTTACTGTAAAATGCAGCTTTCGTGGAAGCCAGTGTCCGGCAGTATCGGTCACAGTCTCATGTTGCCGTTTGACAGACTGTTGTGAAGAGCTCGTGCGTGTGCATCGCTGTTGTCACCGTATCACACGTTAAAATCACCAAGGATGATGATACTGGACTTCATACCACCGCATTCAAAGAGATCTCGAAATTCAGAAGATGGCGAACGGCTATGAGTTGGGGCTGGACGACGGCAGTCCGTAGATGATGAAGAGGCGTACTGTAGAGGAGACTTTGTGGCAGCGTAGTTGTAGATCGAGACACTCGAAAGATGAAGCGGGCCTAAGTTGTAAGAGTGGTCAACAGTGAATGATGATTTGAAAAGAACACCAACACAGCCACCACGAAGGTTACTCCAAGTAATGTGCTCAAAGAGATAGCTGCAAGGCGTAACGGCAGAAACAGCTACAGTGTCCTCGCTGGATAGCCACGTCTTGGTGATGCACAATATGTCCAGGTCATGGTCAGAAACATAGTCGACAAGGAAATCAGCCTTGTTACAAATTGACCTCATATTCACACCACTTGGCAGGCCGTACATTGGTGGTCAGTTGTATTTTCAACAGGTTAGCGGTGTTGACGCCCGTTTGCATGACTGGTGTGCATCGCAGTTTGTGGACACCACCCATGAGAGCCACGGTGGGTGAGCCGATGGAGTGCCACCACTGCATTGCACACGCCTCCTGCATTGCATGCGGCTCTCCAGGCAGCGCATTGTTCAATCAAGCGCACCGGTCAAATTGCACATTTATGATGTCATGTGTAAAACACATCTTCCTCAGATCTGACATTCTAGGACGCTGGATTTTATTATATTTCAACTGTTTCTCTCTTTGACGTGTAGAAGTGGTAAAAAGATGTGTTGTGGAAAACTGTGGCAATTCCAATTTGACTGGTCATTCGTTCTGAGGACTTCGATGGATAAATGCAGTAGAAGATGGGCTTCAAAAGACAGACGTCAAGAAATCTTCAATTTCTTAAAAGAGGTGCCAAGATGTACAACGAGTTACGAGTACTGCCACAAGTCAATGTTATCAACTTGTCAACAGCAGGGCCACCGCCAGTGTCTGACCCTCTTCACAGCTGGTTCATGTCTGTATGGTGCCACACCGGACTGACTAACATCAACAGAAACAATCGTAGAACTACTGGAGTCAGCCATTATTGTTAACAAGCCGCCCCAGGCCAAGTGGCTGTGTTCCACATGTGACATCACACAGCTGACACAAATCTAATGCTGGTATCGCTTGGCACTTTGTGATTGTTCTGACTCAGTACATAACATTATTTGGCAATACCATCTTTTGAAAGAGCATCAATCGTTTTTTCATTAAGTAAAATATGCACATTTAGTTACTGGATATGGCCTTTAAATACATTTTTATAAAAAATACATTTGTTCACGTTAATTACTGGGCTGTCTTGGTTATTTTATGCTGGAATGGCTTGAAATTTCTCACAGCACACAATTGGAGTGGGGCACAAAAATATAAATATACTACACAGAGTTTATTTTCAAATGTTGGGACATTCTGATAATGGCAAATAAACCCAAACTGTGATCAACAAAGCAGTCAAACTAGAAACAAGTAAAATTAATCTAGAAATGTTTTGTTCTATATTTTGAAAAGAATCTATGTAGCCATGTGCAGAAAGGTGTATACAAACTGCAAAAAAAATTTCAATGGATTTGATCAACCCATTTCAGATATACTAGGGTACAAAAAACACCCTCAAAATCTAAAATGATTGCTACTTCATGGCAATGACCCTAGTTTAAAAAATAATTAATTCCCACAGTTTCTACTTTTCAAATATTGACATCTCTGAGACTTTCTAACTAAATAATAAATAAAAAAAATCCCACCCAGGTCTCCTGCGATATTTTCATTATAATAAAAACATTAACATGTCATTTTGGGGCAGATTAAAATTATACAAAATTGCTTCTAACGTTTACATTGTAGCTACAGTCGCTTCCATTGTGGTTTACTTTTATTATGTCACCAAATACCAAATAAAACTTATATTAATTTTGACCTGTTTTGAAAATAGTTACATGGCATGATGCAGACAGGTAGAAAGCATACACGCCTGAATTCAGTCGAACAAATCAATTGTTGATACATAAAACACCTTACTGTAAGTCAAGTTTGTGCTCCATCAGCAGATGAATTACGTCTACAAGTTGAACCAATTATAATTTTGCACTGTTGCAATGATTCTAATTCGCCACGATATTTGGTATCTGCAAGGCGCATGCACCACCACAATATAGGTGCCCCAGCAAACTTAATTAACATGGCACATACAACCATACAGGTCACGGGATGAATGGATTGTAATGGCCAATTTAACAAATGAACTCCAATGTACATGCATTTCTTATACTTCATTTCTTATACTTAAACAAAAATATGTTGGCATTATATTTACTGATAATTTGATATAGCATAATAATAATTAACAGGTTTTTTTTCTAAATTAAGACGTACCTTTAAGTCCATAACGATAATAATAATGAAACTTCTATGGCACCCAAATCCTCATCGATCACAGGCGTAACAAATCAGAATCGTTCAGCATGACATCATGAACAGAGACGCGCACACATTATCAGGGTCCATAATGTAACTATAACAAGTGAGTTACATGCGAGGACTCACCAGAACTGCTGGACAAATGGCAGTAGGGGGCAGAATGTGTTCTTGTAGTTCACCAAAGTTGCATTCTGGCTTTATCTGGGATGCACACTTGTTGTGAAGCTGCAACAGACAGTGCTACTTCAAATGACATGTAGCATTAGGCCAAATTGTGTTGTACAAACAGGCTAAATTACACATTATACCATCAGGTCAAATTACATGTTGTACCATCAGGCCAAATTATGTGTTATACAATCAGGCTAAATTATGTGTTGTACCATCAAGCCAAATAATGTGCTGCACCATCAGGCCAAATTATGTGCTGCACCATCAGGCCAAATTATGTGTTGTACATTCAAGCCAAATTACGTGTTGTACCATGAAGCCAAATTGCGTGTTCTACCATCAGGCCAAATTACGCTTTGTACCATCAGACCAAATTACATGTTGTACCATCTGGCTAAATTACATGTTGTACCATCAGGTTAAATTACATGTTGTACCATCAGGTAAAATTATGTGTTGCACCGTCAGGCCAAATTATGTGTTCTACCATCAGGCCAAATTAGGTGTTGTATCATCAGGCCAAATTGTGTTGTACCATCAAGCCAAAGTATGTGTTTATACATTCAGGCCAAATTACGTGTTGTACCATCTGGGTAAATTATGTTTTGTACCATCAAATCAAATTACGTGGCATACCATCAGGCCAAATTACACTTTGTACCATCAGACCAAATTACATGTTGTACCATCTGGCTAAATTACATGTTGTACCATCAGGTAAAATTATGTGTTGCACCGTCAGGCCAAATTATGTGTTCTACCATCAGGCCAAATTATGTGTTGTATCATCAGGCCAAATTGTGTTGTACCATCAAGCCAAAGTATGTGTTTATACATTCAGGCCAAATTACACGTTGTACCATCAGGGCAAATTATGTTTTGTACCATCAAATCAAATTACGTGGCATACCATCAGGCCAAATTACGCTTTGTACCATCAGACCAAATTACATGTTGTACCATCTGGCTAAATTGCATGTTGTACCATCAAGTAAAATTATGTGTTGCACCGTCAGGCCAAATTATGTGTTCTACCATCAGGCCAAATTATGTGTTGTATCATCAGGCCAAATTGTGTTGTACCATCAAGCCAAAGTATGTGTTTATACATTCAGGCCAAATTACACGTTGTACCATCAGGGCAAATTATGTATTGTACCATCAAATCAAATTACGTGGTATACCATCAGGCCAAATTACATGTTGTGCCATCCGGCCAAATTATGTGTTGTACCATTAAGCCAAATTACATGGCATACCATCAGACCAAATTACGCTTTGTATCATCAGGCCACATTATGCTTTGTACCATAAAAAAATTATGTGGTATACCATTAGGCCAAATTACATGTACCAACAGGCCAAATTATGTGTTGTTACCAATGTCATAGTAACTTGTAATTCCAGGCACCATTGAAACATTCCTATAAAAACCACTACAATTTAAAAAAAAACATAAAAAAGCACAGTAATGCTTCATTTGAATTAGTTCAACTGGAAAAAAAATTTGCAGGACAAAAAGACATTTAAAAAAGGAAATGGAAATTTATGCCCTGGTGTCCAGGTTACTATGATAAAGTCTGACTGATAATTTTATAACACAACTAATAAAGTTCCGTGCATGCAAGAATGACATATCCCCTAATAACATTGTACAGTCTTGAACAACTATCTGTTCATCATTACTCTCATGTATGTATCCATCCAAACTGAAAAACTAATTTAAAAAATCTTGATATTTTACTAGCTTGAACATTTTTTGTGATAACCTCTTCAGAATTGCTCATATGCATTTAAGATAACAGAACTTGTTAGTTTAGCGTTTATTTATATCGTATTATTCTAATAAAATTGCCAAACATCACCAATATTCATCATAATTTCAGATTACTTGTCATGCATCTGGCTCTGTGTGATTAGATCTCAGCCTGCAGTTATTAATTAGCACGAGACCACATATAAATAAATGTCTAAAATCATAATTCTTAGTTTAACGTTTATTTACTTTCCTTGATGCACACGACCAGGAACGAATGCCTTTTAGGTGGTAATAAAACGTGTGCCCTTAGTTTTGTTTATTTGTTTACTATGTACATGTATTATCCCACAAAATCAGTCATAATAATTATTATGTTGTCAGAAAGCCAAAATGAGTTACTGACACCATCAGAAATCCAAGTCATTTATTTTTTATATGATATATAATAGTCCAGTCTGTCCAAGCTAAAATATCAGCATAGATATAATACATTGAACGTTGATTGTTTTGTGGAACTTGTTAAAAGTAAGAAAAATGCATTTAAAAAATAGCAACATTTTAGCCCAAAATTATTGGATATGGGCACTTAGGTATCCACTACAATCACCATATGTAGAATATAACAAGAAAACACATGCTTATGTGTCATTCATTCATATATTTTTCATATACTGGGTTATCTCAGTGTTTGTTTTAGGCTGAAATGGCTTGAATTCTCTCGCTGTACAGTCGAACCTCACTATTAAGGTCACCCACTGACTAGGCCAAAGTGACCTCCATAGCAAGGTGACCTTAATATGTAATATGGGCAATGAAGCATGAGAGGAATTGGAAAAATTTCTATTTACAGATGCATGTCATCTTAACAGCAATGCACATTTATTAAGTACACTGTATATACTGTGTAATGTAGTGTCTGTATTATTTATGGATGTAGTGTTTGTATTACTGATGGATACAGTTATGTACTTACTTTTCCTAAAATAGTTTAAGTACAGAGTGCACAAGATGTAATAAGATTTTATAAAACCATGCAATTTATTTACACAAGAAGGTAGGTGCAACGTCTTTTCAATGTAATTTTGCCTGCTGGGAAGGTTTTTGTAAGATGATTTATATATATGCATTGAAGATACCTCATGTCTCCTGAAAAATAACTAATTCTACTTTGGCTGCAGTTTTCTTTGCTATATATTTATAGAAAAAATATATGGCTATGATAATAATGCAGAGAAGACGAAACAAAAGCCACAAAAAGGGAAAGCAAACTGGACTAAACAGTGACTGGGAAAAATTTAAGGAACTCCGAAAGCAAGCTACTAAAGCATTAGTAAAATCCTACAAAGACTATGTTAATAACCACATTGGAGACAGCCTAAAAACTAATCCAAAACGGTTCTGGTCATTTATTAAGGCAAATAAACGAGAAAAACATTGGCATCCCCACACTTCGAGTAAACGACCAACCAATAATTAATGATCGAGATAAAGCAAATGCCCTAAACAACCAATTTCGCTCTGTATTTACCCAAGAAAAGCACCCCATCCCCCAAATAGCCCCCTCTACTTACCCCAACATCCCCCTTCTCGAAATTGGCATAGATGGCGTAATAAAGCAGCTGGAAAATCTAAACCAGAACAAAGCTACAGGCCCAGGTGAACTCCCAGCCAGAGTCCTTAAAGAAACTGCAAAGCAGATAGCTCCCATCATCACCCAAATTTTCCAACAGTCATGCAACACAGGTAAACTTCCTAATGACTGGCTACAAGCATTAGAAACTCCTATACACAAAAAGAGCCATAAATCTGACCCGGCTAACTACAGACCCATATCACTAACCTGCATCCTCTGTAAAGTAATGGAACATATCATCCTAAGCAACATATGGAAAAACCTGCACAAGCATAACATCATTCTCCACTTCCAACACAGATTCCAGTCGGGACTGTCTTGTGAATCTCAACTCATTGAGACAGTCCACGACTGGATGACTGCTATGGACAACAAGACCCAAATTGACGCAATCCTGCTTGACTTTGCTAAAGCCTTCGACAAAGTGCCTCACCTAAGTCTTCTATCAAAATTGACCTCCTACGGAATCACTGGAAACACTCAAAATTGGATTAAATTTTTTCTATCCAACCGCAAACAGAGAGTCTCAGTTAACGGTGCCCTGTCGGACATCACAGATGTCACATCTGGTGTCCCATAGGGTTCAGTTCTAGGACCTGTCCTCTTCTTACTCTACATAAATGGGAACATCAAATCTTCTATACGCCTTTTTGCAGATGATAGTTTTATATATCGTAAAATTTCTTCCAAAACCGACCATGAAATTCTCCAAACTCCAAACATGGTCAGACAAATGGCAAATGGAATTTAATGTATCTAAATGCGTCCACCTTCCAATAACAAACAAAACTAAACTCAGCATACACAAGTACTCGCTTTCTGGCCAGCCATTATCCACCGTATCCAGCCACTCATACCTCGGAGTAAAATTGGATTCCAAATTAGCCTGGACAAATCATGTCACTGACATAACTTCAAAATCTTCGAAATGTTTAGGCATGATTAAACGAACTCTTGGCCCATGTAAACCCGAAGTTAAACAAACAGCCTACAACATGCTAATCCGGCCGAAACTTGAGTACTCTTTACCCATACGGAATCCCCACACCTTTTCACAAGTTAAAAGCCTTGAAAGAGTGCAACACTCTGCTGCCAGATTTGTTAAAAATGATTACAGACGGAACACAAATCCAGCAGATCTAATTACTGCCCTTGGATGGGCAACCTTCGAACGAAGGCGCATTATCAAACAAGCCACAACCTTCTACAAAATTCTAAACAACATTATTGAGATCACCCCCCCCCTCCAGGCATACTAACTCGCTCTAGAACCCGTGGACAATACATAGCCCCCAAGTGTCGTATAAATGCAATGGTCTTTTCATTTTATCCCAGCATATGGAATATGATTCCACCAAAAATTACCAACATAAAAAACCCAAAATCATTTCAAGAAGCTATTATGGAACTCCCTTTCACCACACCTCCTCACGTAAACTGCCTTTAAAACACAATGCTCAGCGTAAACGTATCCATGGTGTGGGTATGGAGACTGTCTATGTGTGCATGTGGCAAGGCAGCGATAGTATCCATACACATAACCAACCTATTAAAAATTTTCGTTAAACATCCTATACATAAAATAAATAAAACTATCAGATAAAAACCATTTCAGCAACATTAATGATACTAGTCTTTTAATCGAATGTACCACCCACAGCGCATGCGCACAGTCCACCACAAACTCCTGTGTTAGCCCAAGTTTGGGCTGTTTGGAGTAAACCACTTGAGATTTGAGACTAAAATTTTTTATTTCTAACCAGTTTTACAAATTGTAATATTAAATATTTTATGTTTTTCATCAAAGTAATATAAGAGGTTACAATTTAGCCTTATAAGCAAGTTGAGGCATGTCAAAGCCGTTTCATACACCGGATGTGACCAAACAGAGAGTAAAACACACCAAAGGTATGTCAACAGTGCACGTGTTTTCTCGTTAAAAACAGCATATTTTACACAAATGTAACCAGAAAATATTATTATGCAGTAATAAATTGTATTCTAGAAATCAAGTGAAAAAATGTTTCCTACACAATTTGGTAAAAACTAACCGCGTATGTGATATTCAGAACATTATTAAGAAAATCAGCCGACTTGGTGTCACACTCATTGTGATGTGTTTCAAATTGACTAGGTCTAGGGATGTCAGTAAAAAATTCAGATTGCAGAAGTGTTTTTAAGATGTTTACGATATGACAGAAGCCACAAGAAATTGAAATATGAAAACAGTTACAAAATCAATAAAGAATTTTTCGAGATATGGGTTTTGGAAGACGTCAACTTTTAATAAATTGTATAGCCGAGTCTGACTCTAGACCAAGGTCAAGGACTAGGTCCTAGTGCATTTGACATTGATTGGGATGTCACTAAAAATATTAAATTGTAGATCTGGTTGTTAAAATAGTTTTAGGAGATGATAGTATCAATAACAACTTAAATGTGAAAGAAGTTTAAAAATTGATAAAGTACTTTTCGAGATATGAATTTTTAAAGATGTCAACATTTTACAAATGTTATACGCCGAGTCTGTGTTGCATTTGACATTGACAAGATGTCAATAAAAAATTCAAATTGCAGACCTGGTTTTAAAAATAGTTTTATGATATGGTAATACGTATCAGAAAATGAAATGAAAAAGGCTTCAAAATCGATATAGTATTTCTTTAAATTTCATTTGTGAAGACACCAAAATTAAACAGTATTATTGCCAAGTCGGTGTTGCCTTTGATATTGACTAAGGAATGTCAATAAAAATTCAAACTGCAGAATTGTTTTTTCATTATATATTAGCAGCTGTGTCATGAGAAATAAAAATGTGAAAAAAGTGTCAAGACATCAACTTTTTACAGATCATGCCTTGTGGTATTAACAATTGCCTTTGATAATAACTAATATTAATGGCTTTAATGTACATATTGTGTCTATGTTAGATTAGTATGGTATTATTAACTCGTGTGTGTGCGTGCGTGCGTGCGTGCGTGCGTGCGTGCGTGCGTGCGTGCGTGCGTGTGTGTGCATGTGTAAGGTGTCAACCGAGGACATTGGCCAGAATACACACCTTCTAACCGAGGTCCTACCGCCAGCCGAGGACATCCTCGGTTGGAAATAGTATTCAATCCTAGTCCAGGCACGTTTTTAAACGCCTACTAGTGGTTTCCTGTGTTAATTTGATGTAGACCTCGGTTAGCCGTTCAGAGCCTGTTTTTGTGTGAACTGTGTGTATAACTCTCGAGTCGTTGAAATATGTCTTCACACACTCGATTTGACGCGCGTCCTCGGTTCTACGGTGAATATTCTGGTCCAAACCGTTGCTGGGCAACGTCGTCATTTCACTGTCTGCGCAACACCCACGTCCCGTAATTGTATTTTTATACTGCCATGACAAATTTACGAATATCAGATAACGCTATATCAGATAGTTATTCGACGCTATTTGGTATTACGTACTTACGATCTTCCACAAAATACTATATTCACGTCACCGACGTAATATTCGGCTAGCGTCGGTATGTAAATGTGAATTCGGAGAGAGACAGTACTTAACGTGAAATCCCACAAGATACTTCATTGACATGCCCGATATTAAGATGGCATTGTTTAGACTCGTTGTTCTCACTATCTATGTATTTTTTCCATTAAAATAACACTGTTTATTAATGTATTGAAATTTCAATATGTACGCACCATTTGTTTAACGAACCTTTAATACATTATTTATTAATTCACTACAAATAAAAATCTTCAACAACACTGAGCAAAAAAATATATGCTTCAGATCTGACCGATTCAATATTTCTTACTACACTGTGCATTCGTATATACGCAAAACGTAAAAGGTGTCAACCGAGGACATTGGCCAGAATACACACCTTCTAACCTATCACCTATATGATATAAACCACGGTTGGCTGTTCAGAGCCTGGTTTTGTGTGAATTGTGTAGGTATACATGACTCTCGATTCGGCAAAATCTCTCTTCAAACAATCGCTTTGACACACGTCACGAAGCAGTTGCATCTGCCCGATTTCTTTTAGATCTGAATAATTTATTCGACAAGACAAGTAACATATAAAGAAATTCAGAGTACTACAAATTAATACAAAATGTATGAATTTATAACTCATGTCCCGCAATTTTTATCAGGAGCGTCTCTGATACTGCCAAGGCACATTTACGAATATTGGATAGAGCTTTTTGGTATTGCGCATCCGTTTTTTAATAAAGTGTCAGCAAAGATCTTCCACAAAATACTATATTCACGTCACCGACGTAATATTCGGCTGACGTCGGTATGCAAATATGAATTCAGAGAGAGGCAATACTCAACATGAAATCCGATAAGATACTTCATTGACATGCCCAATATTAAGATGGCATCCGCTACGCATTGTTTGGATTCGAAGCTGTTGGCATGTTCTTAATATCAATGTACTTTTTCCATTAACATAACAATATTTATCAATATATAAATTGTGTGCTTAAAGTTCAATAAGTACGCATCATTTGTTTGACGAAATTTTAATAAATTATTTATTAATGAATTACAAATTAACATCTTCAATGGTGCAGCAAATGGCAAAACATATGCCTCAGATCTGACCGATTCAATATTTCTTGTTACACTGTGCTTTCATGTATACGCAAAACGTAAAAGGTGTCAACCGAGGACATTGGCCAGAATACACATCTGCTAACCGAGGTCCTACCGCCTATTTGATATAGACCACGGTTAGCCGTTCCGAGCCTGGTTTTGTGTGAATTGTGTAGGTATATTTGACTCTCGAGTCGGCAAAATTTCTCTTCAAACACTCGCTTTGACGCAAGTCTCGATGCAGTTGCACCTGACCGATTCCTTTTAGATCTGACCGATATAGGTGCATCTGCACTGCAGTTGTATCTGAATAACTAATTCGACTAGAAAAGTAACATATAAGGAAATTCAGTGTACTACGTATTAATACAAAATGTGTGAATTTATAACTTAAGTCCTATAATTTTTATCAGGAGCGACTCTGATACTGCCATGACATATTTACACATCTTGGATAGCGACGTTTTTTGGTATTACGTATTCGCCTTGTGAATGAAGTGTCAACAAATATATTCCACAAAATACCATATTCACCTCACGGAAGTAATTTTCGGCTAGCAATGGTATGCAAATATGAATTCGGAGAGAGGCAATACTTAACATGAAATCCCACAAGGTGCTTCATTGACATGCCAAATACAAAGATGGCGCTCGCTACGCATTGTTTAGACTCGAAGCTTTTGGCATGTTCTCAGTATCAATGTATTTTTATCATTAACATAACAATTTAAATGTATGTATACATTGTGTACTGAAATTCCAATATGTGCGTATCATTTGTTTAATGAACGTTTAATACGTTGCAATATTTCTTATTACACTCTGCTTTCATACATACTCAAAACGTAAAACGTGTCAACCAAGGACATTGGCCAGAATACACACCAGTTAACCGAGGTCGTACGACCTGTTTAATGTAGACCACGGTTAGCCGTTCCGAGCCTGGTTTTGTGTGAACTTTGTAGGTATATATGACTCTCTAGTCGGCAAAATCTCTCTTCAAACACTTGCTTTGACGCGCGTCACAATGCAGTTGCATCTGACCGATTCCTTTAGATCTGACCGATGCAGGTGCTTCTGAACTGCAGTTGTATCTGAACTGCAGTTGTATCTGAACTGCAGTTGTATCTGAATAGTTTATTCGACAAGACAAGTAACATATAAGGAAAGTCAGTGTACTACGAATTGATACAAAATGTGTGAATTTATAACCCACGTCCGGTAATTTTATCAGGAGCGATTCTGATACTGCCATGACACATTTACGAATCTTGGATACAGCGCCGTTATTCGACGCTTTTTGGTATTACGTATTTGTCTTATGAATGAAGTGTCAGCAAACATCTTCTACAAAATAATATATTTATGTCACCGACGTAATTTTCGGCTGGCGTCGGTATGCAGATATGAATTCGGAGAGAGGCAGTATTTAACATGAAATCCCACAAGGTGATTCATTGACATGCCAAATATTAAGATGGCGTCAGGTACGCATTGTTTATACTCGAAGCTTTTGGCATGTTCTCAGTAACAATGTATGTTTGCCATTAATAAAACAATACTAATGTACTGAAAGTTATATTATATACGTATCATTTGTTTAATACATTATTTATTATTTCGTTACAAATTAACATCTTCAACGGTGCAGCACAGTGCAAAATTTATGCCTCAAACAGATTCAATATTTCTTATTACACTGTGCTTTCATATATACGCAAACGTAAAATGTGTCATCTGAGGACATTGGCCAGAATACAGGCCTGCTAGCCGAGATCCTACAGCCTATTTGATGTAGACCATTCAGAGCCTGGCTTTTTTTTAACTGTGTAGGTATATGTGACTCTCAAGTCGGCAAAATCTGTCTTCAAACATTCAATTTGACGCACGTCCCGAAGCAGTTGTATCTGACCGATTCCTTTTAGATCTGGCCGATGGATTTGCATCTGAACTGCAGTTTTATCTGATTAGTTTATTCGATAAGACAAGCAACATATAAGGAAATTCAATGTATGAATTTATAAAAAAAAATCTGGTCCGAACCGTTGTTCAGCAGCACCACCATTTCAGTGTTGCATGACAAGGAAGAATGCGCAACACTCACGTCTCGTAATTTTCTATCTAAGAATTATACACAAAGCGACACGTCACGATGCAGTTGCATATGACCGATGCCTTTTGGATCTGACCGACGCAGTTGCATCTGCACTGCATCTTTCTGGATCGAGAGTCAGGTATTGTTTATTCGAAAAATCAAGTAACAAGGAAATTCAGTGTACGACGAATTAACACAAAATGTGTGAATTTATAACCCATATCCCATAATTTTTTATCAGGAGCGACTCTGGTACTGCCATGACACATTTACGACGGAGCAAGAACTGTGAACTACGTGAAATGCAGTCAATTAAAGTGATAATCAAGTGTTGTCAGATCTTATCTGGCTGCTAATGGCATCCCTGGTGTGCAATGTAGGCTGAATACCATCAGCTGGTAACTGGAAGGTGCAATAAAATTAACCAGGCTAGTTGATAGATTCTAGGGATTTGATGCTGATGGGAGTATTTAAATGTACAATAGTACTAAGTTTACTCTCTGAGGGGAAGGAGGCAAGGGTATCAACCTTCCTCTTTCCTATGAAGGGAAGGAGGCAATGATCTCAACCTTCAACTTTCCTCTGAGGGGAGGGAGGCAATCGTCTCAACCTTCCTCTTTCCTCTGAAGGGAAGGAGGCAAGGATCTTAACCTTCAACTTTCCTCTGAGGGGAGGGAGGCAAGGGTCTCAACCTTCCTCTTTCCTCTGAAGGGAAGGAGGCAAGGATCTTAACCTTCAACTTTCCTCTGAGGGGAGGGAGGCAAGGGTCTCAACCTTCCACTTTCCTCTGAGGGGAAGGAGGTAAGGGTCTCAACCTCCCACTTCCCTCTGAGGGGAGGGAGGCAAGGGCCTCAACCTCCCACTCTCCTCTGAGGGAGGGAGGCAAGGTTCTCAGCCTCCCACTTTCCTCTGAGGGGAGAGAGGCAAGGGTCTCAACCTCCCACTCTCTTCTGAGGGGAGGGAGGCAAGGGTCTCAACCTACCACTCTCCTCTGAGGGAGGGAGGCAAGGGTCTCAACCTCCCATTCTCCTCTGAGAGGAGGGAGGCAAGGGTCTCAGCCTGTCACTCTCCTCTGAGGGAGGGAGGTAAGGGTATCAACCTCCCACTCTCCTCTGAGGGGAGGGAGGCAAGGGTCTCAACCTGCCACTCTCCTCTGAGGGAGGGAGGTAAGGGTATCAACCTCCCACTCTTCTCTGAGGGGAAGGAGGCAAGGGTCTCAACCTCCCACTTCCCTCTAAGCGGAGGGAGTCAAGGGTCTCAACCTTCAAATTTCCTCTGAGAAGAGGGAGGCAAGGGTCTCAACTTTCCGTGACTAAGACTAAGATATGCCATGTATTATATTGCCCGATATTATATAAAATTAAATTTACGTTCTTGTTTTGTAAAATCATGAAGTTTTTCTTACGAAACTTGATGCCCGTTGGCGAAATCTCCCGGATGCAATGTTGGGATGCATGCCACATTGCTATGATACTCCAGGCTGCAGTTACGTGGAAAATAAATAAAGACCGAAGACAAAAGCTGCGTGTTTGCTCATTTTTAAGACGTCTAGAGTCTTAAGGCAACAGAACACACCAAATCCGCATGTTGGAGGGGAAACCCACCTCCCGAGCCCTCCACCGCGCGGCGTTGTCACATATTTACTGCTACTTTTGCTTTTACAAATGGTTGCATGCATGCAATTACACAAAATAATAAGTTAATTAGTAATAGTTAGTTACTACTTACAGACACTGGATGGGAAAACCCCGCTAACAAGAACAGTCAGAAGATTCTGCATATTATATAAAATGGGACACACCTTGATAGATATGTAGATATATTAATACACCAAACACACTACTAGATGTCCGCGAAAGCATAGCAATAAGTTTCTCCAAATTAGACACCAACACAATTGGAAATAGTTTCTTTTTCCATACTAGTGAAATACCCATTTCCTCTTCTCCATGCTGAATCTTTATATACCTAAGCAAATTGCTTGTTTAGCAATTTGGGAAGAATGTAAGGGGTAGGGTTTGGTTTTGGTTGACGCCTGGTCGTGCAATAAGGCTGTTGAGTAACATGTGGGTAGGGGTATCTTATTTGAATTTGGGCGGTGTTTAACTTGAGGTTTTTCGATTTAGGTTATATGATTACCTATGTGATAATCAATGAATTTAATTTCGAATCTCTTGAAGTATTACTCTCGTTCGATGGTATATTTTGCTATCAACATATTCTCCTACAACGGCAATGTATGTTACAATGCTGCCAGTGACATTGACACTAAACATGTGCATTAATACGATTAACAAAGGCAAGTATATAACTCAACTGTGTCATATTCAGTTAACCAATTTTAACATACATGTGACAATTTTGTTTTAAATTGCGGCTAAGAGATCACATTCCACTCTCTCGTCCGGCGATTAAAACAGACCTGTCGAATTTGTTTGGTTAAAGTCGGTATTTATCTTCAAATTGTGTATAAATCCGTACAGCATTTTCATTGCTTTACCGGCCTTATGAAAATATACCATCGTATTCAATGTTAAAATACCATATTATTTTGTAAAAGGTAAACCATGGTATACCATGCAATTACAATACACAACATACAAAAAACATGGTCTACCACAGTTTACCACGGAATGTCATGGTATACCACGGTATTACATGCAATACCATGTAATATCATGGTATACCATGCATTCCTACTCCGACTGAGTGTCAACATTTATGAGGCTACAAAATATACCGACATAAGAAAACTCTGCTAGGTTTTGTCCGAAATCAAACGTATTTGCTCTTTCACCGCTACTGTAAGTTTGTCATTGCATGTTAAAATAAATGTAAGTTCGCTATATACTAAAGAGTAGTATGTCTTCCTCTTAGGTTAGAATAACTTCTTAAATATAAGGCAAAAACAGAAATTATTCATCGTGAGCAATCACGCAAATGTTGATAGCCTATACATTCAATTGTATTTACACAATGTGATCCTGTACAATATATATCTCTCAACTGGCAATATGTATGACAGGTTCATACAAAGGTTCATATAAATTGGGAATACCCATACTTCTTGATTGCTGATGGTTTGCACAAATGCTAAACTACACAGCCTTTACATCTTTACGCCTACATTTCGTAGCCATAGCAACTAACTGGTTGGCACATATTGTTTTTAATACATACCATTAATCATGGTCCACAAAACGTGGCCAAATTATTGTAGGCCCTACTTGACCTTTCAGCCAACTCTCTGCGTTCCCCCGGAAAAACTCTCGCTTATCAAGGGCTACGCGTACTCCAGGTTGGGAACCGCTGGTTCGCAACATAAAGCCAAAACGTTACCAGTTTGTTATTTCTATCAATATTACTGTGCACTACCAACGAACTTCCGAGTCTAAACTGCGTCTGACTGACGCCATCTTATTATAGGGAGTGTCTCTGAAATTATGCATTGTGGGATTGAAATTAAGTATCCCCTCTCCCCGAGTTCATATTTGCATACCGACAACAACTGAATGTAACGTCAGTCGCGTGTCAGACTTTACTCATAAGATGATTACGCAATATCAAGTAGGCGTCACATTATAAATACTCGCATACGAAAAAAACAGCGCTATACAGGATTTCTAAACTTGTCTCGGCAGTATCTGGACCACTCCACTGTGTACGGCATTGAAGAAAGGTGTTGCTCAGTCTTTAGTGTTACGCGACAAAAGTAAACGCAAGTGTATCGCGAAATCACGTCCTGCATGGCTTAAACCCTGTTATCGATCTAATTTAAGCAACGTCATGACCATTTCCCCGATAAAGCTACTGGACTGAATATTCCAACAATTGGCGCACTTATAAATACACTGTCAAATACAACTAATTCCTGCATAACATATTTTGTGAACGGTGTGCCGTGCATCAACCTATATATATATATATATATATATATATATATATATATATATAGGTTGATGCACTATATATATATATATATATATATATATATATATATATATATATATATATATATATATATGTATATATACACACACACACACACAAGTCCGCATATGGATAGTAACCAACACAGACTGTGTGTATGGTGTGTGTCCTCGTTCTGAATGTACATAGTCCGGTGATTAAAAATCATGATTTATTAAAAAATTACACTGTTTTTCAAATCACTAACGTGAGTGCTTACATATGATAACCCTATAACTACGTCAGTCTGAAGTCCCCGGTTGGCGGGATCTACTCCGGTGTCCTCGGTTGGCATCATAAACGTGTGTGTGCGTGTGTGTGCGTGCGTGCGTGCGTGCGTGCGTGCGTGCGTGCGTGCGTGCGTGTGTGCGTGTACAAGACTTCTTACAAGAATAAATGTCTGAAATGACAAGTTGATATTTATGATTGTGTCACAGCAAGATACATGTATGTATATATTACATGCCTATGCAATAAGCTAGCCTAGGCCCTAGGCCCTAGCCCTAAAAAAGTATAAATTAGGCAAATGAAGGGTCACACAGTGTGTTTGCACAACAGCTATTCTCAGCTAGTCTCTATCTACTGATTATTATGTCATGAAACATCTTTCTCAATCATCACTGTGAAATACACTAAATGGGCCTATATATGTGCTTTTAATGCACAACATGTGCGTGCGTGCGTGCGTGCGTGCGTGCGTGCGTGCGTGCATGCGTGCATGTATTTTTGTTTTATGTATATATTATGGACTTTTTGTCTTAAATAAACATTATTATATACTATAGAAATAAAAAAAATTAAGCATGTTTTACAATAGCGCTTGCCACCATGTAGCACCTGCATCATATTAATAGTGGGTAAAGAGAGTTAGTTGTAAGGCATGCAAGGAACAAGTGGTTATAAGATACTTACAGTCAACTGACACCAACAACAATGCAGACCAGTGACCCCATTGTATGACTTGATGGACTTCTTGCAGCGATCACACTTTCCCTGGCAGTTGCCCTCTACCCAATGATGGCTCATTGTCTGTCATAACAAAAAGCAGCACCCAATGATCATGCTTTACCATTCACAACATGCACACATACGTTCTCACACACATGCAAACATTTTAGTAATCTGCATAATAATCATGTTGATGTTTTTTATATTTGGAAACAATGTACACAGTTAAAATGTATTTGATCCTAAACTTATTACTTGCATGGAATTAACATTTCGATGTGCATTATATATATATATATATATATATATATATATACACACACACACACATATATATATATATTATATACAAACAAAGAGGTGCCAACTTCTGATGATGTAAAAGTGTAATACCCTTACGGAATCGGGGGGAGGGGGTCAACATAATATACTCCCAAACCCTGAGAAAATTGGTTAAAATACAAAAATTTACACTATGAATAATACACAACATGTATTAATGTGTCAGTCAGCAGCAATGCATGCAACACACAAAGAATGAAAATATATACCTTGATAATTGTTTGCTACCTTAGAAGTTGTTGCCTGTTTAGCCTTTCTGAGTATGCCTGGAATATTGCAGCTTTGCCCATATGCTGACATGGATATTTTCTGCATCAGCAGAGTATTCAATACACTGGTTGAGAAAGTTGGCCTGAATTCTGTTTTGTTTTTCCTGACAATGCTGAATGCCCTTACACAGTCAGCATTACTGTGGAATATGATTAATATTCAGGTGGCAATACTAGCTAGCATAAAAATTGTTGATCCTCAATCCCTGTGCTCTCTAGATAATTCCATTGTATGTGTCCATGGTTAAAATCTCCCATTATGATACATTCCCCTTTACTAACTTCCTTTATAGCTTTTTTATTTTTGTGTTGTCCTCTTCGTTTATGTTTGGACTTCGGTAAACTAATCCAATAGTTAATTTTGAATTTCCTGAAACAATTTTGCACCAAACAGCTTCATCGCAATCTGCTTCCCTTTCTAGTTTTATTTCATAAGCCTGAATAGATTCTTTAACATATAAAATAACTCCCCCGCCCCTTCTTCCTATTCGATCTTTCCTAAACATTACGTGTCCTGTCAGTCCTAATTCAGCATCTGTTATATCTATGTTGGCCCATGATTCAGTTATACCAATTATGTGAGGGTCAATATCTTCTACCATAATGTTTAATTCATTTTTCTTATTTACTATGCTCCTTGCATTTAAACATACGCATCTATAACCTTTTTCAGAGATGTTTTTCGGATGATTTGATATTGGTTTATCTGTGCTAGTGGCCTCTTGTTCTGCTTGAGACACCTCTAGGTAACCCCCCTGCACTTCTAGTTTAAAGAATGTTTACTTCCAAAAATATTTGTCATTGTACCCAAGTCGCTATCTACTGCTGCTGAAAGTTTGTCCGCGAATACTGCCGCCCCCTTTCCACTTAAATAAAGCCCATCCTTCATGTACATATCGGCCCTCCCAACAAAACTTCCCCATAAATCCACAAATCCAACTTCCTCTTCCCTACACAGCCTCTGGACTAACATGTTAATTGCCATCCCCCGACAATTTCGATATTTGTGACCCCTCCTGCCCATTACAGGTAAAATCCCTGACAGTATTACCTGCTCAACCCGCGTCTGTTTTAGTGTTCTGACCAACTGCCTATATTTCCTAACTATGGCAGTTGTACCCTCCCTCTCTACGTTATTTGTCCCTACGTGTACTAAAACAGATCCACCCTTACCCGAGCCTACGATGTTTTTTTACCCTCTCAGTTATCGCCTCTATTTTGGTTCCAGGCAAGCAGACCACCACATCATCTCCCTTGTTTAAGACTCTGTCGGTCTTCCTAACTATCGAATCCCCCACAAACACCCTCGCTCTCTTCCTCACACCCTGTATCACTGCTGCAGAATAACTCTTCTTTTCGATCCCCTCCATCACATTCTGTCCTGACCCCTTCCCTCCTGTCTCCCCCACTTCCCACTCCTTTGCTCTTGTCTCTCCCACTCCCCTCTCCTTCACTCCGGTTGTTTTCCCTTCCATCTCCCCCACTCCCTTCTCCTTCCCTCCTGTCTCCCCTACTCCCCTCTCCTTCACTCCGGTTGTTTTCCCTCCTGTCTCCCCCACTCCCTTCTCCTTCCCTCCTGTCTCCGCTACTCCCCTCTCCTTCACTCCGGTTGTCTTCCCTCCCGTCTCCCCCACTCCCTTCTCCTTTCCTCCTGTCTCCCCTACTCCCCTCTCCTTCACCCCGGTTGTCTTCCCTCCCGTTCCTTTCCTTCCCGTCTCCTTACGTCCTGTCTCCCTATGACCTGTCACCTTCCCTCCTCCAGCTTCCTCCCAGGCTGAGGTGAGCTCTCCCTAGCATCTCTTGTGTCTTTCCCCACTTTATCGTCTATTGTTCCCCCACTGGAACTACTGGCACAACTCCCCTGTTCCCTTCCCACCATTGCCACAACGAGCAGCCTCAGCTCTTCCAACTCCACCTCTAGTTCCTTCATCCTTGCGCATCCCCTACACTCAAAACTAAAACTATCTGCCTGGACCTCAGCCCAGGACTTCTCGCACCCAGACTTGACGAAATCCACCCAGTTACTGCAACTCCCACAAATTAAGTGCCTTGTGGCCTTTAACTGCCGTTTGCACGGCGCCATCATACAATTTAGTTTTAATTAGTTTGCTATGTTAGCCTTGAATAAGGCTGTTTTTGTGATCAAAAGAACACTTTAGGCTAAAAATCCTGCCACCTAGCGAATACGGAGAACACTGTGTAACAAAACAACGAAGTCAGTGTGTACTAATTTACGCTAAAATCCTGCTGTTAATTCCTTTTTACCGAAAACGTTGACTACCACTATGTCAGATATTACCTTATGTATGTAATTTAAGTAAATAAATCACTTTATCTTATATATATATATATTAGCCAATGTAAACGATAGCTCGATGCACGGGTTGAATGACCTGTAAACAAACTCCCTTTTATCACTCGTTGAGTTTGAATCCGGGAAAAAAAAAATACTACCTCTGTTAACAACAACGGTTTCTTAATATATGTCTACAAGAAGTTGGTGAACAATATATGTATAATACTAATACTTATTCTAACCAATATTCAATGTTACTGACTATTCACTGTTATCTCAATTTTCGAATTGTAAACACCCCTATTAACGCTCGCTGAATTCCCCGACAGAATCCGAAACTAACTTACTTATTTAACTTATTTGCATCTGTCATCTGTAAATGCCATGCTGCATCAATTCTTTGAGGTGTTAGCTCCTTCAGAAACTGCTCCACCTGATACCGAAGAAATTCCCCAAATATCAATGTCAGCATCAACAGGCAGTAAGCAAGGAAACCACTCTTTGAAGTATGTGAGTGAACTGAAGGATGCACCAGGCCTTTTGTCAATGTCTATGACTGAGGCATTAATCAACAATTCATTGTCATAAGGATACTTCTCTATAATGTAGGAACATTCAGCTGCTCCTTGTTGGCATACAGAAACTTCTTGGCTGCCTGACCAATGAAGACCAGCATTTTCCTTTTGATTTTCCATTTCTTTATACCTTATTTCTGCCATCAGCATATCTCCTTTGGCCTTGTCACTTGTGAAAGCCACTGTCTTCACAAACATTCTTTTAAAAAGGGTAATCGCTTACTGCTATTGGAATGTTATGTTCCATAAGAAATTATGTGACCAGCATCTCAGCAAACGCTGTATCTTTTGAAAAGGAAGTATCAATCTTAGAACATGCTTTGCCCACAGCCTGTATGTGCCGCACTAATTCAACGTGTTTTCAACAGTCATACTGTGTCCGATGTTAATATCGGCTCGACACGTTTGACAATAAACGTGATTTCCACCTCTTATCTTAGACTTTTGAAGAACTTGCCATTTATGGAATATTCCACTTTATATTTCTGTTTTGCTGGGATTACCTTTAATTTCTTTCGCAGTGGCGAATTCGGGCATTCCGCCAAACTCTGCTATGACAATAACTGTAAAACTAACTACATTAAAAACGCGATCCAAACCCGATAATCCAGCGATGATGAGAACATTTCATGCGCGCCAAGTCGAAAAGATAGACCTATTTCATTAAATTGTCAAGGGGTGCAAGCACATCGGTTATGCCCACAGACATGGTTATGCCACAGCGTCAGCTCTTCTGCTACTCGCGGCATATTTAATGCTTCGTTTAGCCCATAGGTTGAAAGCGCACGTAAAATTTATGCTATATTTAGTCCGCCACCCTGGCAATGAGCAACGGCGCCTGCACTAATTGGATGGCGCAAAAGGTCTGCTGGGTTAAAACAATACCGATCGACGGCAGGCCTATTGCATTTTAATTATTTAATAAAAAAATACAGACTGTAACCAGCTACGAGAGTAATCAATGGAGGGTTAGGCATAATGGCGTAATGCGTAGCTAAATATCATAATTATTACATTCAAATCATAGTAGTTGGCACCTCTATATACAAAATGTCAATCAATATTTATAGGCAAATGCAAGTAAAACAGTAACACCATAATTGCCCACTTCCTTGGATATTCACCAAATAAATGCACACAATCTAATACAGCAAGGGCATATCTCAAAATAATGTATCGCTTGCTACAACTTATTTCTAGGCAGTACTTACAGCAGATGTCTTCTTAGACTTCACATACGTTGTTATGCAGGAGGCTGGAGCACGGTATACACACCGTTCATGCACAGTGTATTTGCAGACTGTAAATGCATGCCAAGTATACTTGAATGAACAATTCTTATAACATGAAATAGGGTGGGAAAATGTTTTAACAGTTGGGAAAAACATCAGAACACAGTAGGTTTGTAGATGACCTCAACACATTACTCACTTAATAGGAGTGACTGTTTTAACAAGACTGCTATCCAAGACAAAACACCCAATGGCAAGTGGATAAGGAAGCCACTGGCTTATCGAGAGTCCAACAATGTTTCATCTATGTGTGATCTGTCCTTCTGAAATATTGGTCAAGTTTATTTTTTAACACATTCACTATGCTAGCATTTACACAATCTGTAGATAGTGTTTCATTCATTAGTCCTCTGCAAAATTAGTATTTTCTTATATCCAATCTACACTGATCCTTCACTACTGTTATTCTGTGTCCTCTAGTTCTACTGTCTTTCTTAAGCGAGAACAAATATTTAAACATATCCAATCTACACTGATCCTTCACGAATGTTACTTTGTGTCCTCTGGTTCCACTATCTTGTTTAATTGAGAAAAAATATTTCTATCAACATTTTCATACCCATTCAATATCTTAAAAACTTCAATCTAATCTCCTCTTAACCTCCTTGTCTTTAGGATTGTTAAACCACATTCTTTTAGGTATTCTTCATAACTAAAGTCTCACAGTTCAGAATCATTTTAGTTGCTCTCCTCAGACTTTCTACCTCCTAGCACAATCAGTGCCCACAGAGACTAGAAATGGTTCATTCACACAACATGGCAACTTCCATGCATAGTAAAGATGTGGGTTTTTTTTAATGCAACCAAGACATACAAGAAAAGAAAACTTTTTCGTAAGTTCTGTGCCATGTACTCAGATGGCGATTTCCCCACAACCAAGTGTTACAACATCGTAAAAATGTATTTGTGGGTCTCAACGACATCCAGGTAAGTATCAATTAAACATTCTGTCAAGTTTTACTGTACGTTATACATGCATTTGCATCTTTTGTAAATGGCACCCAGGACCAAGCCTTACCAATGCATAGCCATAGTGTCGCAACAAATAATACAAAAGTCAACAAACAGGACCGATTATTAATTGAGTGCATAGATTTATAAATTGAATACGTGTTATAATATTCCGGTATTCCGGCCTCGCGGTGTGTGATGCTACAGTACAACATGCCGGAATACCGGCATTGGCTAAGTTCATCAATTAAATCACTTTTACTCATAATTATCCACTAAGTGGAGCCACTTGTTATATACGGTTGTCATGGCAAATGAATTAGCTATTCGGTAGCGGCAATTGTTTATTATCGCTCAATATCATTTTATGGAGATTTTCACGTTTTGTAATGATGGATTATCAAAATGTGCTATGGCCGCAATGGCAGACGGCATTACTTCAACTGACGATTTACCGCCGTATGTTTTGGACGGATTATTTGATAGTTTTAACGATGAATCTTTGTCGGATGTTGACGATCGAAACAACATTGATGTTGGCGAACTTAACGAGAGCTGGAGGCAAAATGGATACTGACAGCGAGAGTATTTTCGATGGTTACTCAAAAGTCAGTGATGATGAATGTGACGGTGTAAATGCTGAGGATGAGCTGCGCACTGAACTATCAATGGTGGATGATGCGTAGTTTAATTTTTGTTAGAAGAAAATGGTGTCTATGAATCCGTCAACATGCAAAGTTTGATTGGAACCGGTCCAGTACAGTAGCGATGAATGTATTAGCAAATATACAAATGAACACTTCTGTCATATATGTTTAAAATACAGATAAATAACTTGTTTTTTACTTTCTCATACTCCACAAAATGTACTTTATATTATATTTTATATCAAAGTACACTCCTGTAGCATGATCAACATGAGTAGTTTACATTAAATACACTGTATGTACATTGGCATACAACTGCGTTCAGCAACTGCAAAACGTTGAAATCGTGGTGGCCATCTTGGATTGCTGGTTACCATGATGACAAAATGTAAAATGATATGGCTTGTTTTACTCGCTGATTATCATACTTTCAGGATATAAAAAATATTATATATAATATTCCTATTCATAAAATGCATTTTTGTTGCTGAAATCTTGACTTGAAGTGATGCAGTTGATTTTCTTGCATATTCACTGGGAATGCAGTATTCAGTGGTCACAGTGGATCAGGGCTGTAGTACTGAAATGGTTCAATATACTTGAACCGCGATTTCTATTACACAATTCCACTATGTTGAGGGGGTGTGGCAAGGGTTTCAACTTCCCATCTCTCACCTGTTTTGGGGAACCAACCTACCACCAATTGACAGAATCCACCTCCCATCAATCTTACCTCCCACCTATAATTGCCCATGGCATTGCTGACTTTTGTGTGTTCGAATGATTAATGTATGTAAAAAATCCACCAAATTGTACATACAAAAACAATTTTTTATAATTCCTTGCTGTGTTTTATTTAACAGTTGTTTTTACAGTTATTACCTCGAAAGAAAATCATTAACTGTAGACTCAAAATTCTTTTGAACTTATCAAGGATCCTCATACTTTTACGCCCCTAATATAGCATGTCGCTCAGCATTACATTGGCCGATATATAATGGAAGACATCTTTATACGCAGACTGTTCATGGAATGGTGAGATTATAAGCTTTTTCAGCCACTAAATTGTCGTCTTGGTGCTGCAGTAGTCGCAATTTGCATCTTTAATTTCAAGATGCAGCAGTTCTTCCTTTTTGTCAAGTTTCCTTCTGAAAATACAGTGGAGTCTCGTTTATCTGCACATTTTGGTTCCCAGTGATGTTGGCCGGATAAATTACTCATGCGGATTAATGAAACAATGTACCCCATTGAGAAAGAATAAAACAATGTGCATTCCAAGTAGTGGCGGGTCAGATAGCGGCAGTAGTGTGCCTTGAAATAATGGATGATGCCGCCGTCCATAGGTTGGATGTGTGACTGGCTTGAGTTTGTGCGTGCCAGTAGCGTTCGTAGCAAGGCCGACGGTTATTGGTTCTTTTGAAGCCTTGGTGCCACTGACAGGACCAGTTGCGAGTGTCCTGTTAGGTCCAAGCTTGTAGAACAACCTGGTCTCATCGAAGTTGTAAATGTCGGTTGGGTCGTAACCGTTGAGAAGTTGTTTCAGTTGTTGACGACCGGTGGCAACCTTGGTTACGTCAGCGCTGTCGCTTTCTATATGGAATCTATGACTGGAGATGCCGCGTCTAGATTTAAACCTTGCCAGCCAACCGTGGGAGTAGCAGTAATTTTATTATCTCTATAAAATGAGAGGCACATGGACAAAGTTCAAATAATGTTGATGTGAAGTTAAAGCAAACATTGACTGCTAATTGCCCAGTCAGCTTCGCACTAACGATTGAAGCCAATGCGACGCCTTTCCAACTGACCACTTGATTTGCTCACAACCGGGCGGCTGCCGCGATGATTGGCTTGGCTCGGCTGATTTTCTAATCTGAGAAACCAACCGGTTATCTGAATCAGAATACAGTGTTATATGGCTGGTTGGTTCCCAAAAACAGCGTGCGGAGCCGGAAACATGAATAACCAGATTAACGGAGCAATTAACATGGTGTAGAGATGGTTCCCACACAAAAACATGCAGATCGCGGAACATCCGGATTATCGAAGAACGGATAAATGAGACTCCACTGTACATATGTAGGCTGTGATGTAGCACTATAGATCATTGATATTTAATTTGCAAATTAAAGCCATACTTGATACATAGTTTTTACTATACTACCAGTGACACACATAGATAATCATGTTGTGTATACATGTGATACATACTCATGTAACAGCTTTTGTACATATCTTTTATAACCTACATGTAGTAACAGTCACTAGCCTTTAAACGTTACCACAATATAAGACAAACATCAGTCGTGTGGTATACAGCATTATTTGTCTGCATGGGTAGACACCCTTCATTACATTCATTTAAGGTATACCATCTTTATTTGCATAGACTAGTTTGTAATAATTAACTGCAAAACCGTGGCAATTGTGGGATTGAAATATAATTATAATGGTATTGTATCATCAGTGATCTACTAGTATGTGTAAAATCAATAGTATGTACATATCTTTGCTAATCATAATTGCATAGTTGCACATGTGTTATAGTATACAGTGTACATTTTATCATACATAACATGACCATGTCATATAATTTACTTTGTGTTGTTATTTCTTTGGTCGGAGAGGTTAACAGTGTTGGGTCAGTGCTGTAATTAAATAAGAGATCTTAAACAGGTTATTCCATGTAACATATGATCACAAATACATATCATAATGTGTATACATTTATATTATTACAGAGGTGCGTGCGTGCGTGCGTGCGTGCATGTTATATTTACATTATTATTGTGTGTGTAGTGTATTATGCGTTACCTTAAAATTATTCATACATATAGACTCACAGACATATTCACAGATGAATAAAAATATAACTTATGCTGAA
This sequence comes from Lamellibrachia satsuma, assembly GCA_033239005.1. Lineage (NCBI taxonomy): Eukaryota > Metazoa > Annelida > Polychaeta > Sabellida > Siboglinidae > Lamellibrachia > Lamellibrachia satsuma. The sequence continues at coordinate 1,914,241 of BSQZ01000068.1, read as the reverse complement.
CACTCAATATTACAATAAGACAATGGTTTCCTTTTTTCTTTATTTGGCAAGCTTGTTGTTAAATCCACATGTGCACACATTATTCCTGACAAATAATGCATAACAACTGGCCAATATAACGATGTCGATGTTCTCGACTTTGATTCTTTCGAAAAGACAAAGCCACAATGAAGGAGCACTTACACAACTTAGTCTTACTCAAGACTCAAGTTACTGTAATACAGTCTGAGACAGCGTCGGTTTCGAGAGTACGCTAGTCAAAATGGAATACAAATACTTCTTGTCAACAACTTTCTGATTACGTTTATTACCTATACATTATTATTTTCAAATGTCATTGCTACATTATGCTTTGCACAGTTGCTATATTGACAACTCACCGGTTTTTCTTGAATGTTTATCCATTTTGATGTCTTGTCATTCATCAACATAAACACGCATGGAGATGGAAAATGGCAAAACATTGCTTAAACGGAACTAAATTTTAGTTACTATAACTGTTGCAACGCGGACGAAACCTCGCGAGAATTTTGTAAGTTGTGATTTTCGTAGCTGGCAAATTCGCAAGTTATTCAAGAATACAAACTTATCCGCCATATTTGCACAAATTCTTATGTACGATGAAATTTCTTCAAGAATGCGGGCCCAGATGATTTTATGAAAACGATTATTATTCCCTTGATCAAAAACAAATCTGGTGACACTAGCGATTTTAATAACTACAGACCCATTGCATTGGTTACAGTTGCTTCCAAGATTTTTGAAATTATATTGCTTGAACTAATGGAATCATACCTGGGCACAATTGACAATCAGTTTGCATTCAAGAAGGGTCATTCTGCTGATCATTGTATATACAGTCGCGCCTCGTTATAACGCGCCCCGTTATTACGCGGATTCGGATATAACGCGGTCGGTCGTGGACCCCGAATTTCTGCCGCCAGGGGAAAATGTCAAATGGGCCCGCTTAAACCTACTTAGAATTGCTTTGACAATTCTCAAGAAACATTAGGTGAACAATGTCAATAAACGAGTATCAACGTGTTGTTTGTTTTGCGCTGCCGCCGACATCAATCGCTGTCGCTGGCTTCACTTCGACGGTTTGTAAATTGCAATCGAGATTCACAAATATGCCTCGCGTAAGAATCAGATCAACCGTCTTAAATGCATTTTACATGCAGTACCAAGATAACACTTGGGTGAAATTACATGCTTCCGTTACATCGTAAATTTAATCGTTTTCGCGACGCGAAACTAACATGCCAAATTCCTAACCCAAGGCGCTACCGGTGGCGAAAATACGAATTCGTCGTCCGCATATGAAATGATGAATCGATGTTAAGTGGTGCGTAATAAATTTATGCTTCGGTAGAGATCGGTTGAAAGACGAAACAATTATTAATTCTACCTATTGTCTTTTTATGTGTTTTATCAGCTTGCATACTACGTTTGTCAAATCATATACGTTTTCGGCTGCTCAGATCCAGCTTATTATTTTCGATTCGTAGGCCTGTTGGTCAAGTACATCATCATCGTAGATCTATTCCATACGTACATGTGTTTTATTCAGTTCAAGAGTTAAGAAGGTGTGACATTTAAAAATAATACACGTTGATGCTAGTATACACGTTTAATAAGTTCCATAAACTGCATATTGCCGTATAAGACAATGCTGCAAGCGGGTGGCGGTCGCTGTTGTTTAGCAGCTCCCTGGTGGCAGATATGAGAACACCTAACGCGCCTCGCTTACAACGCGGTCCGAAGTCGTGGACCCCGACTACCGCGTTATAACGAGGCGCGACTGTACGTATTTTAAAAATGTATTCAGTACTATAGAGGCTACAACAGCCTTGTGTATTCATGTTTTTTAGATGTATTTTATTATTATTTACAGGGTACGTAAAAAATGTTTAGGAACATGATCTCGGTCTTTTGGGGTCAAGGAATCTATATTTTGTTCATGTACGAATACCTATATTAGTAGTGGGGCACGGTGATCATGTGCTGGGCGTCTCAGTTTCGGTCGAGGCGACCATGGTTCAAAACCACCTGCTGCCATTTCTAAACTTAGGCAATTTCGTTCACCTCATTTTGCCTGTGTCTTTCAGAAGAGACAGTAAAACCTGTTGGTCCCTTCTATCTGGTGTCTATGCCAGGGGAAGTAAAAGATCCCTCACAGGGGGTAAATGTGTAACCTGCTGTGGACTCCATCTCTCATGAGTCACTGCAGAAGCGCCCATGACGTGGCTCAATCAATTCTGCTACCTCACAAGAGAATACGACTGAATGAATGAAGTAACATATTCAACCTATGGTATGCTTGACAATTTTTTAAGACAATAAAAAATGTAACAAATTGTATTCTAATTAGCGCATACCAAACTCTGTTTCTAAAAACTATGATGAAATAATTTCTGCCAGGTGGCACCCCTTTTTGCTCCACCACATGGTGGCATCACTTTTTACTGTTCTACCAAATGGCACCACACAACACCATGTTGTAAACAAAAGCATGCAAATGTCGGTGTTGTGTCTGTCGCTCTGAGTTGGAAACAAATATACACATTTTGGTCAACCATTTGTGGTTACCACATATTTAAAACTGTTTAGCAAATTAGTAGTGGTAAGGGAGGCAAACAATCAGCATTCTAAATCACGGACAGAATTCCACAAAACTACTAAAGGAAACAGTAGCACTACAATACCACTGGCCACAGCTTTTTAATTGAAAAGGAATAGTGCTGCTAGAATAGAAAGAGGAAAGCATTACACCCTTATTAAAAAGGGTTTGGGAAACAAGTTAGTGAATTAAAGACCAAAGAGTTTTACATTAGCCGTATGTAACATATTAGAACATCTAATTAGATATCATATGAGAAAGAATAAAAATGGTTATACCAAAAATAATTTCAATCATGTCTTATGCTAAGCATGTTAATTTGATAAGCTTGTGTTGGCAGTATAATATATGCAACTCACAAGTGCAACAGAGACCCTGTTTGCCAAGTCCCACGAGTAGGTTGAGGCAGAGATTGCAGTAGGCTGGCTTGTTGAAGTGTTTTAGACGCCAACAGTGAGTTCCATCATCTTTTACATCCTACATATAAAACAACGGTGTTGCAAATACAGCATCAGTACAGTTAAACTGATATTAACCAAGACACTGCAAATACAGCATCAGTACAGTTAAACTGATATTAACCAAGACACAACTATATTAGTATACATGCATAAAATGGCTACGAATACCTTTATCTAAGGTCTAAAAAACCACAAACATGCACATGCTTGTATGCACGCACGCACGAACGCACGCACGCACGCACGCACGCACGCACGCACGCACAAATGTGCATTAAAAATATATATCAGTTAATAAAAATATAATAAACAAGTATATATAAAACGAAATAGGATATAAAAAACAACTCTGCACAATAAAGAGCCCTTGCCCATTTAAACCATATGATACTGCCCCACAACTAGGCCTAGTTTCCCCTTATTCAAGTGTCCTCCAATATCTCAGCTATGTATTGTATTTAGTCTCTGTACAAACAGGTTATATATTTACCAGCAATTATGACATGTTTATGTTGCCAGAATATATATACAAAATGTATTAAATAAAAAAATGCTGTCACTGGTGATAACAAATGAGAATATCAGACTGAAACAGAATGAGAGCTCTAATAACTTATAGTGCTTCAGACTACAACAGAATGACAGCTCCAGTGTAACTTATAGTGATTCAATCTACAACAGAATGATAACTCTAGTGTAACTTATAGTGATTCAATCTACAACAGAATGGTAACTCTAGTGTAATCTATAGTGTTTCAGACTACAACAGAATGACAACTGTAGTGTAACTTGTTGTGCTTCAGACTACAACAGACTGACAGCTCTAGTGCAACTTAGTGCTTCATTCTGTTGTAGTCTGCAGCACTATAAGTTACACTAGAGCTGTTATTATGTTGTAGTTTGAAGCACTATAAGTTATTAGAGCTTTCATTTTGCAGTTTGATATTTTCTTTTGTTATCAATAGTGACAGCATTTTTTAAATACATTTAATACACATGCATGCACACATACAAGCACATACACACACGAGTATGGAAAGATCAATTAAAAACACATCAGGAGGCATACCGAGTCAAGGCCCAGCAGGACTAGCAGTGGGATTGTTGTAAGTCCACCCTTCTTCCACTCTTCCAACGATACTGCACCATCCGCATCGTAGTCAATCTCTACCATCATATCTTGTAGGATCTAGTCAACAAACACCAAGGTGATACAAACATTGCATCTGTTGTAGTCAATCTCTACCATCATATCCTGTAAAATCTAGTCAACAAACACCAAGGTGATACAAACATTGCATCTGTTGTAGTCAATCTCTACCATCACATCCTGTAAAATCTAGTCAACAAACACCAAGGTGATACAAACAGGCTAAGGGGTACTGGGGATTGGGGTGCATATTATATATGGTAATATAGAAATTTGTCAGATTTGAGCCAAAAAGTCAGGGTTCATATTATACTTGGGGCATATTATACATGGAAAATTAGAGTTTAATTACCACAATATTAATAACACAACTTACTGGTTTGAGTTGTGTCACATCCCAACCCAAGTACTCTGCAACTGTCATCATCTGGCTAACTATTGAATCCAGTTCCTGCAATCAACAACAGCAATCATGCCAATTCACTTCTGCGCATCTGACAATGATACATGTTTGGCTTGAAGCAGAAGTTTGTTGGTGGCAAACAACATCCAGGTTACCATTGGTAGCTGCTTGGTGTTTCCAATACCAGTGGCGAAGAACCGTGGAATTGTATATGCCTGTACCATGAACATGGAAAATCATGTGAATGCTGTTGTTATTTCTAAATTAGATTATGGAGATACCCTGCTCGCTGGTCATAAACTACAATGTGTGCAAAAGATGGCAGCAAGGATTACCATCGCGTATAGAACATATAACATCAGTTCTCTGGGATTTACACTTGCTACACATTCACTGCAGGATAGAGTTTAAGATTCTCCTGCTTGTCTTTGTTTACATTACATGGTTCAACAGCATCTAGGTGACTTGTTCAGGGCACGAAATAAATCTAAAAAATTGCATAGCAATTATAGCAAACACGAATTTTGCGTTGTATAGCAGTTTAGATTTGGGGAGTTGTGAAAACAACACCATTTCATGATTTTGCACTTTTATACATTCGCTCTGCAGTGTCTCCCTCAGCTGATCGTTTCCGTGGATGTCTGGACGACGTGGCTTCTTTGCGAAGAAGACGTCGACTTGTCCAGTGTTGATGTATCCAGAGAAGCCTACCAGTCTGTCTTGATTTTCTTCATCGAGAAGCACCGTTCCACCAATGCGTCGTTATAATTTCGGCAGTGGCGAATCTTGTCTTGCCATTTCTGGCACAGCTTGCATGTCACCTTGACAACTTGGGCATTCTTCGTTTCAATTACAAGCCACGACTGTCCCGGATCCACAACAAGTTGCCATTTAGGTTCAGTGGCAGCTGACGGCATTTTACGACGTTACGTAAACACTTGCAATAACAATCAATGTAATGAATAAATAATGGTAGTTATAATACCAATGACTATAAAAACAATTTAAATAACTTTCCTGGCAGATTCTGGTAGACTGGCTTACGTCGGTTTTTACTGGTAAAATTGTATCAAAAACAGAGACAAAACAGTTTACTTTAATAACTTAATAAAGTTAAAGTAATTACAGAAATTAATTATACATAAAATTTTATGTTTAATTAATGCAACAAGCGCGTAAAATACAGCGAGCGGTGGCGATGTAATTTTGCAGAATAAAAAGTAAAATGTAATGATATCGAACCGAATTCGGCCAATGTTATTCCGGATTGGTGACAAGCAAGATCTACTCAGTTCTAACTAGTAATGGATTACCATTCACTTTAAGGGTTTGTTATTCCTGTAGTTGTCATCAAAGGGACGCCACAATAACTAGATCCTGCCTAAGTGCAATGCTTCGTCTGTTTTGTTTAGTGAGCAAGTGTGAATAACACACCATGCTTCACATTCAAAATGATCTGACGAAAAACACTGTACAGATCAAAGACCATATGCATGTGGCTCCGTTTTATTCAAAATACAATAATCGCTTATCACTGTCATTGCTCTGTATTTTATTTAACTGAGGAAATAATCCATACACAATTGTTTGAGCCGAGATCATTGTGCCGTTGTGCTCTGCGCCGAAGTGCGGTGCATTAATTAGATGTATACCTAGCAGCCAATCAGGTCATAGAGCCGCAATAGACGCCACAACATACCAGCTGATGGTTGAAGGTAATACTGAGTGAATGGTGTTGCTTATTGCCTTATAAAAACTGTGCATTTTTGAAAATAATTATTAGAACAGTAACATAGTAATTACTCTACTCATTTGCATAGCGTCCATCCATCTGCTAACAACTGATATTTATCGCATGCACTGAAATATTGGTTAGCCATTTTCCACGATTTTACTGGGTACACATGCACGCACGCACTTATACATAAATATTTTTTATTTCAGGTACCGTTGATCATCACTGGCGATGTCAACCGTGCAAAGCAGCATCACCCGAGATTTCATCCACGTTGGTTGAAGCTCCATCCTCGCTGAATAAACGCCCTTCAACGCCACCACTCAGATCAACAACTCCACCCAGGTTGCCAACTCTGCCATGGTCGCCAACTCCAATTCAATGTTACGTACACCGTGCCATTCACCACTCCACCACCAGGGGATCGTTCCGCCGCGTCCATACCAATGGACGACAATTATATACGACCTGTATGAGTCTTCAATTGCCGACCCCGACCCACAGGATTTAACTGCTGTGGCACACGTTGACACGTATAAGATCATTAAAGAAACTTCAATTAGAGGGATGAACAAGTTATTCGATTCCGTTGGCTACTCGTACACCGTAAAGCGGCGCAACGGACACTGCACCACCTGGCGGTGTTCCTTCAGGTCCAAGACTGTGAACTGTCCAGCCACTGTTCGCCAGGAAGAGGGTGTGTTCTTGCTTGGACCCAGGGAACACATCCACCAACCGAATCTCGGTGCTGCCATTGTTGCATCGATTACACACGAATGCAAGAGCAAAGCTAACGCACATCCATTCAAGTCAGCTGGGGAGATTGTTGGCGGAATGATCGCCGAATTCGTTCCAGACAACAAACCATGCCCTGCCCTGCCCAACATCACCCGATTGGCGGCCAACGCCAACTACCACCGTCGTCGGAATCATCCGCAGCGCCCTCAGGACCTGGATTTCCAACTAAATATGGACCATATTCCCGACAACTTTCTTCGATGGGATATTCGCTTTGAAGGGGCTCGCCACCTTCTCTTTGCCTCCGACGTCCAGCTCGATCTGATGTTAAACGCCAAGACTTGGTACGCTAACGCCACGTTCCACGTCATGTATGGCAGCTGTTCTACCAGTTGTTTACAGTTAACGCTTTTGTTCGGCATGAAGGCAGCACAAAACAACTGCCACTGGTTATGTGCATGATGTCTCAACGCAGAAAGACCGACTACTTTCGTCAACTGTGTGCCATGCTTCCCCGTCGCCAGGTCGAGCGCATAGTGCTTGATTTTGAAGATGCCACGTGGCGCGCAGCATGCATCGTCTTCCCATATATGGAATTGAAGGTCTGTGCCTTCCACTTCACACAGGCCATGTGGTGACATCTACAAGAGTGCGGCCTCCAAGCCGCATTCACCACACATGACGGCACCTTCAAGTATCTCCGCAAGATTATGGCACTCTGCTTCATCCCAGCACAACACATCGCCCCCACATCTTCCGACGATTGGAACGATAAGCCACCACAGACGCATTGACATCACTTATGCAATATATCAACCACACGTGGGTCATGAGCGACATCTGCCCACCAGCTGCTTGGAATGTCTACTACCAGTCCGTGCGCACGAACAACGACCTTGAGGGTTGGCACAACCAATTAAACGCCAGGGGTCGTGCCCAGATGAATTTACACATGTTGGTGTCGCTGCTGCACGACGAATCCAGCATGATCCCGATACAAATGCATCTCGTGTCGGAGGGAAAGTTGCAGCAGTATCAGAAGAAGACATTCGTGAATCTCCACCACAAGATCTTTGCACACTGGGATGAATACGAGAATGGCGACCGCTCTGCTTTGCAACTTCTGCAAGCCTGTTCACGACTGCACGGGCCAACGGTTAAGGCATAATCACCCCTCAGACTGAACTGTAGGAACATGAACTGAACTTTTTACATGGGATATATTGGATATGATGTAATGCTAGTTTGGCAACGTTTGACAGCATTTTATAATTTGCTCTACGCCTTTTATTGTAGCGGTATTTTTATAGTATATACCAATTATACATATTGCATGCATAATTTCAATAATGCTGCTAAACTATTGAAAGGATTGTAGCAGTTTTTTTCATAGGGTGCTAGTAATGTAGTCTTTAAAATTATTGTGAGTACCAGAGTAGCCTTTCTGGTAAAAGAAATATATATATTAAATTGGTCAGCATTTTATAATTTATTGTAATATGTTGAATGGATGTCCAACTGAGATTTTGTAATGTTTTTATGTATAATAAATTTGGTATTATTACATTGTGATTATTGCATTCTCAGCAAATAAACATTACACAATAGGAACGTAAATTGCGTAGCATAGACATGGTAGCAGCGCTAACAGCTAGTCTTAAATTGGTGGGCTGAGATCAACATGATCGAAACATCTATGTAAAAATTAGACATATAATGATGATGATACACATGCATGCATGCATGCATGCATGCATACATACATACATACATACATACACATAGATCGACGTACGTGGTAGTAAAAACAGTTTAACAAAACATCCGTGTAGCATTTTAATTTATTTACACATACATATTTCTTTACACCCAAAACAACTAACTGATTCCCGATTAGCAATTAAATAGGTTGGCCGAGATCGACATGGGTCGAGATGAACGGGTTCTGTCATTACGATACACTATCTAACGCTAGTTGTCTAGCCGTCGTCTAGTCTACTCTAGTACATATTAGCCTACCCCAGCAGTTTTGTATCAACTCGCTACTAAAAACACTGACTTAGTGAGTTAGTCTTAGACTTAGCTGGCAGTCACTACAACACACTAGAAATAGAATAGTCAGTACCTGCCACCATGCGATATTGAAAAGTCAATTTCGCAAATCTAGCAGTGCGCAAAGCTGACCCCCTCCTTTGAGCTTGATTGATGCCTGTGTGTATTCTCATGGTTAGGTCAGAAAGTAAAAGATCGCCCTCGACGAGCTTTTACTTTCGTGGCCAAAAAAGTACATTTACTTTCTCAAAACGATCAAAATTTACAAAAGAATTAAATCAAAATATTGCCCTCTCCTATGATGCCTACCAGTAGCGCCAAAGCTACCGTAAAATCGATGCATATGACAAGGCATTGTTCAGTTTCACCAAAACTCTGTGCGGTGGCGCTGCTGACTGAAATCAAACAGTACAATTATGTATTTCTGTTTTAATTGTGCGCGGATGCGTGCGTGCTTCATTGCATGTAATTATGTATGTCTCAGTATTATTTGTATTTTTGATATATGTGACATGTCATGTTCTTAGGTAATTAGTTTTATTCATATTATCATCAGATTGTGTTATATTTTTATATGTATTTTAAGTATCTCTTAATGGACTTTGTCCAGATTTACGGGGCTATTTTAATACCAATTGCGTTTTTAAATACAGTAATGATCATTGCACAGCAAAAAAAGCCTTTCATGTTGTGTCTAGAAGCACAATCGTATAGTGATCATGCCTAAAGGTCAATGTAAGGGAAACACCAGCGCTTCAGAAACAATCAGCGAAACACTGAACGGAGACATGCGTAGCGTAATCATTGCGCTGATCGAGAACAACGACCCAATCATCGCCACTGTCGTCGAATCAATTAGTCAGGCAATCATTGCACTGAATGAGAACAACGACCCAATCATCGCCACCGTCGTCGAATCAATTAGTCAGGCAATCATTGCACTGATTGAGAACAACGACCCAATCATCGCCACTGTCGTCGAATCAATTAGTCAGGCAATCATTGCGCTGATTGAGAACAACGACCCAATCATCGCCACTGTCGTCGAATCAATTAGTCAGGTAATCATTGCAAGACTTATTGACAATACAAACTTTACCCAAAAAATCGTCAACTCCATTCTGGATTCAGACCTAATCGGAAACATGAAGCAAGAACTGTACAAATCTTCACAAAAGGTGGACATATCACTAGCTGCTGACGAAGCTGCCAAGACAGCCGCTCGCATATCCCAGCTGGAGACGGAAAAAGTGAAACTGTCCAATGAGATCGACGTGCTCGAACAGTATAGTAGGAGAAATTGTTTAATCCATGGTGTACTAGACACCTCCGACCCAGTGACCGCAGTGTATTCAATGGTTTTGCGGATCCAACTAGATACTGTTCAAGAGGAGGCGTTTGTTCTCCCTCTGTGACATAGATCTTTCCAGGTAGAATCGCAAAGCTCGGACAGGGCACAGGAGTCTGTCTTCGGCCATGCCATCGCTCAAATAGTGCATGAAGGAACACATTTGGGGCCTTTAGCCAACAGACCCACTCTGTAACCTCTGTCCAGCAGGAGACAGGCATGTTCAAAAGAGTGAATTTCGCCCCTCCATTTGCCATGTTACCAGTTTGTCGGATGCTTTGCTCAATGGCTCAAATGGATGCTTGGTTAAACCTGATAAAACCAAGGCCAGACTCAACTCTGGGAAAGGGCGTTGACATAGTCCTTGTTCCAGTTCGATGTTTCATAGTATAGATTTCAATGATGGATTTCACCCTACCTCAACATCAGAAGTGGCATGAAGAGTGCTGGGGATTGCCATTTGATACCCTTCAATGGTCGAAATTGCCAAATGCTTTTCTGTGTGAAGGTGAAGGAGAAAATCTGAGACTACATTCTCAGTAGCCGAGAGTGGATTAACCTATTGTGTGATTCACCAAGTAGAGAATATCCTCCACCTGGACTCGTTGAGTAGACTTTCACTGAGATCTGGTGATGCGTGAAGCAACATCAACCGAAAAGCCCCTGCTACAAAGTGCGTCATGGATAACTTCCACGCGTATAGCCATAGGTTTGAAGGATCTCGATGGATTTTGGGGATCTGTAAAGAGGAATCCACCAACATCCCTAGAAGTGGAAACCAGATTGCGTGTGGCCAGCAAAGGGTAATGAGGATCAGTTCACATCCGTCTCATTGGACCTTCTCTAGAACTTGTGGTAACAGAGCGGCAGGTGGATAAGCATGTGCCCACATTGCCTTCCAGCTCATTGATAGTGCATCCACTGCCATGGCTGACGGATCCAGGACATATGGATGTTTGTGGTTCCACCTTGTTGTGAATAAATCCAGCAATGGAATTCCCCACTCCCATATGACTGCTTGGAAGACAGAAGGGTGTAGGGACCACTCTGTACCTGACATCTGAGTTGGGCGAGACAGGACATCCGGGAATGTGACATCCTCGTAGCACTATCTTGCTGTTCTGGCACATGAGGAGTAACCTCTTGGTCTGTCTGCACAGCGATATTGACCGTGTCCCGCCCTGCTTGTTGATGTAAGATACTACCATGGAGTTGTCTGACGCAACAAGAACTGTTAGGCCTGTAAGCTGCTTCAGCCAGTGAAGCACTGTTAGGTGTACGGCCTTTAACTCTAGCACACTGATGGGAAGTGCTTTCTCGGTCATCGATCAAACACCGGAAACTGTCAAAGAGTTTCAATGCGCACCCCAACCTATGTTCGATGCATCCATGAAAAAATATGCATCTGGATCCTTGAGGATTACCCGAGCTCCAATCAGAACATTGTGTCCCAACATCCACCATTGTAGATTGTCGTCTGCTGCAGGGGACATGGGGATCCACATGTTGCTTGTTGTCGAATTGAAATCCCAGTGCTGCGTGATGCAATGGTGGGCTTCGTGGGTGTGAAGGCGACCCAGAGGAACTAATTTCTCTGTTGCCGCAAACAAACCTAACAGGATCTGTCACATACGAGCATGGCAATCAGGTTATGCGACGATGGATTACGTCGACGTGCGGTTCGAGGAAGGGTTGCTGAGTGCGAGCATGTTCGATTCGGCAACAAGGAACCTCGTCATTATAGATGATCTTATGGCGGAAACGAACGAACGGGTCACGACCTTGTTCAGTAACAAATTAATCACAGGAACACGTCCGTGCTGTATCTTGTACAGAACCTGTTCCCTAAAAACAAGGAGAGTCGTACCATTAGTCTGAACTCTCAGTACAGTGTACATGGTGGTGTTCAAGAATCCTCGTGACGCATCACAGATGTCGCATTTGGCTCGGCAGTTGTATATGGTGAATGAAGTCCCATCATGTGACAGAGAGAACTCGGACTGTGTCTCGGAGGCATTGATCTTGAGATGTCGAGTACACTGTATATCTGCCAGTCAAAATGCATGCGTCCTTTCTCCTTGACCATGAAAGAAATGCCCTGAACCACGTCCTCTGGTGGACAGAAAGGGCCGAGGACGTGAAGAGGGAGAAAGCATAAGAAGCTGTTGTTGGAAGGCAGTTCTTGTCGGAGCCGCCCAATGAGAACTTGGAGAAGGTCGTGAGTGTCTAGACACTGGAAAAGGTGCAGAGGCACGATACAAGGCGTTTTCTCTCTGCCTACCAACCACCTTTTCAAGCAAATCCAGCTTTGTCGGGAGATCGTCAAAAAGTGACAAAGACATGAATGGAGCGGTACGTAGACTCTCCTTTTCATCCTGTGATAAAAGAGGAGAGACATCCCGCAGAGCCTGGTTAAGTTGGTGTTGCAATATGTTGAACACCATAGAGCAATCCAGTGCAACACCATCGGGCCTAGCTGTATCCTCGGTCAATGACCGGAGGATCCTTAGAAAAGGAGAAGTTTCCTGACGGCAGTTCTAAGGGGTTGTAAACGGCCTCCTTAGAGCGAGGGACTGTCGCAAAACGTTGCAATATAATCACCGTAGTGGGTTGTAAATCACGATGGATTTTACGAAAATGACTTGCATTGCTGCTGAAAATGGGAACCTGTGCGTGGGAACCTGTGCATTAAGCATATAATCAGATTGTGCCAGTGACGACAAGCGCAGTTCGTCATTTGATATATTATCAATAGCTGGAATATCATCGGCTAGAAAAGCACGGGCCAGGTTAACCCTGTCCAAGGGTGACATCGTCTTTTCGAACGGCTGTATAGCAACAGGTGGTGTTCCATTGCCGGATATTTGATCTTCTGAGTACGCAGACTAATTTTCGTCTCCCAACCAAGAACAGACAGAAGACGGAACGTGTGTGGCCTCTGGTATTTTGCGACCCGAAAACGAAAACAGCACCAAAAAACAAACATCGGCTAGGTTTCTGGCCGAGCCTGTCGATGCAGAAGGAAACATCTGGCCATGTTTTCCGGAGCCATAACTGCTGATGGAACGAGCGACATTCACAGTAGTGACATGTGGGAATGGGTTACATGCCCAGTTTCACTGTTGGGTCCGGGTACCAAAATTATAATTAACTGCTTTGGCTGGAGCAGAGCCGACTTGTCCGGCACTGAACGCACTATTCCGGGGAAATGATCTCCGGCTCTGGGTGTCCGGCCCAGTGTTGAATGTGGTATTCAGGGGAATTTACCTCTGGCTCCGGGTGTTCGGTCGAAGCCAACCCTGCAGCTGGGTTCCATTCACTTGGAGTGCTGGGTATGTGCCCCATAGCTGGGCCTCCAGAAGCACTCATAATGGGGGCACTACTTACGTCGCACGTTTTAAACATAGCCATAGGTGCTATGACATCACGGGGAATGGAGGGACGAAGGGCCCGACATCGAAACCCGTGTCTAGCTATTGTGACCGCAGTTAATACAATGGCATTTACCGTTCCGGGTACATCTACGGAGCTGGGAGATATAATGGTTGGTTGTGGGTTCTGTTGATGGCGGAGTAGACGCAAAATCTCAGCCATCACCAAATCCCGATTGCCTTCCCGGAATCTCTCTCGAGATGGAAAGAATCCATGAAAACTGAACTGCCACATGACAAGCTAGAAGAGCGAGAACGTGGCCGATTGCTCGAGCCACCTGGCTCAGTCAGAAGGCTAGGGCTGTCTGTTGACATTGATAGAGTGGAGCTTGTGGCTTTCGTGTGCTCGACGATGCTAGTCCAGACTTCGTCAGTCCACTCAGAACAAATGTCGCACTTATGGTCGACTCTACAGCCGTGACAAGAGTGACACATGCCTGGGTAGTTGTCCCCACTGCGCATCACCCTAGTGCAGACCAGGCATTTCCGCTCATTGCATGTCGTCCAAGAGTTATCTGTCATGATTGTTGCGTACAAAACTTAGAATTGATAACTATAAAAAATAGTGATTAAAAGTGTGGCCAACAATGACCAAAACAATCCGTAGGTAAAAAGCAACCTTATAAGCTGTAAGTTATAACAAAAGGAGTACAATTAGTACCCATAAAATAAAAATAACGTAATGAATTTAGGGTGAGACTAAAAGTGGGAAGAGGGTGCATCTTGAATTACCAGCAGGGAGATCAGTAAGGGTGGCGGGACGGTGCAGGGATAGGTCAATGTTTATTTTTTGTCAAGCAACGTTGGCGTACCCAAGTGTATCGCACTTTGTGGAGCGACGGAGCCAGGATAAGTCCATGTTAGGCTGTAAATACAGTAAAATTGCATACAACTAGGGTTGCTATAATCTAGAAAACGGGAACCACTAATAAGAATTATAGCCTATAATAATGATAGGATAAATCAAAATAACTCTATTTGTGGCCTTAAGTCACTAACACCATGTCGTGGAATCGATGCCAACAACTGTTGCAAGATAAGTGGATAGTCGTAAATATCAGTTCCTGACTATGCTGTCCTGTGAACCAAGACCATGACCATGTACTGTAGAAACTGTTCCCAGTCAGTCGGCATTCATAGATGAACTTGTTAGTGACTAATCGGGTAGAATCAATGGAACTACTTTCAGCGTATGCCAAAGTTATATGTTCACTGAACGCCCATACATGTTAAGTCTCCCGGAATGGCCGGGAAACATCTGTTGGTCTCCAACATGGGAGAACAAATCTCACGGATTTCTAATGAATAAAAAAATATGTGTGTGTGGCATCAGTTAACAACATATTGCCAATCCTTCCCTTTACTCACGCCTGCAGCAACAGCAAGGGTTACTTCAATCAAGTGTTGTGCAAACTGGACAAAACTACTTACCAAAAGTCGGAGTAATGATGAGGAGTGTATAGGGGTATCCCCTCTCCCACTGCGGGGAGTCATTTAAGAGCCATTTGAACAACAACTTGGGTTCCCCAAAATTAAGTTGTTCTTAAAAAAAATATTAATAATTTTTACCAAATATCAAGACTTCATAATGCCTTATCAAATGGTTCTATTATTAGATGACAGGCTTTCATTCCAATGTAGTAAAATGTGAGTAAAATCATCATTATCAAGAATGTGGAGCACAGAACTGATGTTCATCTGTGCAAAGAATGCACACTGGATCATGCCATACAAGTATTGTAAAACATAAATTTTAACTTATAATTAACAATCATCAAGTGCGATCCATTTTGAAGAACACAAGAGCATTACCTAGGTAGTCATGACTATTGTCAATGACAATAATGACCATGTCCATGGACATGGTCCGTGTTGTTCAGACAACACAAACGTTATCAAATGACGCAAACGTTATCAAACCAATCACAAGGAATACAAGTTTATAAATGTCGTAACTACTTTATTAATGTTGCTCAGGCAAACATTTTAACACAACATGACCAACCACATCACACAGTTATGTTACATGTGACTACACTCGCCATGAGTCCAGCTTTCCTCACTGGCACTGCTATTGGCGGTACATTTGATGAGCGATAATTGGGCAATAGCCAATAGAATCGCTGATTTATATGAATTTAACACAAATGATTGTTTACAAGCTTCGAGATCAACAAAGTTTTGTATGTTTTTTAATACAAAAGCACAATGTGCACACACTTGTGTAGCTGTATTGACACCAGATAGCCAGATAGCCAAATATTTGATGACATTGTGTATGTTTGACCTATGCCATTTCTGAATGCAGTGAAGCCACACAAAGTATCTTTTCAAGTCAGAAGCCCTGAGTTGAAGTCCACTTAGAGCTTGTGCTAGTTGTTACCAATTCAGTATGTTGACTCAAGTGAGACAGTCTGGGCTACAATTGTCTAATACTGTACCAGTTTGCAGTCTGGTTGGAGACCCTTAGAGTACACAGAGCCTTGGACATGTGCTAATCCACCTTCTCAGTGAACAATAATTAGCACTGCTACAGCCACAGACACACAGCATGCTTTCCTTTCCAAGACAGATTATGCAACTACAGAGGGTGAGGTCTTGTGGACATTGTCTAAAGTCTTTATATAAGCAAAAATCATGTACCCTTTGTTAAGACAAGTACCCAAATCGATTTGAATAGAACACGTTTGAAAGAATTTATGAATATAAACATCTATAAAAATGTCTATATACCAGATAAAAAAAAATGTGATTAAATTTTTTTTTAATCCGATATTTTTGATTTAAAAAAAATAAGATTTTTTTCAACCCTGCCGACCATGTTACCAAAGAATGGAGGACGACCAAGAAACTTGGATCCCTGCTTGTAGATGTTGAGGAGCTGTCTTGCTAAAAAATGCTTGCAGTCACTGCTTTCCATTCGAGGTGGTCTCTTTGGCTGCGAAGACAACACGTCAGCAAGCAACTCCAATTGCGTTGATATAATGCATTTGTGCATCCAGTGTTACTGCACAACGCGGGTGCATGGGGCATGAAGGGGTCGGAAATAGATAAACTAGATGCCTTCCATCAGAAGCAGCTCCACTCACTCATCAGGATTCGCTGACCCCAGAGGATAAGAAACGTAAAGTTGTATGAACGGTGTCGATGCCGTCAAATAAGCACAGATACGATGGACATCCGATGGCGCCTCTTCGGCCTCGTCACTTTGACGAGGAGACGCTCGCAAAACAAGCAATGTCCGCATATTTCCAAACGGACAGGCTCAATGGATATTGCAGCCAATCTAGAAATGGCCTCCCAGGTACCCATGACACTGACCTGCAGCAGATTCGGTGTTCGAAATAGCGGTAGCCTGGTAGGCTGTGGCTACCAGAATTTCCGTCGGGCTAAGAGACATTGAGACAAGAGGAGCCCGATGGGCTACTGATAAATCTGGGTCACATGTGATCCAATTGTCAGTGCAGTTCTAGTGAGTGCCTGGGAAGAAATCACTGGCATCCTGGGAGCACCAGGTTATAACAAGTCAATAGTTAACAATTAACTACATCGAAGACATGTTGCAGGCATGTCTGACTTCAACCAGACAATCCAATAAACAGCCTGCCACAGGCCAGTCACCAGTGATTGACAATATAGTTACATAGTTGCCATTTTTCTTACTCCGCTACTTGCAGGAGATATACTGGTCGGTGGGGTTTCTGCTATGCTTAACAGAATATGTGGGTTTCACAAAATTCTTACGATGGTGTCAGAGTTAGGACCGTCATCTTCGATCTATACTCAGTTGTGAGCATGTACCCTTGTACAAGAATCGACGAAATGGTCAGCATTTGTTTGTATATTATGATGTTAACAGTGGTTGTGCGGCCATTATATATGTGACATTTTTTAACTCTTGTGTTCGACACACTATTTTGGAAAAAAAAGTTGGGCTACCAGATATTTATGTGGGCTACCAGGTTTTCCTAACAGGTATAGCCCTGCTGGCTACCTGGATTTTTGTAGTTATTTCTGCCACTACAGATTGGCATGCAGTTAAGACAAGAGCCAACCTGGAGCAGCTGCAGGAAGCAGTGAGAGCGGGCGTAAGAGTCAGCTGCTTGTGCAAGCTGGCTGTCAGGACTGCGAGAGACATTTTTAATAATAATAATATTTGTAACTCCTGAAATGATAGCAAAGAAAATTAAGAAGATGAAAGTTAATAAATCACCTGGAATTGATGGGATACCACAAAAACTTCTTAAGGAAATTGCATAGCAAATTAGTACACCACTTGTAAAAGTGTTTAACTTGTCACTAGAAGGAATAGTTCCTTCAGAATGGGAAGAGGCAAACATTATATTGTTAGGGATCGAGGAACAAATTACAGACCAGTGAGTTTAACATCAGTTATATGCAAATTATTAGAAACGTTAGATACCACATGGTAGGATTCCTTATAAAACATAAATTAATAAATACATTTCAACATGGGTTCCTAAAAGCAAGGTCATGTCTAACCAATCTCAATGTTTTTTAAAGAAATTACAAAGTGTGTAGATGATGGATCACTTAGATTTTCAGAAAGTTTTTGATAAAGTGCCACATCAAATTTTTTTATTTTAACAAAAAGCCTGTGGTATAGGTAATGATGTAATCACCTGGATAGAAGAGTGGCTTACACACCCAGAGAGTAATAGTAGATGGTGAGATTTCCAACTGGAAATCTGTTCTGAGTGGGGTACCACAGGGATATGTATTAGGACCTATACTATTTTTAACGTATATAAATGATTTGAAACATATCAAGTAAAGTACTGAAATCTGCAGATGACACAAAAGTATTCTAATCTCGAACTTTCTGTTTACTCCCTACATAAGCATAGAAACTCTTGCTGTCATTTTTTATATTACCTGCCAATTTTTTTTCAAAGATTCTTTTAGATTTTCTAATTTCAGTTGTAGCTAGGTTAAGTATTGGATTGCTGCTTTAAAAGGTAATCAAATTCTAGGGCTAATTAGGAGAACTATCACATATAAGGAGAAACAGCTAATCGTACCCCTGTACAAATCAACAGTTAGGCCGCATTTGGAATATTGCATACAAACATGGAGGCCATATCGTAAGAAGGACATAGCTAAGCTAGACAGAATACAATGAAGAGTAACTAAAGTGATTCCAGAATTGAGAGACCTTAGTTAAGAAAGCCACTTACTAGAATCTGGTTTTATAACACTAGAGACCAGGAGACTAAGAGGAGACCAAACAGAAGTGTTTCAAATAGTGAATGGTTATGAGGATATTGATAGGAATATGTTAATGAGTTTTCTCTTTTGAGTATTGCATTTTGAATACCGAATGCTTACAAGCTCTATAAAATAGAGTCTGCAACACCGATATGCTCATATGTGCTTCATGTTTCACGATTCGCATTCGACTGACATCCATGAGATGGGGTTCATGTTGTTATGTTCCACCCAAGCAATCCCATTGCCGTGGGGTGTCATTACATCACCCAATTGATGGTGTGAAGGTGGTTTTTTGGACCATTTTCACTTGGTAACCATAACCTGGACCCTGACAGACGAAGTCCAATTGGCATTCAACTGCCTCTCGTGCAGAATCCACTGCCCCAGGAGGAGGTTGTGACATCGACCTAGCACCTCGTGCTGTTGTCGTTCACTCATGGCGGTGGCCCCGCTGGCCAGTGGCGGTGGCGGTGTTTCAACAGCATCTGTCTAACTGGACTGTAAACACAAATATTAGATTCAACGAATCCTAGCCAGTTGGTTGGGGTCAATACATGCATAACAACATTCCGTCCAAATACACAAGTTGTTCAGTCTTTGTTCCATCTATCAGTAGCTAGTCAGCTGTCCTGCAGAACAGCTGTAGAGTCTCTGGACGACTAGACTATGGGAAAGGAAACTACTCGGTTAGCAAAATTTGTTCTGTGATAAAAATGTATATTTATATAGAGTGTGACAATGTGTATATTATACATTTATTTTATGGTTATACTATAGTCATAGTGAATATTATACATTTATTTTATGATTATGCCTTAGTCGTAGTGATAGCCACTATCTTACGTAACAAGGGTAATATAGCTATTGTTGAGCCAGGCTAGGCAGTAATCCTAGCAGTGGGCATTATGTTAGGTAACAGGCCGGTAATGTTTACTGAAGCATATGACTGGTAGACTCTATATATATATATGCTTTAAGAGACGGCTGGTGATAAGTTGCGAGATGGCAACTTTACTGCAATTCATAAAACAATGTTGTAGTCTGCAAGAAAGCGACACTCTACTGAAATTGTGTGTCAGTAGAAAGCTGCGTAAAGCTATCAAAGTTACGAGAAAACAACTCGGTTGGAAGCGTGCAAGGAAGCAGTTATAACAAATGGTGTGACGCAGCACAATGTGAACAATGAAGCGACTGGATAAAGTATTATCTATTATGTTGTTAGCTGATAATACGTGTGTATGTATTTAGATATATTCGTATATCCTATGTGTTAACACATGTTATGAAGTTGAAGAGTTATCTACTGTAAATATGGTTTTTAGAAATATCCTAGAATTAAGCCATTATTTGCATAAAGCGTGTCGGTCATTGTTGGTATAGAGCTTGTCAGGTGACACGCCCTGTAATCGTATTTTGTATAATTTAAATGGTAAACTGATAGGATTATCATTGCGTTGTTATTCACGTGTATTTATTTTTTTTTTACTTATTCACGTGTATATGGTGATTATTTTCTGACAGCGTGGTGATTGTGTTAAATTGTATCATACAGAACCAGCTTGGGATATAATGACTGGCAACCAGCTTGGGCTGAATAGCCGAGAGACATATACGCTGCAGAGGACGAGCTGGAGCGTAGTGTGAGGGCGTGGTCAGTTGAGCGGCAGGAAAAGTTGGGACTGTCTGGGAACCAGTGACACAAGTAGTGTGTGGGCGGTATTCAAGTGATAGGTGAATCGTTAACGAGCGATATGTGAACTGCGTTCGAGCGATAATGTGAATCGTTTACATTGTTATTTAATCTTAATTCGAGTTATACTCGCAGTGTAGCGAGGCATTCGTTATTATTTATTTTCTTTGTTTTGATAATTATGAAATTCTATATGTATGTATTGTATATGATATACATTCAGTAATGGAATGTAAGTTAACTGGCTTTAATAGTCCAATGGTATTATTTATTTACACGACCATTGCGCAACAGTGTCACATAGAGGCCAACTATGTTTGTATATTTGCTTAAATATCCATTCACACTTCTATGCAGTGTCTATGGCATGGAAAGTAAGATATCATAATTACTCATTAACTCTAACGTGCACGTGCACAATCACAATTGTGAAGGGCACTGCATTAGCTGCTGCCAAAATTAGCTCTGAAAATGGAGCAAGCGCCATGAGCGTCTTGTGTTGGTGGATACCAGCGGTATATAAGACATCATTATTACTATGTGTGAATAAAAATTATTCTCAATTGTAATCTCCTTGTTTTAACTTGGCAGGAAAGATGCCCTTCAGTAAGCACCCAAAGGCTAGGGAGCTGAAGAGGGCCCTACATGAAAAGGACGTGCAGGTCAAAATACTTTGTCTACACTGAAGCACTCGATGGTTATAGAGTTCCCAAAATGGCCAGACAACAGCTACGAATTGCCATCCAAAAACACTACATCCACGGAACAGGTACCTGACAGACAGGTCTCGGCGGCCACGTGACAATTTGCCACAATACCCTGGCAACTGGCCATAGTGCCTTGGAAATTAAACAATGTTTCGTGGCCATACTGGTCGTGCTTTATAATATCTTCCTTCACCTTCATCCCTTGACTGGGCGGTCGTAGGGGTGCCATTCACACAGTCCTCGAAAGCATAACCTGTCTTCTGCTGTGCGTAGCAGGGTCGGTAGGTCTCAAGGTGTCCATTCCTTTACATTATCCAGCCAGTATTTCCTCTGGTTGTCTTCTCTTGCCTTGCAGGATGGTTTCTGTTTACAAGTACAGTACTGTTTGAGCTGGTGTACAGTGCTTGTATGATTTGTATGAGATCTTTGTCGAAGTTGTAGTTTCTCATGACTTGCCATAAGCCTTCATTCCAAATACGGTCAAACACCTTCTTACAGTGAAGTGAATCAGATGTTTTTCTACAATCCGGCTCTAAAGCCTGCATGTTCTTCAGCAAGTATTTCTTCTGGTTTTCCTTTGAGTCTGTCCAAGATGACTCGTAGCATGATTTTGCTTGGGTGGCTGATGAGGCTGATGGTTCTGCAATTTTTGCAGTCTTAGATTTCCCTTGTTTGGAAGTGGAATGCCCATAGATTGAGTCCATTCTTTTTTGACATTCCTTTGTTTTCCAGATCCTCTGGCATAGCGTAGTTGGGACCTTTATCATTTCAAGGCCACTGTGTTGGAGCAGCTCTGCTGGAATGTTGTCAGCGCCAGGTGATTTCCCTCCTTTCAGTGTGTGCAATGCCTCCTATTTTCATTACTTGCATGTCACCTGTTTCATCAGCAGTGCTGGTTTTACTTTCCAGTATATAATACACTCCATTTCAATTGCAACATCATCAGCTGAAGGCAACATTGTCAGCAGATGGCAAAGTCGTTGGCTGAAGGCAACATCGTCGACAGGGGGCAACATTTTCAGCAGATGGGGCAACGTCGTCGCCAGACAGGGCAACATGGTCAGCAGACAGTGCAAAGTTGTCGGCTAATGGCAATGTCGTAGGCAGACTGGACAACGTCATCCGCTGACAACAATGTCATCAGCTGATGGCAATGGCAGACGACAACATCGTCAGCAGACTGGGCAATGTCATTGGCAGAGGGCGATGTCATCGCCAGAAGGCAACGCCATCAGCAACTTCTTCTTTATAGAACCCTGATGTTTTTTAAAACAACACTAATTTACCAATATATTCATTGCATTAAAGTATTTGTGAAAATATGGCATTTTCTACTGGCTTCAGTGCCCTAAAAATCCAAATTTGTTACCTGCCTAAACACATGGATAACCAGCCCTGGAAATTCTCCAGCCTGAAATAAGGATCTCCTGGGCAATCCTCTGTCAGTCGAGGCCAAAAAACTTCAAACTCATTAAATACACACATGCCTCTGTCAGCATCATGCCAATGTTGCAGAAGGCACATATAGCATGTATTGTTCTACATCCATCACATCATCCACATAGTCACTGCATTTTGGATAGTCACAGTATTGTGGGAGTAAAAAAATTCTAAATAAAGCTGGGCAAAAAATATTCTGAATCCACTCCCAAATTACGTTTTGAAAGGTGTATATACCCACCTTTCACAGGTCTACAACATTCACATTTTGTTTAAATATGGCCTAGACTACAATGGAAACTAATGAAAGAGGTACTCACACTTGCATCCAAGATGCCATTCCCATCTACGTCGTATAGCCTGAACATAACTGAAACAAAGGGAAGGTTTTCATAATCCATGGAGATTATTAAATCTTACAACTCTATCTATGTATTTGAAAGCACCCTTCATTTGTTTGTAAAAATGTTGATCAACTTGATAGGGAATAATATCAAGATTCAAAAGGTAATGCTACGTTCTTATATAGCATGGTATCCAGTCCCTAGGACTGCTCAAAGCGCTTTTGCCTTCTGGGCATTTGTCTTGTATGGCAATCTTGTTAAATTTTGCTTTACAGTTCACCCCTTGGCAGCCTTGTTCATTCCAATACCATCTCGACAATTACTGCATGGAGACTATTTGTTCACATATCCACATTTGTTTTTAGACAGGTACTCATTTATACAGCTTAGTGAACTGTGGCAACAACTTGGGGTGAAAAAAATTGCCAAAGCTTCGAAATGGCAGCAAGAAGATTCGAACCTGGGTTCTCTCGATCCAGAGTAAGATATTCTAATCGATACGTCCGCATTTATTTGCTCAATATTTCTGCTTGTTAATCGTCGTGAGGAACTGAATTCTGGGGCGACAATTCTTCTTCTGCTCGCCAGTTGGCATGCCAAGCAGGCCGTCCCATACATGGCTAAGTCAGTATCCCCCTCATCTCAATTCATGAGTCGTCTTTCTGATACAATACATATGGCCTCTTTAATCCATCTCGTGCTTCTGTTGCTCTCTCTATAACCTTTACTCCCTCCCAGTCAATGATGCAATTGTTTTTGTCTGCATGGCCATGGTCTGTGATTGCAGACTTATGCTCTACCATCGCCGACGTTATTTTGTTTACGTGTAAATCATCTGTTTGTGATGGTCTCAACCTCCTTCTTGTGCTCTTTGAGTCTTGTTCCAAATGTTTTCCCTGTTTTGCCAACGTGAAAGTGGCCACAGCTCTTACAAGGGTTCTGGCATATGCAGTATCTTTGTGTTCTCTTTCATTTTGTCCTTTGGATGCACTAGCATTCTCCTGATGTTTACAAGTGGTCTCAGCTATAGCAATCTCATGATGTACAGGTTCTGTTACTCCTTTGACATACAAAGGATAGTGACCATACTTTTAGTAGACTTTGGTCTTTCCCTTCTGATTTTGCTGTTCTTTCATATTTTTTATGGTCCAACTTGGGTACCTAAAAGATAGTGAGAACTAAAGTTCAGATACTGGTCAGTTGGGGGTCTTCCGATAAATGAGTTTCACTGTTCCATATTCCTTTCTGGCTATTACAGATGACCTTGAACATTGTGGTGCCAAACGTTGATAAATTGCACTCCTGAAGCTAAAATATGTAGTTGTGACGATGAACAGGTAATATGGTCCTCAGGGAACAGTAGCCAAGTGGTACTGCCATGGGACACTTCCTTGGCAATATGCTCCTCAGGGCACAGTGGCTAAGGGGTACTGTGCTGGGCAGGGTTGTTTGATTTAAATCATTTGATATAAATCATTGATTTAAATCACTCCAAAAAATCCAAAAAATCATTGATATATGATTTTTTTAACTTCCGGTTTTTTTAATCTGATTTATATGAATTTAACACAAACAATTGTTTACAAGCATCGAGATCAACAAAGTTTTGCATGTTTTTTAATACAAAACACAAAGTGCTCACACTTGTGTAGCTGTGTTGTCACCAGATAGCCTGATAGTCAAATATTTTATGACATTGTGTATGTTTGAGCTATTCCCTTTCTGAATGCAGTGAAGCCACACAAACTTGTCTTCCAGAGAAAGTATCATTTCAACTGAGTTAAAGTCCACTTATAGCTTGTGTTAGTTGTTACCAATTTAGTATGTTGATTTGATGTTGTTTAATACTGTACTAGTTTGTATTCTGGTTAGAGACCCTTAGAGTACAGGTGCTAATCCACCCTATAAGCAAACAATAATTACCACTGCTACAGCCACAGACACACAGCATGTTTTCCTTTCCAAGACAGATTATGCAACTACAGGGGGCCTTGTGGACATTGTCTAATGTCTTTATATAAGCAAAAATCATGTATCCTCTGTTAAGACAAGAACCTAAATCGATTTGAGTAGAACATGTTTGAAAGAGTTTACAAATTTAAACATCTATATAAATATCTATATACAATATTAAAAAAATAAAAAATAAAATAAATTTAAAAAATCCGACTTTTTTTTTAGATCATGATTTTTTTCAACCCTGGTACTGGGACACTTCTTTGGTAATATGATATTCAGGGAATAGTGGTCAAGGGGTACTGCTCTGGGACATTTCCTTAGTAATATGATCTTCTGGGAACAGTTGTCAAGGGATACTGTCCTTGGACACTGACCTGGTAATGTGGTCCCCGAAGAACTGTGGTCAACGGGTACTGTCATGGGACACTGATCTGGTATTGTTGTCATCATGGAACAGTGGCCAAAGGGTATTATCCTGAGGACACAGACCTGGTAATTTGGTCCTCGAGGAACTGTGGTCAACGGATACTGTCGTGAGACACTGATCTGGTATTGTTGTCATCGTGGAACAGTGGCCAAGGGGTACTGTCCTGAGAACACTGACCTGGTAATGTGGTCCTCATGGAACTGGGGTCAATGGGTACTGTCCTGGGACACTGACCTAGTAATGTGGTTCTCAGGGAACAGTGGCTAAAGGGTAGTCCTGAGGATGCTGACCTGAAGATAGTAGTGAGGACTATTGTCTGAGAACATTGGTAATTTTTTTATTAATTTTATGTTAGTTGAAATGTTTATGTGGTACATGTATCTAAAAAAGTAAGTAAACATCTTACACTCCAGTTTGTCCTCGGGTCGACCAGCTTCAAGCAGAGCAAAGCAGCATGCCAGATCTTTGATGTAGATTCGTCCCAACAATACATCAAGACTGCTTCGTCGGCGTGATAACAATTTGTCACCTCCTGTTAAAAGAAGATTTGCATGGAAACTTGGGATTATTCCATTGAAGACACAACATCGTATTAGTGCTTCACTTTGTTTTGTCTCTTGCAATGATAAAACATTGAGGAAACCAATGTATAAAATGGACACAATAAGTCCACAATGACTAAAACTCAGTTTGTCACAGATTCAAAAGTTAAAATGCTGGTCACTTATCAGATGTTAGTTAAAATGGGGGATTGGGGTGTCTCCTAAAAAGGTTGTATACGGAAGCAAAAGTCATCATCATATTATATTGAGTGAAAATTATGTTTTGCAAAATAACTAATTGGTATGGGTAAATTAAAGTAGCTACACCCAAGTATTACTGAAGTGACATTACTCCTTGTGGGTCAAATATTGAATATTGTCGAAATTGAGCTAAAATGTGCTTTTTCTATTCCATGATTTAATAAATTACATAAAATAATTAATTTTACCAATTTTTTTATGCATATTTGACATATTGTGCTTTATATAATATGAACATATCAAATTGTAATATTCCTGCAAGTTTTATACTTGAATAGTAAATCAAACTCATGTTATGTCTGATTATAATTAGAGCACAGTATTTTGCTAATTTTGCTGCTGACATAGTTGTTACTATGTCAGATATTTCACTTCACAGAACTTTTTTTTCCTATTTAGGACTTTTGGGGAATGGAATGCAAACAACCTTTAAAAGGTAAGGTTTCATTCTTTTGATTTCAGGGTAGACGCTTACATTAATACTTTGTATCATGATTTCATTACAAATAAATAACACATTTGCACAAACAAACTAGGTTTGATTTTTCATGAAATGATTCTGAAACAAGACAAGTGAAAATACTGAATTGAGGAAGTACCTTTAAGCTGAGTGCACTGCAGTGATGCTTCTAGAAATTTGTTTAATGGACCAACTCCCCTACTAACCTTACAATAGTGGGCAAATAATATGAAGAGCCTTACATACACTCCCAAACCCTGAGAAGATTGGTTAAAATGATGTTTACTGTGAAAGTACTTCATCACAAGGGAGAACCATTTTATGCTCTCCATATCTGTGCTGGCATCCTTAGCAATACTGTATGGTCCTTTCTGAAGAATGGTGCTAATATTATCATCACATTCCTTGGCAAGAATTTCCACAATTGCAGTTTTTTTTTGTCCAGCCACTGGCATATTGAGTGGCAATTAAATTGCCAATTTTTTATCTGGAAACATTCTTTTAAAAAGAATGCCGTGTTCAAATCAAATCAAATCAAATCAAATTTATTGTAACTCTTTACAATATATACAAATCAAACCAAGGTAATCCCTATATGATAATGTAAAGAGAACAATAAGGGAAGAACATTATACAATGCTATACTCCCTAGTATATATTTCAAACATATATCATAGTATTAAACACAAAAATAGCGTGCAGGTGTAGAAAACGAACAAATTGTGATTGTGATACATGTTATATATTGCCATCATTGTGTAATATAAATTGCTTAAGTATACATTTGTAGTTAATTATTGAATAAGAAGTAAAGCTGAGTCTTGTGTTAAATAATTCCAAATTATAGCACCCTTAATTCTTACAGAACGAAGTCTTATTTCTACAGTTGTCATGGATATGTGTATTTGTGTAGATTGTCTTGTATTGTAACTATTAACATCTTGATTAAGTTTAAACTTATTACCAAAGATTGTTGGTAGAAGACCACTGTTGCATTTATACATAAACATTTGTATTGAATAGACATATAGTTGTCTAAACGTTAAGATGTTTAGTAGTTTAAAGATAGGTTTTGTATGGGTTAATACATTAGCTGATACGAGCATTCTCACCGCTTTCTTTTGAACCTTTATAATACTTGAACAATATGAGTCAATTGCACCACCCCACACTTCAATACAATATGTCAAATGAGGGAATAAAAACGAGTAATATAAGGTGACCAGGCATGGTCTAGTAAAAAATCTTTTAGCTTTGTTGATAATGCCTACCCCTTTAGAGATTTTACATTTAACTTTGTTAATATGTTCAGCCCAATTAAGTTTGTTATCAATAGTAACGCCAAGAAATGTTGTAGAGGATACTTGTTTAATAGCATTATCATTAATTTCAAGTTTTATCGGTTTGATAAGTTTTCTGTTAGATGTTCTAAATATCATGTATTGGGTCTTATCAATGTTTAAAGATAATTTGTTAGCATTTAACCAAGCTACAAGTTTTTTTAGTTCAATATTCATTTTATTAGCTATATCATCCAATTGGTCACCCTGAATGAATACACTAGTGTCATCGGCAAATAATAAGGAGAAAAGAATATCTGAGACATTAGCAATATCATTGATATATAATAGAAACAGCAATGGCCCCTGTATGGAACCTTGAGGCACTCCACAAGTAATAGAGAGTTTAGTTGAGCTAGTGTTATTGTAATACACATAACTTTTAATCCAATCATTGGCTAAGCCATGTATACCATAACATTGGAGTTTTTGACACAGTATCTCATGGTCAACAGTATCAAATGCTTTAGATAAATCTAAGAACACCCCTAGCACAAATTGTTTGTTTTGTAGTGCTTCTGATATTTTGTCTACAATGGTTATCAGTGCCATGCTAGTGGAGTGATTTTTTTGAAAACCAAACTGATATTTGTACAGAATGTTATACTTATTAATAAAATTTAACATCCTGTTATACATTAGTCTTTCCAATATTTTAAAGAAAGTTGGTAATATTGAAATTGGTCGGTACAGTTGTAGTTAGAAAATATTTTTTTTTCCTTAGATTTGTAGATAGGTATTACCTTAGCTATTTTTAACTCATCTGGGAATATTCCAGTATTTATAGAGAGATTATATAACTATGTTAATGGTTTAATAAAGCTTTTATATGTTTTTTTTAATTACTTTACTGGAAATATCATCCCATCCAGGACTAGATATTTTGAGAGAGTTTACTATTGCTGATACCTCATTTTCAGTTACCGGTTCAAGATATATAGTTTTATTATTGCTGTTTTCCATGTATGACATAGGGTCTGTTTGGTTCTGTGGAATGTTTTTTGCTAGGTTAGAGCCAACATCTATATAGAACTTATTAAAACATTCGCTTATTTGTTTTTTGTCTGATGTTACTACTTTGTTGACGATGAATTTTGTCTGCGTTATACGTTCATGTTTCTTGTTTATTATTTCTTTTAAAAGGGACCAAGACTTTTTAAGGTTATGCTTATTTTCTTCAAAGAGAGTTGCGTAATGTTCACGTTCAGATTTCCTTAGTAAGCCATTCAACTTATTTTTGTATACTTTATATTTAGTTTCGTTATATCTTGTGTTTTGTCTCATATTTAACATGTAGTCTATTCTTCTCTTTTATTGAGTTGTTTAGCCCATATGTTAGCCATGGTTTTCTATTCTTGTAGTTAAGCTTGTTTTTATGGGAAAGCAGTCATTGTATTCTCGTAGTTATGACTTATAAAATACAGAGTAGGCTGTTTGACAATTATTTGTGTATGTCATAATATCCCAGTCAAGATTTTGCATGTTATTATAAAATGTATCTATGTTTGCCTGGGAAAAGTTTCTGTTTGTTGTGTATTTAAGATTGTTGGTTAATTTGCAATTATTATCAATGAGAAATATTGGGAAGAGGTCAGATATATCTGTATACATAATGCCCTGGAGCATGTTTTTATGATTATTTGTAAAAATGTTATCAATTAATGTTGCCGATTGATTAGTTACCCTTGTTGGTTCATTTATTAATGGAATATAAGAGTGTAAAAACATCAAGTTTAAAAAATTACATGTTGGTACATGTACTTCATGGTTAAACAGATTAAAGTTAAAGTCACCCATAATGTAACATAATTTGTTTTCATTGTTAAGAATATCAAGTATATTAGACATTTCATCAATACATTTGTTTATATCATTGTTTGGCGGTCTGTATATGACACCAACTATAATATTTTTACCATATGAATTACTATCTTTATGAATCTCTATAAACTGACATTCTATATAATCATTTAATTTAGTAATGTCTAATCTAGTGTGGTATACAATATTGTCTTTAATGTAGAGGGCACCACCACCACCAACTTTAGTGTGCCTATAAATATGTTCTGCTTTGTATCCTGGTAAATCACAACTGTTGACATTGTAGTCTTGACACCATGTTTCGCTTATACCAATAACCGAAAAATTTAGATTTAGTACATGGAGATACTGATCTAATTCATGTAGATGTTTGCTAATACTTCGAATGTTAATATGTAGTAAAGAAAACATTTTGTTCATTGTTGACAGTTGAGAACATTTGTTAATAAAAGTGTTTTCAACAAAGTAGTCACAGTTATTTTGTACGGCTGAGTAAACGTTATTAAAATATTGCAAATCCGGATCATTATTGTACATAGGCAAACTGTGGGTATTATTATTCAAATCAAAAGGATTAAGTAGCTTATTTTGTAAATCATAAAACGATATATTCGTAACATCAAACCAATCATCAGAGATGGCATTGAGGAAATCATAGTCATTTTTGAAATGATTAAATGGCAGAATAGACGAAATGCATTTAATGCAGTGCCAGTTGGTAATTAGCTTCACATCATTAATTTGCAAATAAGGTAAACATTTAGTATGATATACACAAGAACAAATTGTACAGGTTAAGGAAGTATGCTACCTTTTACATATACAACACTGTTTTAGCATCAATAAAATATGTTTGAATGAACATGTAAATTGAATTCATGTAAACACAGTGGAAAGAAAAAGAAAAACATTTGCAAATACAAGAACATAGCACTATATCATAGCACTTAGCGAATTTGCTGTATACAATCATAGTTTGGTGTATACAGGTACGGAGCACTGAAGCTGGGTATGTAAGTCCATGATGCCTTATTTGGCATTGTCATTCAATTCTTTAAGAGTCTTGTTAACGATTACTTTGTTCGCAATGTTCTTTATGAGGATGGTCCCATCTGACGACCAACAGTCATTTATCAACTTCTTCCTTTTTGCAACCCGGCAGTTGTAGAGCAGTCTGGCCCTGGTCTGCGTTAGGTCCTCATTCAGGAATAGGACTTGAGTCCTGGTGCCTTGATTCTGTTCATGTGGCTTACCTGCTGTGCCAGGCAGGTCTGTGTCGACGCTGCTTGATGCATCGGCTCTCTCATCCCATCGCGGTCTACGTGGGTTGGGATTTAACCCTACCCTGGCTTTGTAGATTCGCCTACGGCTCGCGTATGTTGCAAATTTGACAAGCACTGGTCTTGATGGCTTGTCCCTGGGTCCGACTCGATGAATTCGGTCAATCTCCTCCAATCGGAGGGGCGGACTCAGTTTTGGATTCATTGATTCATTTAGTACATCTGTTGTTCGTTTAGTTATGTCCTCGTTTTCGCTTTCCACAAGACCGAAAAGTCTCAGTGAGTTTCTCCTTGAGTATTGTTCATGGTCATCAAGTGCAACTTCCAGGTCATAGACTCGTTTTGTAAGTGACTCTATTGTTGCATCTTTCTTTTTGATAACACATCTGAGGTATGCGACTTCTTTCCGTAAGTCATTTACGATAACTGCTTGCAATTTTCCAATAACTTCTTTGTTGGTAAGCGCACTAATAAAGTCTTCATTTTCAATGGCTATTGAACCACTAGACGATATACGCCGGCTTCTGCGTGTGGTTGTCATGTTGACACCGCGTATTGTCTCATGTTTACATCTGATTTGTTCTGGAGGGCGTTACGCAATTTGGTAGAAGGATAGTCACCCCCTCAGCTGCAAATGTTCAGGTTGACTGCACATAGGTCCAGACTGTAGATGGTCCAATGTACAGCTGAATTAAACTATCAATTCAGATAAATTCACACATCCACCTTTCACGGTTTCCACATACCTCAGTGCTCTGTACACTTATCGCTCTAGCACACTACTTTGTGTGTACAGGCACACGTCATTGGTGCAAAAACGTTAGTCATCTTGCAACCCTTCACCAGAGCCACACCAATGCCCGCCATTTTGTTTTTCACTGTTCGGTTACTGCTATTGGAATGCTGGGTTCTATAACAAAATAATGTGAACAGAATCTCAGCATTGATTGTAGCAAATTCAGTATCTTTTGAAAAGAAAGTTTCGAACTTAGAACATGCTTTGCCAGCGGCCTGTATATGCCGCGCTGATTCAATGTGTTTTCGATAGTCATACAACCCAATGTTAATATTGGCTCGAGAGGTTTGACAATAAACATGATTGCCACTTATCTTAGACTTGAAGAAGTAGCCATTTATGTGAATATTCCACTTTGTATTTCTGTTTTGCTGGGATTCCCTTTAATTTCTTTTACGGTGGTATGTTCTGGCATTCCGCCATACTTCTGCTACGATGATAACGGTAAAACTAACTACATTAAAAACGCAATCCGAACCTGATAATCCAGCGACGATGAGAACATTTCGTGCACACCAAATCGAAAAGATAGACCTATCTCATCAAATTGTCAAGAGGTGCAAGCATAGGCACATTGGTTACACCCACAGGCATGGTTACCCCACAGCATCAGATCTTCTGCTGCTCGCGGTGCATTTAATCCTTACAGCATCCTGACCACTTACTATACATACGGTTGGTTTAGTCAATAGGTTGAAAGCGCACATGAAACTTGTGCTATATTTAGTCGCCACCCTGGCAACGAGCAACAGTGCCTGCGCTAATTGGATGGCGCAAAAGGTCTGCCGGCTGAAAACAATACCGACCGATGACAGGTTACAATTGGCAAGAGGGGGCCATTGCATTTTAATTATTTAATAAAAAAATACAGACCGTAACCAGCTACAAGAGTAATCAATAGGGGTAATGGCGTAATGCGTGGCTAAATATCGTAATTATTACGCTCAAATCGTAACAGTTGGCACCTATGTAGTCATAACACAACTTATTGAAGTATGGGTGCATATCAACATGCTGTCCCCACTACCAATAAAATGTTCAACAAGTGTAAAATGGTGCATGTTTTGCAAAGTACTGTAAATTTTTTAGTATCAGAAAAGGACAATCAAACCTGAGAATGGGTTTATGGAAGTGATCAGGTGTTACTTGAAAGCAATTAAATAATGATAATTAAATAAACCACACCAATGTCAAAGAGCTACCCCACAACAACTGAATAAATTATAAGGTCCCAACTATAAGTCTTACTTAATAAAGAAATGTTGTTTAATAAGGAAATATAAAGGCATATAGCTTCCCTTCGATGGTGATCAACATCCTGAAAGATATGTATGCAGACAAACCAGTGTTGTGTGAGGCACGATGGACAACAGAGCATCCTCGACACCAGGGGTTCTGACTACCGTAAATTCTGTATTTGTAGCCGCGACTTCAATTACAATAGTCTGAGTTGATGATGATGACGGCAAAGTTGGGGTGCGGCTTTAAATATAGTAATTTGCCGACAAAATTGCGAAAGGTGGCTCATTGGGTTTGTCAGTAGTAACAGCTATTAGTGCAATAAATAACGGTTTATAATCAGCGAAAAAACGAAGTCAGATGCATCAATAAAACATTGTATTACAATTGCGGGTGACAAATAATTACATAAAAAACCCATGTCCATAGTGTTCAAAAACTAAGATCAAACATGTCAATTCATGTCATAGTTAAAATCCTTTAAAACCACTTTCGTCATCGCTGCTGAAGAACGCTGCCGGTACCGGCATGGCAGCGTCATCCCACTTATCTATGTCTCATTACGAGTCGTCGACATCGCTGACTGTGGCCACGGCAAACATCTTCGAACATGATGTCATCTTCTGTTCCATCGAGATTGTTGGAGATGCCGCACTTATTGAAGCTGTATTAAATCATGGCAGATGGAATTGCACTACATGCCTTCACGAGCCATTGTAAAAAAAATCTCCTTGGCCAGCGCACGACGGCGGCCACCAGGAGTGAGTGCTGTGAATCATCCAGTGCTCACACAATCACATCTGCTGCCTGAATGGGCGATTGATGCTAACGTCAAGCGGCTGTACTAGTGGCGTCAGACCACCAGGGATTACAGCAACATCGATGCCGCACATGGTTTCAGGTTTTGATGTTTTTAAAGCTGCGTTACTTTTACGAAGAGTTCCAAGCTTGCTGGCTTCATCCGATTATCAAAGCAACACCATACCATTACCAGTGCCTCGTTGGAGTTAATTACATTTACTCTGGTACTAGATATGGAGTTATAATCCCACGCACCTGGTATTCCGTAAACTGTCTTCGAATTAGACCAATCTGTCAATCATTAGTTTTGAGAATAACGGTCACGCCTTGCTGATTATGTAATCAACATGCATTGCCGTTCCCTCGTTGGGGACAATTGCATCTACAACAGACTGTTTTATAATCCCATAAAAAGTTGTGTGAAGTCCGCAATGCACAACCCCAGAAACAACATGAGAGTAAATAAACAATGTCCAGGCTTGTTGAATTGAATGCGCTAACATTTGATCAAATACTTGTGAGTACCAGGGCAGTAGGCCAACGATGACACAACAACAGGAACTTTCTAAGAAATAGGCAAAACTACAATATCCGTTCTCACCAGCTGCAGCCGGCTGATTGAAACGTCCAATTATTACATATTTACCGGCTGTCACTCAAACACCTTTGAAGTTGAAACAGCTGGCACAACAACAGACAGACCCTGGGTAGTCTTTTTAGTCTGCTGCAATATATGCAATATTACACATGAAAAGAAAACTTAGCTTTATTGTATAGCCTACATGTACGGCTACATTTCTCCCGCTGGGTGTTTGGATATTCAGCCACCCAGTTATTATCTGGTAGCATGGTGATATCTGTTTATCTTTATTTTTCGTTTTGACGAAATTCACATAGTAATATTCCCATGATTATATAATGTGATGTATTTATTATCATTTTATTACATTAAAGAATCTTTTAACAATAAAATTATACCTCATTCATTCATTTATGATTATTATTAGTATAATTATAACTTTTTTGTAGAATCCATTTAAATTGTTCCTAATTGTTGTCGCTACGGAAATTCGTCACACGAAGCATAAAAACAGTCTTGGCTCAAAGTCCGGGTGCGGCTTTAAATAAGGTTTTTGCCTGCAACAAACAGTGTGGAGGAAAATCAGGGTTTATGTCAAAAGTCGGGGTGCGGCTTTAATTAGGGGTGCGGCTACAAATAGAGAATTTACGGTACATCAGTACCCCTGGCAGATTAACCCTCGCCACCAGGAGTTCTGACTACATCAGTATCTGTGGCAGATTAACCCTTGTCACCAGGGGTTCTGCCTACATCAGTGCACCTGGCAGACTAACCTGCTGAAATGTGGAACTTACTGTCATTGAGTTAACCTATAGCGACCATTCCTGAAATCTTGGGGGCTCACATACGGGAACTTAACTTTAACTGGCTGCAAACTGGTCGTGGGAACTGTCTTTGAAGTAGTTTGCCACTTTTGGCACGGGCGCGTCTATGTCCAAGAAACACTTCAACCAAGACATATATATATATATGGTATAAACTGAAAAATCCATGTTTCAATGGGTCTATCTGCCAGGGGTACTGTAGTACTACTACCACCCTTGGCTAGTGAGGATGTGTGAGGACTGGAGTAAGGCAGGGATGCGTCATCTCGCCACTACTCTTTTTGGTCATCATTGACTGTGTGATA
Organism: Lamellibrachia satsuma; assembly: GCA_033239005.1. Lineage (NCBI taxonomy): Eukaryota > Metazoa > Annelida > Polychaeta > Sabellida > Siboglinidae > Lamellibrachia > Lamellibrachia satsuma. Next base: position 1,878,255 of record BSQZ01000068.1, on the reverse strand, counting down.
AGGAAGGCAACCAGTGATTGAGCAAGAGGATTCACATGGGGACTAACTGCACAGCTAGACAATAAAGACTTTCCCAACAACATTGGAATCCTTTCCCACTTCCAAAAGGACATCCAAGAACAAAAACAAAAAAAGTAAGCAACACAGCAGAAACAGTTGGTCTCAAGATACACCCAACGAAGATCAAGCGCACAAACTGAAAAACATACAGCACAAAAAACACCACAGTGAGTGGGAAAGGTTTAGAGGAGGTGAACAACTTCAAGTATCTTGGCAGCTTCATCTCAGCATACAGCAACATTGAAAATATTAAACTTCCACAGGTATCAGCACAGCTGCACAAGCCTTCAACAGACTCACCAACACCTGCAATTCCATTAGTCTTCACATCAAGACCAAAATGAAAATATACAGATCCAACATCTACTGTACGCTTCAGAAACATGGAGGACAAACAAGAAGACAGCAAGCCAACTTAGAGGTTTTGAGGAAAGGTGCCTCAGAAGAACAAAGTGAATATGTTGGGAGCAGTGAGTGATACACAAAGAAATCACAGAATGCACCAACATCAACAACATCGTCGATGAGGTGAAGCAGAGGTGGAGATGGCTTGGCCATGTTTTCCACATGGACAAAAACGGCCTTCCACACATCACTGTAAAATGGACACCACGTAAAAAAAGGAAAAGAGGTAGACCACTGGTCGCCTGGAAAACTGTGGATGAAGATATGACGATGGCTGGGAAGAACTGGATTGAACTTAGCTGGCTCGCCCACGACCGTGCAAGCCGCATGGAGAAGATATGTTGGCGTCTTATGCTCCAATGAGAGAGAAAAGGTTACCTTACTGTCTAGAAAAACGAATGTTTGTGCATGCCTATAAAAAAGACATGTTCATGGCATTTATCTGCGTCTCAATGTTTTTCGAATGTACTCTACGTTTAATAGGTCGAATAGAGTATGTCAATTACTTTGTTTTGTTAAATTACTCATTCATCACACACAAACATGTTGACTTATAAAGTTAAACATTTTGCGAAACAGATAATATAATGGAATTCAATAGCAGTATGATTGCTCATCATCCTCTGCTTTGTTGTTGGCAAGTCCAATTAAGGACAAGAGTTTCTGTTGCTTTGACATTTCAAATTCATCAACAAGGGCATAGCTGATCGGCAGCCTGCCAATGTGAATCCCACAGATCATATGACATCAACAAGTTAACATTGTTGGTTATCCATAGCCTTAGCAATACTGAGATTAGTGTGATGTTTTTGTCAACTGTGGCATCTGCTGAGCGCACCGTTTTCATGGTAACATCTAAGAATTGGTGATTGTTTAGTGGCGCCACAAATTGTTTTCAATTTGGCCGACTTTCAACTTGCATCCACGTAACTATGCATGGGTCATATTTGCTGTATTAAAAAAAAAGAAAATTAGTATGTAACAACCGTTTAACAGAATAATTAACATGCTGTAGTTTGAACCAGTATTAACCCATGCAAAGCTGGCTAGAAGCTGGCACCCCGTTATTTGTGATTGCGACCTGCTGCCATTCTAGGTGGAGGGTGCTGTCTTCAACTGGCACCGCACCCCGACATCCCACATGCTAATGTTATACATCAAATTAAAGATAACATTATATACTTAATAACTGTCAATGGCGGAATGCAAGCTGCTTCTTGTAATACTATGAAAAATAACAAGCCACACAACTTCCACCATCGGGCATCGCTAAAAGTGATGTTACACATCATGTCTACTTTTAACATTCTTGACGAAAAGCATCGTTAATGGCCCAGCTTCAATGATTGCCCCCGCAACAAAATAATGTTATGTTTAAATTTAATTAGTTAACTTCTGTCAGAATTAAGCAAATATCTGTAAATTAGATCAGTACAAATGTGTTTAATGTTTTTGGCATACTGTATTCAATATATTGAGCATACATGCCTTATAAAGCGTACCATCATTTTTAGTATAAAATACGCCTCCAAGTATAATATGCACCCAGACTTTTTTTGCTCAAATCTGACAGAATTTCTATATCACCATATGTATTGCATCCTAACTTCTTGAAGTATGAACCCCCAATTTCCCCACTTCCAATAGTTTGATCGAAGCACGGTTTAAACTATAGAGTGCCCCTTTGTGTGCACCTTGTCGGTCCAAGTAGTGCCATGTCGTCATCGGCTTATATTATCGCTCACTCTGCAGCTTTATTTGAACCGCAAAAGTGCACAATATTTTTAAAGAATATGTTTATTTTGTAAGAGGAATGATTGATGAATGCATTGGTATAGAAAAATGAGGTACGAATTGTCGCTTAGCAGCGTAAATAATTTAGGCCAACCAATAATTCCTGATTGACACGTATTCATTAAAACCAAATTTTTTTTAGTCTTGTTACCATGTATAATATGCACCTGGAGTAAAAAAAATGGGGGGAAATGCATATTATACATGTAAAGTTACCCCATTTTTTTCACGGCTCAGTGACAACAGAAGATCAAAAGTTTCACCTGTAAAGGCTATATCAGCTGACTTTGTAATGTTCTGCAATCCTCTTGACCACATGTGGATGTATCATAACAAAGATGCCAACTTCCAACAATTCTCTTTTAAATAAACGATGGCAGCAATACATTAAAAAAATTGTATGTTTATTTAATAGAGAATGCTGCACAAATTAATTGCATTTTTTTCTTGCATGTGGGTCACATAAATTTTCAAAAGGATTCTTTATGTCTTTTTCCAGATTGATCTCTGTGTATTGAATGTGACATGATTTATATTTGATGAATAAACCAATTTATACACAATAAATTATCCAATATAGTGTACTATGAAAAATGCGCCAATTTTTTAATGGTTGGTATCTTTTGGCACACCAATACTTAAATTTTGCACCAGGACTGTCAAAAGTGTGGGAATTCCCTCATTACACATCAAGAAGGTCACATTGAGGTCAACATAATTTCATTCCTAGCGGTTTTTTTGTTACTTCCTTGTACTTATGCCCATGAGAATACCTTCTGTAGATAACCTACCGTAAATACTGTGGATGCTGTGATTGGACTTTTTGGACGATGATCGTGAGTGAATAGATGGGTCAGGCGTTGCCTCACCTAAAGATGCAACCCGCTCTGTGTTGCTGGTTGATGTCACTAAGGCAACTGATGAGTGTGTCGCAGCTGAAGTGGACCCTTCAAGGAAACAACCAATTTTGTGAATCATCAACAGCAACAATATTTCCAAAAAACTGCATGGTAGTTTTCCAGGAAAGTATAAAAAGGTGTTTAGAGGCTATCCCTGTTGTGGTACATGTAGAGTAGACCCAAGTGTTTTTGTTCCATGTATAATTTTCGATAGGTGTGACAGACAACGTGGGCTGTACAATTTTTTTTTATGTTAACTACCACAGCATGAACATTCCCATATGAATGTCATTATAATCAAAACATCAATGTTCAAAGATTTACATCAACTTAGACACTGAGCCCAAATGTGTACAGGTGATGAAAATCACAGTGTACATAGCAAATGTTCAGCATGTGATTATTACTCATCTGATTATTTTCTAAACATGATATCTCCATAGTCTAGGCTTCAGTTGTATGTTTAAATGTGTTATGAATAAGCGAATTTAATTAATATTAACTTTTTGCCAAGCAGTATAGGCTATATACAATGTTCTACATTTTTACCATAATATGACGGTTTAGTGAGAACATCATGGGTGTTATCAGTCACGACCAAATAAATGTTAGTGTACATTGTAAATGCTCAGCATGTGATTATTACTCATCTGACTATTTTCTAAATATGATATCTCCATAGTCTAAACTTTGTATTTGAGTTGTATGTTTAAATTTGTTATGATGAAGACAATTTAAAATTTATTACACCTGTCACATTTATGCAGACCTGTGCACCTAATGCCATAGCTTTCAGTATTCTCAGAGCCATTTTCAGTATTTTTAACAGGATTCTAGTAAAATTTTTCTTGTGCAAAAATACACCCGTGTTCGCACTCAAAATACGATTTTCTTAAACATACTGCATTTTTTATTAAACAATTAAATATAGTTGCGCCTGATTATTACATGCCCCATTATTACGCGGATTCGGATATAAGGCGGTCGGTCGTGGACCCCGATTTTCTGCCGCCAGGGGGAAATGCCAAATGGACCTGCTTAAATGTACAAGAAACATTAGGTGAACAATGTCAATGAACGAGTGTCGACATGCTGTTTGTTTTGCACTGCCGCCGACATCAATCGCTGTCGCTGGCTTCGCTTTGGCAGTTTGTAAATTGCAATTGAGAAACACAATAGTCTTAAATGCAATTTAGTATGCAATACCAATATAACCCTGGGGTAAATCTAATCGTTTTCGCAATGCGAAACCAACACGCCAAATGCTAACCCAAGGCGCTACTGGCGCACGAAAATATGAATTGGTCATCCGCGTATGAAACGATGAATCGATGTTAAATGGTGCGTCATAAATTTATGCTTTGGCAATTATTAATTCTACCTATTGTCATTTTCTATGTTTAAACAGCATACATACTACGTGTGTCAAATCATATACGTTTTCAGCTACTCAGATCCAGGTCATTATTTTCGATTCGTATGTCTATTGGTCCAGTATGTTGATGCTAGTTGACTTGTTTAATAAGTTCTGTAAACTGCGTATTAGCATATAAGACAGTGCTGCAAGCATACGGTGGCTTCGACATTCAGCGTTCTTGGATTTGTGCAGCCATCGCTGTTGTTTACTAGCTCCCTGGTGGCAGATATGGGAACACTTAACGCGCTTGCGGTCCGAAATCGTGGACCCCGACAACCGCGTTATAACGAGGCTTGACTGTATACGAGATAGGTCAATGCATATTATATGAAATCAGGCGCTGCCCATTAGCTTTGTGTTTATTTGACTCGACATGTCAGCGAACGTCGTTTCCACCGCCATGACCAATCAAAAAATCTTTGTCGCAAAATATACATTAAGCATAACATGACAACTCGTTCGTCACCGGTACAACACGTTTTCTAGGGGGTGCTTCATCATGTTTTGATGTTCAAGGCTCGGCTTTTCACTTCGCACTATTCATTTTCTATCCAAAACAACATGGACCACTTGACTGTGTACACTTGACTGTGTACACTTGACTGTGTACACTTGACTGTGTACACTTGCACGAAATCCGAGCCGTTGGCAGACAGTGCACAACTCACATCTAGCAGAGACGTGAAAATTTTACTATTTTCCAGATAGGTGGCACCACGGTTTTTCTCAATGAAATATATTCGTAATTTTAATATGCGTGATTCCGTAACAAAATTATTGAAAGCATATTTCCGTATTTGCCATTAGATTCCATAACAAATACGGAAAAATACAGAGGGTGCACACGTCTCTTTATGGAACGAACTTTTGAGAATTGCTCATATAGCTAGTAAACAGTTTAGGAAGTGTCTCAACACTGACTTAACATCCTTCAAAGTAGCAGTCCATCTGGCCTGTGCTCTGTGTGATATCTTAGATATCAGTCTGTGTGATATGACTAACACATTGTTCTGCATTGTTCCCACACTTGGTTTCATGGTTTCATGTATTCAATGTCTTAATCTGGACTACTTTTAGCAGGAGTTCCAATAACGATCACACCTGGCCTTTCAGCTGATTGTATAAGCAACATGCATAGCCATTGTCAAATACAGTTGAATAGTGTCCATAATAAGACACTGTGGCTTTTAACTATCTGAGAAATAGGTCAAGCCAATATCTGTTCTGAATATATGGACATTCAGCCACCCAGTAACTATCTGGTAGGTCTCCCTACAAAATACCCATAAAAAATAGTGAACGCGAGATCATTGGGTTGTCAGTACTAAAGGCATGTCTGAAAAAGGCACACCTCAAATTGGCACATGATAAAGGCACATAAAAATTACACATACTATAATGGTGCAACTGAGATAAGGACGAAAATGGCACATTTTAATAAAACATGTGACTCACAAAAAATAAATGCTGAAAAAATTACACATTTGAGTATCACAGAGTTCAAATAAGATCTCATCATGAACATCCACCGTGAACAATAAGTGTTTTCAAAAAATTATATTTTTAATGTTTTCAATAAATTTAATTATACTTTGAATGTTTTCATTAAATTATAAGTACATGTGTGTGTAACCAAAGAGCTCAATTAAGACCTGGCCATGAACATCCACCATGAACAATTAGATTTTTCATTATTTTGATGTGATTAAACTGAACAATGTTGTGGACACAACGTGCAAGTAACCATATATCTTTGATGTGATTAAACTACTATGATGAAATTCAGATATTCCAATGATTAGATCATGTAATATAGTTATAGTCACTGAACAGGGCTGCCAGATGGTGAAGGGTAGAGCTCTCTAAAACAGTCCCATGGAATGGATACTGCACTATAGAAGAATGTAGCTTTACAAGCAAACTGTGTGATAAGTCATTTCGCAATGACAGAAATTTTTAGGCATTGCGAAATGACTCGAGTATCAATTACAATTTGTCTTCATTGTGCATCTTAAATATAATGTGTGAAATGTTAGTGGTTAGAAAATTGGACTCTCAATCGAAAGAACCCAGTTTCGAATCTTCTTGCTGCCTTTTTGAAACTCAGGCAATGTTGTTCACTCCACATTGCTTCCGTTCATTCAGCTATGTAAATGAAGATTTACAATACTTCCCCCGTCAACATTTTTTTTTAATATAACGGCACGAAATAAATCTAAAATATTGCATAGCAATTGTTGCTATCAGGGCTGGGTCCAATTATGTAATTGTAATTGATTACAGCAAAATTGTGTAATTGTATTGTACTTGATTATGGTTTCGAAATTTTGCTGTAATTGTAATTGTTATATTTTGAATAATTGAAAATTTATGTTAATTACAATCAATTACAGTACATTTTATATCACAAACTACTACCTGAACAAATTGTCGCAAAAATTTAATTTATAATAAGTCTCACATGAGTTGAAAATCAAGACTAATAATAACACCTGCTTATATATTTATATTTCAGTTACAGTATTTACTTTCTAGTGGTACTGATCCATGGTGCTAGTGGTGGGTAGCCTTAGAGATTAGCCTTTTCAATAAGTTGGCAACAGCCAGGAAGCAATAAACAATGCACAGACATTGTCAGACGAAGGCTAAACTGGTATTCAAACAACATGGAAAGACCTGTAGCCTGATATTGCTTCAGAAAATATCAGCTCTGTGAAACATTGCAGAGTTAGCAAGCCACTTACACCCCTTGTGATGTGGTGGGTAGGAGACAGGTCAGGTGGCAAGGACCATTTATATGGCCTCTCTTCCCATTCCCAACACAAAGCAAAGGGCAGACCAATTAAGAATGTTAGCTTAGAGCAAGAGCTACAACCTCAAAGTAAACACATCATACCCTATTATTAGTATTTTTCGAAGAAAAATGTAAGAAATGCACACAGATATTTCTAACTCTATTAAAACAGCTGAATGTGCCACACCCATCAATGTTTACCAATTTCTGCATAAATTACTACGCACACGTGCCTTGTGGCGAAAAAAAATTTCAAAAAATTCTTCCGCCTATTTAAATCACCTAAAAATCCACGGTTACACTGCTAACATGTTCTACCAGCAAACTTGCCGATGTGTCTGCTCAAATGCAGTTATGTCAGATGATATGATTAAAAAAAAATTACACATCTAAAATTACTGTGCCCTACATTCATTTGTAACACACCAGGAAGTCTAACCGAGGCATGATCCCCTCTGTGTGCTGCCACACACGTGCAAACGAATTGATGTAACCCCTCTAGCAAGTATTGCGCTAGAGGATTTGTAAAATCGCATTTCATTCACGTGAGAAAAATGGCGGCGCCCATGCCTATGATGCTACGACAGTTACAGCTTGATCAAAACAAAATTATTCAAGAACATTGCATCGCAAAGTTTGCGATACAAAAATGCAGTTGACTAGCAAACCGCAATATATGCATCGCAAAATGCGATACCGCTTATTTCGTGCCCTGTATAACATAAACTGACCAGGGATGTAGGAGGACTGGGCATCGACCAGGGGGCAGTTTCACGTAGCGTTCGCAAAACTTTGCACCATACGAAGGAGCTAATACGAAACATTTATGGACATTTCACAAAGTTTATGTAACTCTAAATAATCACAGAAAACATGAAGAACATAATTTTGTGAATTGATTTACATTTGAGAACCTTCATACGAAAGTTCATATCCCACTTTGTGAGAAGTGTTCGTACTATATGAACCTGAAAACGAAACAAAAGTCATGGTTTTCGGCCTATGCACCTTAAGAGTTATTAAAACATAACCATTTGTAATATCACGGCAGTGGTTTACTAGGAAGACCTTGTTGAACACACATCTTAATATCATGGGTCGAGCCCTACTGTTAGATAACCCTACTTCATAAGTGTGGTATTCTGGCAATATTCATTCGCCAAATGAAAAATACAGTCGCGTCTTGTTATAACGCACCCCGTTATTACGCGGATTCGGATATAACGCGGTCAGTTGTGGACCCCAATTTTTTGCCACCAGGGGTGAAATGATTGGGCTGCCATCAATCATGTTTCGCTGGCATTGGCTTTGGCCAGGCGACTTCATAATTGCAATGGTGATTCACACAAATGCGTTGCATGTGAATAAAACATTTACACATTCAGTGGTAATTTAGACATCATAGACACACCAGCCAATTCGCTCCTGCACCTTTCAATCGATTAAAAGCATTGAAGTTTAACCCGTTTATTCTACGTAACAGGCAGCAAAATCGAGTTAATTTCAGGCGGCAAGATTAAACCATTCTTACTGAATGCCGATAAATGAAAATAACTCACAGTGCATTGGAATAACAGTTGAGTAAAATAGTGTTAAACGCAATTGAGTAGGCAATAGCAATTTAAAACTTGGGTGAAACAGCAACGAAGAATCATTAGCCTTCCGCCTGTTACACACATCACAAATATTGTTCTCGATTCTTCGCTATGCTAAAACACAAGGCGTACACGGCACGCGAAAAGTTAGATTTGGTCATCCGGATACGAAAGAGTAAATCCCAATGCAAAGTGTCTCGGGAGATGCGTGTTCCCGAATCAACGCTTTGGGGATGGCAAAGGATGAAGTGAAGCTACGAGAATTTTTAATCAATATGCAAGCGCAAACTCGCATGCACATGTTCCGCTGCTCGTCTCCAGATTATTGTTTTCAATGAGCATTACTCACAGTGACGAGTCATACAGTCAGTCCACCATAACAGATTATTGTCGATTTGTATTTCACAATTCCACACGTGTAATTTATTCAATTCAACATTTTTACATTTTTAAATCGATACAACACACATTGACGTTAATATTCTACTCTATATAACCTTTATATACCATTCGGCACAACAGGGCTTCCTCGCAGTGGCAGCGATCAGTCAGTCCATCTTAACAGATTATTTGTATTCCATAATTCCACACACATGTATTTCATTCAGTTCAACATTCAAGAAAGTATGACATTTTAAAATTGATACAACACACATTAACGTTAATATTCTACTTTAAATAAGCTTTATAAACAGCAGCGGCAATCAGTAGTGGCGTGGCATGTTAATTGCTGTTCGTGGTACCCCTGGTGGCAGATAGAGGAACACCTCACGCGCATTGCTTACAACGCGGTCCAATATCGTGGACCCCGACCACTGTGTTATAACGAGGCGTGACTGTACATTGTATACACCTATTCCTATACTTGCCAATAGGATATGGCCATGCTATTTGCATCCAAACTAAACTTATGTAACATATTTTGGCCTTTGTTTACTAAACTAGTCTTCTTTCTGGCAAAATAACACGTTTGTTTGAGACTTTACTTTGGTTCTGTGCATGCCAGCCTCCCTTATTATGCCACTTGTAGTCTAGGTTACCGCGTTTATCGGTCGTGCTGGTTAACAAGTCAGCCCTCAGTCATTTGGAGAAATTACCGGAATCTCCCACTTTTAGAACACATTCTCAGTAAACCACTGGTGTGATATTATTGACTTTAGTTGCACGTGGTTAGTTTTTATTATTTTTTTTACGTGCATAGCCCTAAAACCATGACTGGTTTCACTTTAACCCATTAGACCCCACAACGGTCATGGCCGACCACTTGGTGCAGTCCTGGAATGGCCGCCGCCGGCCGCATACAGGACACTCTATTAAAACAATTCTGGCGAATAGCTACTTTACTAAACGCTACCAAATTTAGCCACACCATAGCAGATACATTTTGCAACAACAACAGCTCATTACGTGCATGTGTTGCCGTTTCGGAAATCTTGATGTTCATCAGTTTTGTTCACGCTATCTCGAAAATTTGAATTTTATATTTGTCATGATAAAATAGCCGTCAGAATTTTATGTTTTCAGTGGTGCAAACACATATAGCTACATTTTCTTTGCTGAGTTGCATAGGGTTATAGCATGGGATCATTGTAGAATGTCAGTCGCAACTTTCAAAGTTTTAACAAATGTACTATTTTGTCCTTGCAAATTGTGATCAAATGTCAACATTTTATTAATATATCCTATTTCTATGTATACATGCATGTGGAGAAATTACTACTCTTCAAAACAAACACAACTTGTAACTGTCAATATTGAATAGTTTTTTCTACAGATTTTTTAACACAAGGAGGTAAAATCGCTCAAAATTTGCCAGAAATCCTGGGAACATGGTGGCATGTTTTAATAAAATCCTGGGGCCTAATGGGTTAAAGTAAACGCCCTTCATGGTTGTGTCTAACATTGACCTAACATTTTTTTTCAAAAGCCAAGTTATAAAATACTTCTAAATAATTAGGAATGAAACATGCATGTTTGAAGGACAAATTATACTGGAAACTATTGTCCATATTTGTTTCCCCTGGTCATGAGTCATTCTCACAAAACTAGTACAGTGTTGTATCATTGACAATTTGGGTGAATCCCATTGCTCAGCCACCCACCCATTTGACTTGTAAATACTACTTCAGGGCTTACAGCTCTTTCATGTGTTTGTTGTTAAGATTTGCAATGACAAAACAATGCTGTGGTCATTCTTTGGGACTAACAGTGTGTAATATTGACCTAAAAAATCCTACTTAAAGTGAAACGAGAAGTAAAAGTTAAAAGCATACAAGTCAATCAACAAGATTTATTATTTAGTAACATAGACAACTTTCACACAAAATATTTCTACCAAAGAACTGTGAAGGTCGAACTACAGAAAATGTATTCAACTGGGGCCAGGCTGCTAAGCAGACAATGGTGAAGGAAATAGCATTATACCACATTATAGTACTTAAGATACTTAGATTACTTGCAAGTACTCATAACATATTTAGGTAAGATGTGATTGTTAAGCAACTAAATAACCTTACAGTATAAACATGAATATTAAACTGATTCATAATTTAGATATCTATGCAGAAAGAAGTCAAATACGTTTTTGGGGATAATTTTTTTATTTCAAATATAAATAAACAAGATCTAAAACAAATATGCTCTATCAAAATTTCAAATACGCAGGGTTAAATTATATTATAGTCATATAGAGCACAAAATGCTAAGAATTTACAGAAATTATTGTACTAAATGGTGAAGAAAAACAAATACGTATTTTACACCAAGTTTGCACATTGCCCTAGAAATCAGAAAGTGAGTAGATGGCATGCCTTCCATGCAACCGGTTCGCTCAGCACTTTTACAGTGCTGGGATCAAACTTGTTATACAGGTAGTCATGGAGGATATTTTCGTCACGTGGCCATTTCTATTTTGCATTTGATCCATGGAGTCTCTCCATGAAGGGAACGGCTACCTGGGCCTACCCCGTCATCAGATGCATTCACAACCTGAAATGAAAGCAAGGATGATTTAGATTTATGTTAACAGGATCAACAAGTTCACTTGTCTCAACTCATTAATATGGCTCAAGCAAACCAAATAATCTTTTTAAGTCATGCAAGCCAGGACCCCAGAGGGGCATTTGTCACCTGTTTAAATTTTATTTGTTTTGCTTAAGCATTCCTCACCATTATAGTATTACTATATTTCACTGTATGTCTGTCTTTTCATTGACACATGTTGTGCATCTCTTTCCACTCAAAACCTCATGAATGTGATATGAATGATTGGGATATTTAACTTGAAATAGGCCACCAATACAAATGGTAGCAAAAAACTAAATCACATGTTGAAAAATTATGCAGGAATTCATGTGTGAATAATTTTGACATGGGTGATAATAGTGGGAGGCCCCATACAGCCAAGTCACGATGCGAACACATTTACTAATTCTAGAATGCACACAAGGCAAAGCACTAAGATTTGAAGCCAATCTAAATATTCCACCAGCCACTAGAATGGCTTGGTTAGCTTGGTTATTTGACATTCGTCAACTGACCGAATTAAAAGAATTTTTTGTTTGCTCATAATATGACACTCCAAAGCAGTGTAACATTTTAACAATTCCTTGGGAAAACTCACCGGACATCTCCCGTTCAGCTGTGTTCCCGCCTCTTTCAAAAACGTGTGCCGTAAGTGGGTTACACATAAGTGGGTGTCATAATAATCTGCATAGGTCAATATAATTCGAAAAATCAATCTATCTGTGTTTATTTTGTCTGGCGTTCACAACAAACAAGTGTAAGTTAACAACTTTTGACCGGAACCGTTGTTAACTTTCTGCGGTTGTTAACTTAAACCTGATCCAAAATGCAATGAAGTGATGGTATTTAACTATATCTTAAGGTATGTACATTCAGAACATTCAGTCTGCAATAGTGCAAATTCTAGACAATTTCGACTGATTTCACCATACAATGATCGGAAGAATGGCATGGGGTTCAAAATTTCACAAATTCACCCATGTCAAACGGTGAAAACTCGCTGTCAGTAAATGACACAATAAATTTTTTTCTCTCGAAAGTTATTTAAATATATAAGATCGTTCATAACTGAACATCAGCTGCGTGGACTGATCCATTTACAATACACGCACGCACGCACGCACGCACGCACACAAATGAAATGTTTTACAAACCTGCGCGACTCCTGCGGCCATCCCCTGCAATGCCTCCCTGACTGTCTTGACGAATGTGCCCTAGCTGGTGGATCTTCTCTGATAACCCATGTAATTTTTCTGCAATGCTGTGATGTTTCTCCTCGTTGTAAGTCTCAGTGGTGGGATCACTATCTAATCGAGCATGCATCTCAGTTGCCTGGTGAACAACTGGTGCACACACAGTTTGTGATGCTGACACTGCCACTTCCTGCACAACAAACAATTGGCAAAATAAATACATAAGTAATAAAAGTGTATAATCTAATGTTCTGATTGATTAGCCATTTTATGCACATGTAGTTGTGCAATGTTACACCAGCCTCTCTTGCAGCAAGTCATGTATTCAATGCCCTTCTTTGCAGAGCTGCACATTATATTTGGTATATGGGTATATACACTGAGTATACAAACAAATACAATGTGATGCTTTTCAGAAAGTATCACAAAGGAGGCAGTCACCCACAAAAAGCGTTTTGTTACTGTAAGTAAGTCCCTAACAACATTAATAATATAACATAATATATGAAAACAAATATGAAAATAAATAATTTAAATTAACTCTTAGAGGAAATTGTAAAGGTCAAGGCCTTTCTTTGTGCCTTCCATCATATGTCTATCACTAAGTCTGTAAAAATTCCCAGTGGTATGTCGATATACGCTTAGGTTTTTTGTACTTCTGCTTTCTCTGAATTCGTGAGGCATAGAATTCATGAGTCAGAAATCATGCATTTATTTCTTCATCTCAGAAGAAAATGTGTCCAGAAATATATTATTCTTTTTATAAAAATACCTTACCAAAAGTACCAATTCAGCAGTATATGTCATTTATCTTCATAATTTTTTTAATTATGGGTGTCCTTGATGGATTCGTGAGGCAGATGCTTTTATTGATTGCCATTAGTTTTTATTTCCTATTTGTATTTTGGAAAAAACATCATTAACATCATAATTTTTGTTTCACTGTATCTTCATTGTGTATATGTGGAGGGTCACTTAGGATTTAATATTGATAATCTAGATCAACTAGCTTACCTCCCATCCGAGCTAGTTTCACAGCACATTGATGTTCCATTAACACACATGCTGTGTGTAATTAGACAAAATCGAATACTTTTCAGAAAAAGCAGATACCCCTCAATTTCTGCTCAGCCCAGTGAATGATTTAGAAATTAACCTTACCAACATATCCGATGAGAAAGTATTAAAAAAAAATTAATTCATTAAAGTAGTTATTTGGAGTTATTTTCTATCTGTCGGACAAAGACAACACAGTGAGCACATTGAGTGTTGAACCATTCTTTGGCTTTTGTTGGCTACAGACCACATTTACGATCCGTCCGCCACTACCCACATAAAGAATCCCAAGGATAGTGACGATTGCGTGTTATGAGTGAATTTATAAATGAATTATTAGCATCGTCAACTGAAACAATAAACAGGATGTTCATGTTCTGACCTTATCTGGAGAGTTGCTTACATCCGTCTATGTAACAAAAGTGGTAAAACCACATTTGATTTTCAAACAGGTTGTCATTATAACAATTCTTAGGATTCCTGCAAAAGTTGTCCTACGATTTGAGTTCTTCAACATTTCACAGCACATTGATGCTCCATTAACACATTGATGCTCCATTAACACACATTGATGCTCCATTAACACACAAGTTGACAAAATCACAGAAAGTACTAAACTTAAAAACACACCTAAAGCAGATACCCCTCAATTTCAGCCAAGCCTGGTGAATGCTTTAGAAATGTTGGCATGTTGCCATCGAATAAAAAATCCAGTGAAGTTTGTTCTCAACACTGTCACATCGGAAACGTTTGTAAAGTTAATGTTTCCTGTACCACTACATTGGATACTTGATTTGATGGCAAATGCTGACCACTCTCATATCAATACACCACTGTATACAACCCATCATCCAACATGTAGAAAAGCATAACATCAGTAAATAAATTTAAATAACTGCCTTTGTGTTTTTTTTAATACATCATCAATTAGTAGATCAGAGGCGTATAAATATAGAAATAGAGGAGGTGGTGGAGTGACGGTTATGCCATCTTGAGAGTAGCTTACACCCGTCCATGTAGCAAAAGGGGTGAAACCACATTTGATTTTCAAAGTGGCTGCCACTATTTTTAGGATTCCTGCAAAATGTGTCCTACAATTAGATTTTCTTCAATCTCACAGCATAATGATGCTCCATTAACACGTGTAAAATTCACAACTTTAAAAAAAACATCCAAAGCAGATACCAGTACTCCTAAATTTCGGCCCACCCTGGTGAATGATTTAGAAATGTTGGTATGTTGCCATCAGTTCAAAGATATAATAAAGTAGTAAAGAAAACTTAACTTTGCCAATGTATCCAATGTGAAAGTACTAAAAAAAATCACTCACTAAAAAACGACGAAGGTAGTCATTTAGGAGTTATTTTCTACCTGTTAGACAAAGACAGACACAATGAGCTATTTGAGTGTGGAACCACTCTGCTGCCAGACTGCCTCCAAAGTTAGCATATATAGATATATATAATACTTTTTTGCATGCTGAAAAATAGTAAAATAAGTCAAAGGAAATAAAATCAGAGAAAAGTCAAATGTTGGCTCACACTCAAAGTTTTGGAAACACTGAAACTTCATGGTACGACCACAGTGACATTTGCATGGGCATGTGTATGCAACTCTTAAAGGCAGATATAGTTTGTAAAAATTTAATAAAAACATAGCAAAAAGTGGCAAAATGGATCCTATATTATACCATACAGACCACAATGTCTGTCACGCCCATGGAAAGTTATATATGGCCTGAAAACGCTTGGTCAACTGTACACATACAACAAAAGAAACAGCTTCTAAACACCTTTTGTAATTAACATGACCCTCGAAAACTGTGAGCCAATGGTTCATGGGATACGACCATATGCATAGCTACTTCAAGTTTATAACCAGGGCTCCGTTTTAACAGTAATCCGTTATTCCCCGCACCTTAGATTTTGCTACATATTACTAGATCTGTCAGTACAGAAATCCGTTTTTGTTACCAGTATATTTTATGTAATTTTGCCCACCATCAACATTTATGTAATGCCCCCTCTTAAAATGTGTTCACTCCACATCTTTGGCTAATCAAATATGTCACTGATGTCATCACAGGCCCCACATGTTATACTGTCTGAGAAATATTTTCCTTGTTGGCAGCAAGTTTATTACAAAGTGACTAGGTGCTACAGAAATCTTGTCTCTGACTACCAGTTTCACATGGTTCTTCATAAAATTTCATACAGACACAAATAGCTACATTTGTCCCACTGGACAGAAATACATTTAGCCACTCAGAAAATATCTAGTCGCAGGGTGAAATTGGTTGAAATATGTTTATCTGTACTTTCTGTTAGGATGCCATTCAGATAGTAATATTTCCTTGATTAGATGATGTGGTGTTCACATTATCATTGTATTATAGCAGAGTCTCTTAGCAACCAAATTATACCACATTCATATTTTTAAGATAATTATTAGCAAAGTTATGATGCTTTAAACGCAGCCCATTTAAATTGCTCCAAATTGTGTACACTGCAGAAGTATTCACCACAAGCAGAGTTAAAACAGGCTTCAAGGCTCAAAGCGTTCTGGTGCAGTAATCCATTTTAAATTAGTCATTTTGTGGATCACCATATTTTTTTTTAAATTACTGAATTATATACCTTGGTTATATGTCTGGATTGGTAAACATTTCTCCCTAAAATCTACCCCTATTAATGAATATAACTGTTTACATTTTCAGAATGTTTATAAACCCTCTACATAACTTGCTTGTGTGGGCAATTTTTTAACAGGCTCTTTTTTAATAGGCTCATTTGACAAATGTTTCTTCCTGGACTGTTTCCTTGTACTTTCAAGGGAACAAATCTTTCAATAAAGCACTCAATGTCATATTTTAAACAGTTCCAGCATTATTTGCTACCTTGTTCTCCAATATGTTATTACAATATATCTTTGATAAATATTTTGTAATCTGTTCATTTGCCTTTTTGGAAGTTTCCACTCTATTATGTTTTATATTATTCCGATTTTGCTTTTATATTTAAATGTATATGGTCATGAACACTGCTACCCAAGTTTGTGATTTTAACATTGTCAACTAATTCATAATTATTATCTAACACACTCCCACATCTGGTTTCTACTGGACATGTCCATGAATAAATCCCCCATCATAACACTTGCTTACCTCCATTGTAGCATTTTGTATTTTTTCACCCTATTCTTTTCCTACGTTTGGACTATGATAACGTAATGCTATTGTTAATGTTGCACGAAATCGCTTATTTACAATCCAATTCCCTTTCTAATTATTATGTTGCATGCCTCTTTCTCTCTCTCTCTCTCTCTCTCTCTCTTCTCCTCTCCTCTCCTCTCCTCTCCTCTCCTCTCCTCTCAGTCTCTCTCAGTCTCTCTCAGCCTCTCTCTCTCTCTCTCTCTCTCAGCCTCTCTCTCTCAGCCTCGCTCTCTCAGCCTCTCTCTCTCTCTCTCTCTCTCTCTCTCTCTCTCTCTCTCTCTCTCTCTCTCTCTCTCTCTCTCTCTCTCTCTCTCTCTCTCTCTCTCTCTCTCTCTCTCTCTCTCTCTCTCTCTCTCTCTCTCTCTCTCTCTCTCTCTCTCTCTCTCTCTCTCTCTCTCTCTCTCTCTCTCTCTCTCTCTCTCTCTCTCTCTCTCTCTCTCTCTCTCTCTCTCTCTCTCTCTCTCTCTCTCTCTCTCTCTCTCTCTCTCTCTCTCTTGCTTTCTCTCTCAGCCTCTCTTGCTTTCTCTCTCAGCCTCTCTTGCTTTCTCTCTCAGCCTCTCTTGCTTTCTCTCTCTCTCTCTCTCAGCCTCTCTTGCTTTCTCTCTCAGCCTCTCTTGCTTTCTCTCTCAGCCTCTCTCACTCTTTCTCTCTCTCTCTCTCTCGCTCTCTGTCTCTCAGCCTCTCTCTCTCCCAGTCTCTCTCTCGCTCTCTCGCTCTCTCAGTCTCTCAGCCTCTCTCTCTCCCAGTCTCTCTCTCAGTCTCTCTCTCAGTCTCCCTCCCCCGCCCCCCTTAATTCTCCCTCATATCCCCCGCCCCTCCCCTCTCCCTCTCCCCCTCCCTCTCTCCCTCCACCACTCCCTCCCTGCCTCTCTCTCTCTCTCTGTCTCAAGAAATAAGTTAGACAAGTACAGGCCAGTGAGTTTAACATCAGTGATTTGTAAATTATTAGAAAGATTAATCAAAAACCATACGGTGGACTTCCTTGTTAGGCATAAATTATTAAATCCATCGCAATATGGATTCCTAAAAACAAGGTCATGCTTATAAAATATTTTATGTTTTTTGGAAGAAATCACTAATTGGGTAGACGAGGGGTCACCAGTAGATGTTATATACTTACATTTTCAGAAAGCTTTTGACAAAGTGCCACATCAAAGATTACTACTTAAATTAAAAGCCCATGGTATTGGGGGTGGCATAATCGACTGGATAGAACAATGGCTGATTGACAGAAAACAGCGTGTTGTAGAAGATGAGGAGGAATCTAATCAGTTTTGAGTGGTGTACCACAAAGATCACTATTAGGACTTTTAGTATTCTTAATATATATCAATGACTTGGATGATAATATAACAAGCAACGTACTTAAATTTGCGGATAACATAAAAGTGTTTACAAGGGTTAACAATCATGGTGATAAACAACATTTACAAAACGATCTAGACAGATTAGTGAAAAGGTCTGCGAAATGACAGATGTTGTTTGATTTTGGGAAATTTAAATGCCTACATATAGGACATGGATGTAACCTAAAAAATGGGAGATACTGTTCCGGGTACTACTGTAAAAGAAAAGGACTTAGAGGAGTTACAATTAAGTGCTGATATGAAAGTTTCAGAGCAGTGGTATTGCAGCTTCAAATGGTAGTCAAATTATTGGGTTGATTAGGAGAAATATAACATAAAAGGAGAAAAAGCTAATTATACCTCTGTAAAAAGCAATAGTTAGGCGTAGGGGTATTAAAATATTGACAGCAATATTTTTTCTCACTCAAGAAAGATAACAGAACTAGAGGACATGAGGTAACATTAATAAAGGATCATTATAGATTGGATATCAGGAAGTACTTGTTCTCAGAGGACAATCAATGAATGGAATAAACTACCTACAGATTACTTAACTGCTAGCAGCATGAATATGTTTAAAAACAAGGTTGACACATATCTCAGGAGGGCAGATTAAACATAGATTAAAAATGTTGGACTCTCGATAAGCCAATGGCTTCCTTTTCCACTTGTCATCCGGGCCTTTGCCTTGGATGGCAATCTTGTTAAATCATGTCCTTTCTAAGAGAAATGAGACAGACACTGACCACTATTTTCTGGATTCAGACTTTTTTTTATTATTTGTCACGGTTGCATACATCTTCTGCATGCGCACCACAAACTCCTATTTTTGCCCCAGAAGTGGCTATATAGAGTAAATCAACTGGTTTTGTCAGGAGGGGATTTTGTCCATATTTTGATTAAGGTGAGGGTTTTTGTCTAGAGGGGGTAATGTCTGGAGGGAGTTTTGTCTGGAGGAGATTATGCCTGGAAGGTGTTATGTCCTGAGGGGGTTTTGTTCAAGGGGCTATGTCCTGAGGAGGCTATGTCCAGTTACCATAAAGAATATGGGTAGCTAAAATCAGATTGGTGGAGCAAGATAGACTGTGCTCACAGATTCATTTACAAAACAATCTACACAAATTAGTTAAAACTCCATCCCCAACCGATTTAGCAAAATCGGGTTTGTTGATGTCTAAATGTGTAGTGTGTGAATAGTCTAAGTAACATTTGGCAGTTGATTTAATGAATTTTTTTTTACTTTTGATCAAATTATCGAAAGAATTGACTCTAGTTGTTAGGTCTGGTAATACTCAAAATATTGGATATCCAAAACAGTAAACACTATGTGCGTCAATGCCGATCATGAGCAAGACTTCCATCCTCTTGCCGATCACATGACAAAGTTATGAAATTTCACCAGGGGTGAAATTTGTGAGTTTTCAGCGTTTCTATTTTCACCTGACTTAATGTTTGATCAAACATTAAGTAATTTAATAAATTGAACAGTTGTACAAACGGGTTAGCCTGTTGCATTGGATACTAGGTAGGTTTGCAGAGGTGCGAACATTGTCCGAGAGCAAATAGGAAGACGTAACATCGTGCTGAAGGCACTCAGCGGCAGCGACACGCACACACACATATATATATGATTATATATAAATATAAATATATATACATGTGTGTGTGCGTGCGTGCGTGCGTGCGTGCATGCGTGCGTGCGTGCGTGCGTGTAAGGTGTCAACCGAGGACATTGGCCAGAATACACACCTTCTAACCGAGGTCCTACCGCCAACCGAGGACGTCCTCGGTTGGAAATAGTATTCAATCCTAGTCCAGGCACGTTTTTAAACGCCTACTAGTGGTTTCCTGTGTTAATTTGATGTAGACCTCGGTTAGCCGTTCAGAGCCTGTTTTTGTGTGAACTGTGTGTATAACTCTCGAGTCGGCGAAATCTGTCTTCACACACTCGTTTTGACGCGCGTCCTCGGTTCTACGGTGAATATTCTGGTCCGAACCGTTGCCCGGCAACGTCGGCATTTCACTGTCTGTGCGACACCCACGTCCCGTAATTTTCTTTTCTTATACTGCCATGACAAATTGACGAAAATCAAATAGCGCTATATCGGATAGTTATTCGACGCTTTTTGGTATTACGTACTTAAGTCAAGATCTTCCACAAAATACTATATTCACGTCACCGACGTAATATTCGGCTGGCGTCGGTGTGTAAATACGAATTCGGGAGAGACAGTACTTAACATGAAATCCTACAAGATACTTCATTGACATGCCCTGTTTTAAGATGGTGTCTGCTACGCATTGTTTAGATTCGAAATTGTTGTTCTCACTATTTATGTATTTTTTCCATTAAAATAACACTGTTTATTAATGTATGTATCAATTGTGTATTGAAAGTTCAATATGTACGCACCATTTGTTTAACGAACGTTTAATACGTTATTTATTAATTCGCTACATATTAAAATATTTAACAATGCAGCACAGGGCAAAAAAATATATGCTTCAGATTTGACCGATTCAATATTTCTTACTACACTATGCATTCGTATATACGCAAAACGTAAAAGGTGTCAACCGAGGACATTGGCCAGAATAGACCTTCTAACATATCGCCTATTTGATGTAGACCACGGTTAGCCGTTCAGAGCCTGGTTTTGTGTGAACTGTGTAGGTATATATGACTCTCGAGTCGGCAAAATCTCTCTTCAAACACTTGCTTTGACGCACGTCACGAAGCAGTTGCTTATGCTCGATTTCTTTTAGATCTGACCGATGCAGTTGCATCTGAATAGTTTATTCGACAAGACAAGTAACATATAAAGAGATTCAGAGTACTACGAATTAATACAAAATGTGTGAATTTATAACTCACGTCCCGTAAGTTTTATCAGGAGCGTCTCTGATACTGCTATGACACATTTACGAATATTGGATAGAGCTTTTTGGTATTACGCATCCGTTTTTTTAATGAAGTGTCAGCAAAGATCTTCCACAAAATACTATATTCACGTCACCGACGTAATATTCGGCTGACGTCGTTATGCAAATATGAATTCGGAGAGAGGCAATACTTAACATGAAATCCCACAAGGTGCTTCATTGATATGCCAAATACTAAGATGGCGTGCGCTACGCATTATTTAGACTCGAAGCTTTTGGCATGTTCTCAGTATCAATGTATTTTTGTCATTAACATAACAATTTTAATGCATGTATAAATTGTGTACTGAAAGTTCAATATGTATGTATAATTTGTTTAATGAACGTTTAATACGTTATTTATTAATTGACTACAAATTAACATCTTCAACAGTGCACCACAGGGCAAAATATATGCCTCACATCTGACCGATTCAATATTTCTTATTACACTGTGCTTTCATACATACGCAAAACTTAAAACGTTTCAACCGAGGACATTGGCCAGAATACACACCGGCTAACCGAGGTCCTACGACATATTTGATGTAGACCACGGTTAGCCGTTCTGAGCCTGGTTTTGTGTGAACTGTGTAGGTATATATGACTCTCGAGTCGGCAAAATCTCTCTTCAAACACTCGCTTTGACGCGCGTCACAATGCAATTGCATCTGACTGATTCCTTTAGATCTGACCGATGCTGTTGCATCTGAACTGCAGTTGTATCTGAAAAGTTTATTCGACAAGACAAGTAATATATAAGGAAAGTCAGTGTACTACGAATTGATACCAAATGTGTGAATTTATAACTCACATCCGGTAATTTTTATCAGGAGCGATTCTGATACTGCCATGACACATTTACGAATCTTGGATATATCGCCGTTATTCGAAGCTTTTTGGTATTACATATTGGTCTTATGAAGGAAGTGTCAGCAAAAATCGTCAACAAAATTCTGTATTCACGTAACCGACGTAATTTTCGGCTGACGTCGGTATGCAAATATGAATTCAGAGAGAGGCAATACTTAACATGAAATCCAATAAGAAACTTCATTGACATGCCAAATATTAAGATGGCGTCTGGTACGCATTGTTTAGACTCGACGCTTTTTTGCATGTTCTCAATATCAATATATGTTTGCCATTAATAAAACAATATTACTGTATGTATACATTGTGTACTGAAAGTTATATTCTGTACGTATCATTTGTTTAATTAACATTTAATACATTATTTATTATTTCGTTACAAATTAACATCTTCAACGGTGCAGCACAGTGCAAAATATATGCCTCAGATCCGACAGATTCAATATTTCTTATTACACTGTGCTTTCATTTATACGCAAACGTAAAATGTGTCAACCGAGGACATTGGCCAGAATACACACCTGCTAACCGAGGTCCTACCGCCTATTTGATGTAGACCACGGTTAGCTGTTCCGAGCCTGGTTTTGTGTGAACTGTGTAGGTATATGTGACTCTTGAGTCGACAAAATCTGTCTTCAAACATTCGCTTTGACGCACGTCACGAAGCAGTTGTATCTGACCGATTGCTTTTAGATCTGATCGATGCATTTCCATCTGAACTGCAGTTTTATTTGATTAGTTTATTCGATAAGACAAGTAACATATAACGAAATGCAATGTACTACGAATTAATACAAAATATATGAATTTGTAAATAAATTCTGGTCCGAACCGTTGTTCAGCAGCATCATCATTTCCGTGTTGCACGACAAGGAAGAAAGTGCGACACCCACGTCTCGTAATTTTCTATCGAAGAATTACACACAAAGCGACACATCACAATGCAGTTGCATCTGACCGATGCCTTTTAGATCTGACCAATGCAGTTGCATCTGCACTGCATCTTTCTGGATTGGGAGGCAGAGATTGTTTATTCGAAAAATCAAGTAAATTCAGTGTATGACGAGTTAATACAAAATGTGTGAATTTATAATCCACGTCGAGTGATTGTTATCAGGAGCGACTCTGGTACTGCCATGACACATTTACGACGGAGCAAGAACTGTGAACTATGTGAAATGCAGTCAATTAAGGCGAGAATCAAGTGTTGTCAGATCTTATCTGGCTACTAATGGCATCCCTGGTGTGCGATGTAGGCTGAATACCGTCAGCTGATAACCAGAAGGTGCAATAAAATTAACCAGGCTAGTTGATAGATTCTAGGGATTTGATGTTGATGGGAGTATTTAAATGTACAAGAATACTCTCTGAGGGGATGGAGGCAAGGGTCTCAACCTTCGTCTTTCCTCTGAAGGGAAGGAGGCAAGGGTTTCAACCTCCCACTCTCCTCTGAGCTGAGGGAGGCAAGGGTCTCAACTTTCCACTTTCCTCTGAGTGGAAGGAGGCAAGGGTCTCAACCTTGTATTTTCCTCTGAGGGGAAGGAGGCAAGGGTCTCAACCTTCTCTGTCCTCTGAGGGGAGGGAGGCGAGGGTCTCAATCTTCTACTGTCCTCTGAGGGGAAGGAGGCAAGGGTCTCAACCTGGAAGGAGGCAAGGGTCTCAATCTTCCACATTCCTCTGAGGGGAAGGAGGCAAGGGTCTCAACCTCCCACTCTCCTTTGAGCGGAGGGAGGCAAGGGTCTCAACCTTCCGCTTCCCTCTGAGCGGAGGGAGGCAAGGGTCTCAACCTTCCACTTCCTTCTGAGCGGAGGGAGGCAAGGGTCTCAACCTTCCACTTCCCTCTGAGCGGAGGGAGGCATGGGTCTCAACCTGGAAGGAGGCAAGGGTCTCAACCTCCCATTCTCCTTTGAGCTGAGGGAGGCACGGGTCTCAACCTTCCACTTTCCTCTGAGGGGAAGGAGGCAAGGGTCTCAACCTCCCACTTCCCTCTGAGCAGAGGGAGGCAAGGGTCTCAACCTTCCGCTTCCATCTGAGCGGACGGAGGCAAGGGTCTCAACCTTCCGTTTCCATCTGAGCGGAGGGAGGCAAGGGTCTCAACCTTCCACTTCCCTCTGAGTGGAGGGAGGCAAGGGTCTCAACCTTCCGCTTCCCTCTGAGCGGAGGGAGGCAAGGGTCTCAACCTCCCACTTCCCTCTGAGCGGAGGGAGGCAAGGGTCTCAACCTTCCGCTTCCCTCTGAGCAGAGGGAAGCAAGGGTCTCAACCTCCCACTGAGTGGAGGGAGGCAAGGGTCTTAACCTTCCACTTTCCTCTGAAGGGAAGGAGGCAAGGGTTTCAGCCTTCCGCTTTTACTATATAAAGCGGAAGGATGGAAATGAAAACTTCAATTCGTGGCGAACGAACGGTAACTCCGATTGCGTGACTAAGACTAAGATATGCCATGTATTATATTGCCCGATATTCTTTAACATTAAATTTACGTTCTTGTTTTGTAAAATCATTGTTTTTCTTACGAAATTTGATGCCCGTTGGTGTTCCTGGCGTCCCTGTTGTCGGTTTGCACCATCGGGGGTTCGAGGTTATTTGTCCCTGTATCTTTAGGGTCCTCGATGTTGTGCTGTGCCGGTGGGGTTGTGCGAGCATCCAGACTAGTGTTCGTCGAGCCTGTCTGATAGAATATCCCCATTGCTCCCTGGCCTGTCGGCGGCGCGGAGGGTGAAATAAACGTCGTCGGATTCCCGTAATTTAAGTATAGCCCGCGCTTATAAGATGTGTGTGAATTTTATATTCAAACATACTCATATTGATGGCATAAACACAATCAGTCGATAATCTGTTCTGGACTGTTCCATTAATTTATCGGCCTCTTGGAGAACTAGTATTTTTTTAAAGCAATCTACACTATTATTTTACTAACGTTGTTTGATTATCCTTTGAAGCCGCAATCCCACATCAAGCATCGCAACTCTACTGACCAGCAGTCAACCGAAAATCACCCTCTACCTCCCGCCTCCCGTCGAACACTGTAAACCATCCAGAAATGTCAGCAGGGCTCCCGCTCAGCACTAAACTTATAACAGTAATAATTAGTATCATAATTACAACTGCAGAGCGCATACCTTCGCTATGCGGAACAGTTCGCCAGTTGGAACAGACTCATGAATGTGAGATAAACCGCCGCTTTCATCTGCTTATATTGTTTCAGGTTTATATTATGAATGGCATTTACTAAGGTAAAAATCGGGAAATTTAAGAAGAAACTTATGTTTACCAAATTTCCTGAATCAGAATGCACCAGAAGCCAAATTGTGCAGCTTGAGAAAATATTTCCGGGAATCCCCCCTCACTCTGGCGCTCTCCCCTAATCCTGGAAATCTCCCGGATGCAATGTTCAAAAGGTTGGGATGCATGCCACATTGCTATGATACTCCAGGCTGCAGTTACGTGGAAAATAAATAGAGACCAAAGACAACAGCTGCGTGTTTGCTGTTTTAAAAGACGTCTAGAGTCTTAAGGCAACAGAACACACCGAAAAGAACCTAACTACAACATCCGCATGTTGGAGGGGAAACCCACCTCCCGAACCCTCCCCGCACGGCATTGCTACATATTACCTGCTACTTTTGCTTTTACAAATGTTTGTATGCATGCAATTACACACAATAATCAGTTAATTAGTAACAGTTAGTTACTCCTTACAGACATTGGATGCGAAACCCCCAAACAAGAAAAGTCAGAAGATTGTGCATATTATATAAGATGGCACACATCTTGATAGATATGTAGATATTTTAATACACCAAACACACTACAAAGGCAAATATATAACTCAACTGTGTCATATTCAGTGAACCAATTTTAACATACATCTGACAATTTTTTTTTAAATTGCGGCTAAGAATGTTTCCTTAAACTTCCAGTGATCCTTACGATAAGATTGTCTTAGCAAATTACGCGTTTAATGTCATGCGTAACGCCCTCCTAAATGTTACACCAACCCCTAACTCAATTGCATCTGACCGATGCATTTGTAATCTGATATGCGTGCTTGTTCCGTCAAAGCGCTTATTACACGCACGTGCCTAACCGACGACAGTTCAATATCACATTCGACGCTCTTGTCTGGCGATTAAAACAAACCTGTCACATTTGTTTCGTTGATGTCGGTATTTTATCTTCAAATTGTACATAAATCCGTACAGCATTTTCATTGCTTTACCGCCCTTAGGAAAATATACCATCGTATTCCATGTTAAAATACCATATTGTTTTGCGAAAGGTAAACCATGGTATACCATGCAATTAAAATACACAACATATAAAAAAGCATGGTCTACCACAGTTTACCACATAATGTCATCGTATACCACGGTATTACATGCAATATCATGTAATATCATGGTATACCATGCATTCCTACTCCGACTGAGTGTCAACATTTATCAGGCTACAAAATATATCTACATAAGACAACTCCGCTAGGTTTTGTACGAAATCTGCCTAGGATCAAACGTATTTGCTCTTTCACCGCTACTGTAAGTTTGTCATTGCATGTTAAAATAAGTGCAAATTTGCTATATACTAAAGAGTAGCATGTCTTCCTCTTAGGTTATAATAACTTCTTAAATATAAGGCAAAAGCAGAAATTATTCATCGTGAGCAATCACGCAAATGTTGACAGCCTGTACATGCAATTGTATTGACACAATGTGATCCTGTACAATATATATCTCTCAACTGGCAATATGTATGACATATTCATTCAAACGGTTCATATAAATCAGGAATACCCATACTTCTTGATTGGTGCTGGTTTGCACAAATGATAAATTACACAGCCTTTACATCTTTACGACTACATTTCATAGCCATAGCACCTAACTGGTTGGCACATCTTGTTTTTAATACATACCATTAATCATGGTCCATAAAAGGTGGCCAAATTATTGTAGGCCCTACTTGACCTTAGTTTCAGCCAACTCTCTGCGTACCCCCCCCCCCCCCGGAAAACCTCTCGCTTATCCAGGGCTACGCGTACTCCAGGTTGGGAACCCCTGGTTCACAACATAAAGCCAAAACGTTACCAGTTTGGTATTTCTACTCAAGAATAATGTGCACTACCAACGAACTTCCGAGTCCTTACTGCGTCTAGCTGACGCCATCTTAGTATACGGAGTGTCACTGAAGTGATGCATTGTGGGATTGAAATTAACTATCCCCTTTCCCCGAGTTCATATTTGCATACCGACAACAACTGAATGTAACGTCAGTCGCGTGTCCGCATGTGTCCGACTTTATTCATAAGATGATGACGCAATATCAAGTAGGCGTCGCATTATAAATACTCGCATACGAAAGAAAAATGGCGCTATACACGATTTCTAAACTTGTCTCGGCAGTATCAGAACCACTCCACTGTGTATCGCATTGAACAAAATCACGGGACACAGGTGTTGCTCAGTCTTCAGTGTTACGCGACAAAAGTAAATGCGAGCGTATCGTGTCCTGCATGGCTCAAACACAACCTGTCATCGATCTAGTTTAAGCAACGTCTTGACCATTTCCCCGATAAAGCTACTGGACTGAATATTCAAACAATATGCGCAACTGTAAATACACTGGCTCATACAACTAATTCCTGCATTACATATATTTATTGCACGGTGTGCCGTGCATTAACCTATATAATTATACACAAGTCCGCATATGGATAGTAACCAACACAGACTGTGTGTATGGTGTGTGTCCTCGTTCTGAATGTACAGAGTCCGGTGATTAAAAATGATGATTTATTAAAAAAATGCACTGTTTTTCAAATCACTAACATGAATGCTTACATATGATAACCCAACAACTATATCGGTCTGTTATTAACGAAGTCCCCGGTTGGCGGGATCTACTCCGGTGTCCTCGGTTGGCACCATATACGTGTGTGTGTGTGCGTGCGTGCGTGCGTGCGTGCGTGCGTGCGTGCGTGCGTGCGTGCGTGCGTGCGTGCGTGCGTGTCAGTACATCAATGGTTATGATGAATAATGTGTTTCATAATCAAAGTTACAGCATTTTTTATTTAATTGATGTAGGAACATGTATGCATGCAATCACCCTTACACTCACAATGTAATGTTTGTGCTAGAATATTAAAGAGAATATCAAGGAGAATGTAAGTCTTCTTACAAGTGTGTACTCAGGTGTCTGTGTCACTGTCACCATTAACAGCTACTGTTGGTGCAGGCTCAGGTCACCACCTTGGACTTGACTTGCTGATGTTTTCAAGCTGGTATAGGTGGCTGACTTTGCTTTTCTGATCAACTGCTTTGAGTAAGTCTGATTGTGGCACACCTTCCCTGAAGCAAACATGCTCGTTTTTTCAACAAGCTGGGATTCCAGTGTCGATTCCGAGAGCATTGGTCGGAATTCTGTTTTATTCTTGCGCATGCAGCTGAATACTCTTTCACTGTCTGCGTTACTGTGAGGGATAACCAATATCCCCTTCACAACAGCACCTAGCTCCTTGAACTTGTGCTTGTCGTTACTGTATCGCAGTTGTCGCATGGTGCCATGCGACATCTGCACGTTCACATGACAATATGCACCCTGGTAGTAGTTCAACTTGGTATCTCAAGAATTCCAGCTGCACAACATCCTTGTTAGTTTTCAAAGCTGGAAACCTGTCAATGAAGAACTCAACAGATTCAAATTTCACCTCCTGTCTCTTGCTGATGTTTGTTGCTTTCGCATGCTCCAGGACATGACTTCAGCAAGAACTTTGCAATGATGTACTCACATGCTCTGCAGAAGTATTTTCTCACTGCCTTGTAGAAAGTGTCTTTCTGTGCATGTGACAACTTGTGGACGTCAAGGTAATGTTTGGTGGCTGCTCCAATCACCAAGTCCTGTTTGTCTTTCTGGAACTTCCTGTTCTTAAACTCAATACGAAGATAATCGCATTCACTCATAGACTTAGGTGTTAGGAACCTGATGTACAGCTAAGTCAGCAATTTCAACAGCTCATTTTTCAACAGATGAAGTAGCAGACTCACTGAATTGAAGACTGGTATGGTAGATTTCAGAAACAGACAGTACAGTTTTGTGTTAGGGTCCAGTAAGCAAGCATGGATCCATTCGATTCTCGTCTTTGGCTTCAATGGCTTCATTGATGGTGTCTTTGGGTCTGCAATATTTGCCTGTGCTGATGATGTGTTCGGTGTCTTTGATCCTGACTTGTCTTTGTTGCTTCTTTCGTCTTTGTGCATGTTTTCGACTTTGGTGAGCTTGGTTTCGGCATATGTTGTGATTTTTTTAAGTGCAGTCCACTGTTTCAATAACCAGCCCAGACATGTACCAAGACAAGCAGTGAGTGCTGACATGTTTCAGGATCTTTTGAATTGGTGCATCACAAAGAAGCTGGCATTTCTTCAGTTCCTGGTGATGTTTTGTCCTATTTTCCAAGTAGTAGTAGATGTCATCTAGCAAGTCTTCAATGTCTACTGATAGCTGGCTGGCTGCCCGTTGAGCTGCTAGGTGGATCAGATGACATGGACAGCAACGTTTGGACATTTCTTGATAACGTGGGCAACAACACCCTTGTGCACACCCATCTTTACAGATGCATTATCTGAGCAGAACCCAATACCGTTCTCCCACAGAATGACATGTTTCATCAGTTCATTGTCCATTACTTTGAATATGTTTTCGCCATTTGACCCCTCAAGTACAACAGCATTGTCACAATTTTACCCATTTCAGCATTGAAGTATTGCACCATAATTGGGTACAATGAACAGTCAGAGTTCCGATCGTTGCTGCCATCGGTTGCTACAGAGTAGACTAGCTGTAAGAGCAAGTGCTGTCTGTTCTTGCGTGTTTTCTGCTAAACACTTGATGATAGCGGTGGTCTTAGTCCACCCACAGCCATATTTTGCCGCAACCTTCGAATCTCCAAACATTTGTTTAAGCAAAGGCCTTGCATGGTCACACACTGCTACAGGAAGGTTATGCTCTATCAAAAAGTGAGTAAACAGCATTTCAGCTTTTGTTACCTCTGTGTCAGAATCAGTGGTGACAAACGATGTCATCGGCGAAGTCGTCTGAACGGTCTGTGGAATCTTCCTGTGCAGCTTCGTCTCGATTGGTTTGTTCAGATCGTCCCGTCCGCCGCATTTTAACGGACATGTGTTTTTTGCACAAAGTGCAAAAAGCATGGAAATTATAAATTTTAGATAGAATGGCCATTCCTTGGAATACTCAACCCGAAATTGTTGCTAATATACTCGACGCTTTTTCTTAGGTGCGCCGTCTTTTATATCCGACGATATTGATGAGGCAACGCACTTGTTTGACATTTTT
The DNA here is from genome assembly GCA_033239005.1 of Lamellibrachia satsuma. Lineage (NCBI taxonomy): Eukaryota > Metazoa > Annelida > Polychaeta > Sabellida > Siboglinidae > Lamellibrachia > Lamellibrachia satsuma. The sequence continues at coordinate 1,847,322 of BSQZ01000068.1, read as the reverse complement.
CTTTTGGCGTTTCCAATATGGCGAACTCGATTACAGGCGATACATTAACCCCCCTCTACGGTGAATTGCTTGACAGTCAAACTGACCCTGCATACCTCGAGATCGCTGATTGGTGGAGCAAATTTTATCCTACCATTGACAACAGAGATAACAAATCAACTGGGTTGTTGAGGCAAAGCATTTGAACAAGGAAGCATAGTCACTCGCGCAGCACCCTCTGTTATTCTGGTGTGACGTAATTACACTGTATACGCTACCAGTTCAAAATCAAAATGACATATCGTTGAATGACTCTGCTTCCTTATTTAAATGCTTTGTTGAGGTCATGCAGGCAACATTTTGATTATGTATGCATCTAAAAGACAACCAGCGTGCCTATAACATATAAGGTAAAAGGGTTAATTAGAAATCTGTAGAAATTAATAGTTAGACCACATTTAGTATACAAGCTTGGAGACCATATCGTTAGAAGGATATTAATATGCTAGAACGTGTAGACGAGAGCAACTAAAATAATTCCAGAACTGAGACCTTAGTCATGAAGAAAGCCTAAAGGAATGTTGTTTAACAACCCAAGAAGCAAGGAGGTTCAAAGGAGATCAAATTAAAGTGTCTTAAGATGGGTACGAAAATATTTATAGAAATATTTTTCCAAATTAAGCAAGACAGTAGAACTAGAGGTAACAAAGTAACATTCGTGAAGTTTCTGAAGGATCAGTGTAGATTGTATATCAGAGTACTGATTCTCAGAGGATAATAAATGAATGGAACACATTATCTAGATTGTGCAAACGCTAGCAGCGTGAATATGTTTAAAAACAAAATTGAGAAATAACTAAGAAAGGCGGGTTACACATAGATAATAAATTGTTGGACTCTCGGTAAGTTTATGGCTTCCTTGGCCAATTGCCATCTTGCCTTTTGTCTTGGATGGTAATCTTGTTAAATCTTGTTAATCTTTGAGGACTTTACAGGTGGCTGGCTTACCTATTTAAATTTTATTTCCAGCTTCCTACATTGACGAATACTAAACTTACAACCCAAGGTATTTTTTACTGAATTTTCACTGAGGCAATGTCCCGAAATGGCACTCTCAATGGTAAAAAGGGCACAATTTTAACTACATATTTGTAAAGGGAAAATTTCTTGAAAGAACCATGCATATGGGCTAAAAATGGTTTCATGAGAAAACAACTGCGTTAAAATTTCACAGCAATCCGTTGAGAGGAAGTGACCACTCACGTGACACAAAGGGTATCATCCCAGTAGCATCCTTTTCTCTACAACATTAAATATGAACTAGAACGACTTACATTGCAATGTTGGTTTTTGGCGAACGAATGGAAAATTAATACCATAAAAGTAAGAAATTACAACTGCTTTGCAGTGGTTATAGAAAAACAAAAACAAAATTTTTGCCACTTTGTGTCTTTCTTGAATGCATAGGGCTTTATTAGCTGTGTTATCAAGTTATCAGTCAGACTTTTTTGGCATAGTAACATGGCATGTTGACATTGAGAACAGTAAATTTATGCCCTGGTGATGCATGATGCAATATGCTGGTTGTTTGTATGAAAGTGCATGTAGGTAATTGTGCAGGTCTAAAAAATATTGCGATATTGGACTTGGAACCAATTCAATGATTTAAGAAGAGGTACCAAGTGAGAGAAACGAGGAGACCAGTAAACTACCCTTGCCAAACAATTTTGCATACGTTGAAGTTTCAAGATGTGATAAAGGGATATTGTAAAACATACATTTTAACTTATAATTAACAATCATCAAGTGTGATCCAATTTGAAGAACACAAGAACATTAATTAGGTAGCCATGACTATCGTCAATGACAATAATGACCATCGGCGATGCATTCATTGAGCGATAATTGGGCAATAGCCAATAGTCATGCATATTACATTTTGATTCAAAGTTTGTTTACTTAGTATTGCCAAAGTGTCTTCAATAATAAATGATACAACATGTACTGATTACGTAAGACTGTCAATTCAATGTGTGTATCAGCACTGTGTATTGCGATATTTCGTGCATAAAGAAGATGACAGCAACTTTAAAAACGCTCCCGTGAATGCTATTTTGGAAACCTGCTGATCAATTTCCCGCACTGGCATAAATGAATGCATAGTAAAGCTGATATAATTTATAGTAAAAATATGCTAATTAGAAAGTTTGTAATCGCTGATTGGCTGGCAATGCTTGGGACAGGTCAGTAGGGACTAGAAAACAAGGGCTGTAGCTAATATCATCAAGGAAAAATTGGACTTAAAACATTTTGTATGGGAAAGCAAGGAGGGCGTAATTATTGACTGACACATCGTAGTAGCATAATGGAGGGCCAAATATCATAATGGTTACGCCCAAATCGTAATGTTTGGCATCTCTTAAAATAGTAAATTAAGCATCATTTCCTGGTTGTTAGTGATAACAGAAATGTCAATAGATACACGTATCATGCTTGAGACGTGATGTTTTATGTATTGTTGACAAAACATAACAGCCATTGCCAGTATTGACATGTCCCCTTAATTTGCTGCCACAATGGCCCTTGAATCTGTATTTGTAACGTTTTGTCGTCTACGATATCAGGTTACACCAGCCATCTGACAAACACGCGGCAGGGCGTGTTTATGATCATTTTGATTGGCCCATTATAAGTGGGGTCACCAGGTCACATCTACTTGCCGTTTCCGTTATAGTTTCAAATGCACATTGACAGTAAACTATGTCAGTGCTGATATTTGCTGGTTTAAGGACATGAATTCGTTAGGTAGATACAATACTGATGTGTACTGGAATCACAGTAACCAGACAATATGTTCAGCGTTCACAGCGAATGAACAAAGCTGGTCCGAAGATTGAAGCACACAATCAGGGTCATTACTATAGAAAGATTGTTTCTAAGAAATCAAGGGGATTTCTAAAAGGACTGTTTTTTAAAGGATGGGCTGACGAAATATGACATTAGTGCCGGTGATTATTTTTGGTGTTGACATTCAGTTCAATATTTCATAGCATGTTGAGTAAAAAAATGTAAAACCTACTGACATGCTAGCTGCCCCAGCTACCTTACAAGTGCTTAATCAATTCGATTTTTTTGCTAGTCTCATTTCAAATAAATTTTGCAAAAAAACAAACTTGACTAGTATCCACTGCAACATGCTAGCTTGTTTGTGCAACTTTTGTATGTAGTTTCTGTGAAAATTATCAGACAATTAAATTAGTTAATACTTGTTCAAGCAGTAACTGAAGTGAAAATAGAATTGCTGAAAAATCATGATTTTCTTCCTTGGTGAAATTTCATAACTTTGACATGCGATCAGTGAGAGGATGGAAGTCACGCCCATTATCAGCATTGACCCACACAGTGTTTACCATTTTGGATATCCGCTATTTTGATCCTTACTACGTTTAACGACTAAAGTCAATTATTTCAATGATTTAAAAACAAATATTTTTCATTAAATTTACTGCGAATGTTACATAAACTATTCACACACTACATATTTGGACACCAGTGAACTGGATTTGCAATAGGTTAAATCAGTTGAGGAAGCAGTTTAAACATGAAAAAAAATCAAAAGGGCATGATCTGAAAATAACTTAGGAGGATTGTATTGTTGTTGTTGTTGCTTATTGCACTCCTCTTTATCACTGCAGTCTGGGGAGAGGCTGGCACCGAGACTGGTCATCAAAATTTTTCCCCCTTCTTCTTTGTCAGTAGTCCCATTTCACTGCTGCCTCCACCAACTGTCTCCACTCCCCCATCCCTCACTCTCATTCTCCACTCCCCTCCCACTCCCGCCAAATCTATCTTCCCGGAGTCCTCCCATCTCAGTCTCCTTCTACCCTCCACTCTAAGCACATCCGCTCTCTTCGTTAACCATTCCCCTTCTATTATCTCCACATGTCCAGCCCATTTTAGCCAGCTTCTCACGAGCTTCCTCATGAGGCTCTCTCTCTCACAACTTGCTCCCTCAGCTCACCCATTCTTCGCTTGTCTATTCTTTTTACTCCTACAATTCTTCTCACCCAGTTGTGCTCGCAAACTTGCAGTTTCTCTTTTTGTCTCTAGGCCATGTAGGTATGCTTGAGCTAGGCATCTTTCCTTTTAGCTTCTGAGATATATGTATCTCCCATCACCACTTCCTGCATGCACTCGCCCCAGCTTGTATTTTCCTGTGAATTTCCGTCTCCATGCCGCCATCCCCCAAATCGCTCCAACCAGATATACAAAGCTGTCTCGTTGGTTCAGTTTCTTCCCATCCAGTCTTATGTCTAGATGTTTTTTCTGGTGCCTGATCCAAAGCACCTCCGTCTTCTCTAGATGTACTTTTAGTCCATGTCTGCCAAAGATTTCCTTCCACTCTACCAACCGTTCTTAAAGGTCTGCCCCACTGTCTGCTACTACTTCCAGGTCATCTGCGTATATTAACTTGCAGAGAATGTCCCTCGTACTCGCTTTCCTGCTGATCACCTCCGCTACTGCGATGAACAACAGTGAGCTTAGGGTACTCCCCTCTCTCAGGCCGACGTCCACCCTGAATTCTTCCAATATTCCCGGTCCGCACACTACTCCACCTTCTGTCTCTTTATGTGTGCCTTCGACCATCTTCACCTCCGCCTCTGTCGTATGTCTTTTCAAGGTCTATGAATCCCAGAGCCATATTCTCCTGTTTCACAGTTTTTTAGAGTGAACATCCCGTTCATTGTACCTGTTCCTCTTCTAAAAGCTTGTTGTTCTTCTCTCATTTCACACTCTTCTTTATCCTTCCATCCATAATTCTCTCTAACACATTCAGAACATGACTCAGCAATGTGATAACTGTGTATTTTCCAGGGTCATGAACATCCCACTTTCTGTTCCATACAGGGACTATCAATCCCGTCCGCCACTCCTCTGGGATCTCCCCCTCTCTCATGCAGGTATTTAACAATCGCCCACCTAACCCCAACACGTTCAGCCATCACCAGCATCTCCACTAGCACTTCATCAATACATGTCGCTCGGCCTCTCTTTATCTTCCTCATTGCTCTCTTGCATCCCCATCTCCTCCAATTTCACTTCTCCCTCTACTGCACTCGGTAGTTCTAGTTCGCTGTTTTCGCTTTGGCTTAGCAGTTACTTGAAATATTCCTCACAGACCTGTAATACACCTTTCCTGTCCATGACTAGCTTCCATTCTTGTCTTTGTTTACAGATCCAGTTTTTACATTCTTACTGTCCTCATCCCTCTCTCGTGCCTCATCCCTCTTGAATTGAACTTTTAATCATAGCTGAAAAACTAATTTTTAAAATATCTTGAATTTTTTACTAGTTTGTAACACTTCTGTGACGACCTTTTGAGAATTCTTCAAATGCAAATTTTCATTTCAGTATCTATATATAATACAATATCTCGAAAACTACTGAACCGATTTTCATAAATTTTTCACTGTGGTGTATTCATCTGACAAGGTTTATTCCCTGGAAATGTACCTCAACAACCGGCTAGGGGTAGGGCTATGGCTTGGATTAGAAATAGGTATTTGGTGAGGGAATCCTAACGCATTGGTTGAGCTAAATGTTGAATGAATAAACCTTATCTGATGAAGACTTTCCTTGTATTAACATTTACTTTAGTGTTCGTACATGAAGATGATAGCAGAAGATATTATCATAATATATAGACTAGACCAAAAAATAGATGCATTCATTGTGAGAAAAGTTTCCATTGTTTTCAAATTGTCTAGCCTATTCAATGAATTATATTTATAGATCACACAACTGGAAATAAATTTATTTGTAGTTAAAAACACTGTGAGATGTGTTTGCTTGAAAGCAGTCTGGTTCCCAAATCATTCGGAGAGGCATTCGACGCACTACAAGCAGGAAACGCATTCATGTGGATCCAACAGTGGCGCCACACTGTGGACTGGGCTTATACGATTGATTCTTCCTTGTCGTTCAAATTCGGTGACTTTTATGTGCTTTTTGAAGGTTCAAGAATTGTCAGTTAAAGATGTAACATACCGAATAGAATACAACGACTGGAAATAGGCTCGACCTATTTGTCAGACAGTGTATAACACCTGGGGCCTGTGATGGCATCAGCGACAGATTTGACTGGCCAACGATGTGGAGGGGGAATTGCAGAAATGTTGATGGTGGGCAAAATTACATCAAATACGGTGGTAACCAGAACAGATTTCTGTACCAACAGGTCTAGTAATCTGTAATAAAATCTAGGGTGCTCAGAATAACATATTACCATTAAAATCAAGTCTTTGCGGAGTACATTTTATTAAAACGCTATCTGGTCTAAATGGTTAACTATAGTAATTGTTGGTAAACATGGAATTTCTATTAGTGTTAAATAAAATTATAATCAAAATGTCCACAAATTCCACTACAACTGTAGTAGCATCACAAGTGGTAGAAACCAAGATCACCATTATTTCATATTTTATTTAAAATGTAAATGAGTGTAAACATGGTAGTTTGGCACAGACACACACACGCACACATGCGTGTGGGTGTACAAAAGTTTTGAAGCATTGGTGTAAAGTCAGCTTATAATATAATATTTAACAAAAAGCAATTGACAGCTACCATCAAAACATACCTTTATAAGGCAATCTCTTGTGTTCACCATCTTCATTGCTGTTGAAGACGTTGCCACCAGTGGTCGTTTATTGAATGAAAGAAAGAGGTGCTTGCACAGTTCATCTGGAATCTCAGCTTCCACATATATATCCATAAAGAGCTTGAAACCCTCATAGTCGATTGGCTGAAAACAAACACTAATATCGATCATCAAAAATTCCAACCCAATATATTGCCATATCATCAAAGTGAAACAAAAGTCATGGTTTTGGAGCCATTCACCTAAGAGTTAAAAATTAATAAAAACTAACCATTTGCAACTACAATCAAGAATATCACACTAACAGTTTTCTAAAAGTGGGAGATTCTGGCCAAATCTCACGCGCTCACACATACATGCACACAAAGGCACACGCACGCATGCACGCATGCACGCATGCACGCACGCACGCACGCACGCACGCACGCACGCACGCACGCACACTTCTTCCAGGTGGCATCACTTTTCTTTGTTCCACCAGATGGCACCACACAACACCATGTTGTAAACAAAAGCTTGCAAATGGTGTCCGGTGTCGTGTCTGAGTTGGAAACGTACACATTTTGCTCAACACATACATCTCGGTGGTTACCACATTTAAAACTAGTTATGAGTCAAACATTAGTTAGCAATGAAGGGAGGGAAATGATCAGCATGACATGTGCAGTATTTGTTCTAAAACAAGGACAAGTCATGCAGTCATAGTCAAACATGTGCTCTGCAAAAATTTTGCGAGGATACTTGATGTCACATCTCAAGACCCAAAGGAAGTGACCGATAAGAGATTGAAAGAAGAGATTGGGTTGGAATGACCAGCCTTTATAATGCATCCACATGTGACCAAAAGATGCCAGAACATTGCAAAGTTGATTGATATAGCCTTTTTTCATCATCGTAAATGCTGTTCACTAGGCTGGAGGCTTGCACATTTTGTCAATATCGTCAAAGTCAAGGACACTTTCAAACAGAATAACTATTAACTCCTGTATCACCTTCATTCCAGTCATACATATCTAGCTGTTTGCATATGCATCTTCAGTGACACTTGGCACAGTGACAAGTCTTCATAATGGTGGCCCATAATCTGGAGGCCATCTGAGAATGAGCCTAACAAATTACTTTCATAGGTCGCCCCCTACAACAAAGGTTTGACCTGCCAGAGTTGTTGCCTACTCTCGAGTGCCAAATAAACGTATAGGGTGGCAAATCGGTCAAAACAAATAGTAGCAAAGTGCGAAAAAGTCACTGGTATGTTTTTTTAGCACCAAAGCAATTTTTTACTCGCTGTTTATTTTGGGGTTTTTTTTCTGCTGAATATGCATAAACTTTATGCATATTCGCATCACCGCAGATATAGTAACCTCATTTTATATCTGCGAAAAACCGGGGAATTTGACGTTTTTAAATGGACATTAAAGTTTTATTGAATTGAATACGCAAGCCCGTTTCAGGGGAAACCATCGCAGCCAGTTACAACCGGTTTGAGGCGCTGCGCACGGTGGCCATTTACAGTCAGTTTACGTGGTGATAATGGCGTTTTAACTATTAACATACCACGTCGAACTCCCAAGAACTAAGAATTATGACCGATTCATCTAATCATAGAAATATAACGGTCTAACGCTTCCAGATCAAAATCTAGGATCCTCAGAAGCACAGGATCCCGCTAAATTCACGACTGTCATTCGAATGGATGAAAACTTAGCCGTCAGGAGCCACATGCAGCTCCAGTTGGGAGCAAGTGATTATAGCGTGAGCGGTAAACTGTTCCTTGGATGATTGATTAGCACTAGCAACTGGGAGTGAGATAATAGATAATAATAGTACAGTGCCAAATAAGGTGTGTATAGGGTGGCATTTTTATCAAATAAATATACGCGGATAGGGACGCTTATTCGGCACTCAAGAGTATGGTCTAAGGTTCCTTGGTCAGGTAGATACCATTTATGAAAATTAGTTTATTGGCTTGCAGGGCATGATAAGTAATGGCCACAGGGAGAAATATGTGTACAACAACTTAACCATATTTTGGGATTATGTATGCATTATACTATGCCATGTTCCATAAAACCTTATTCTATAAATATGCAAATGCATAATTATGTCCACAGAACTTGAATAAATATAATGTTGTATAATATTATAATTATATAATTAGCATGTATACATGAAAATGTAACATATTAGCTGACAAACCATGTCTACACTGGCACTCGTATACAAATACCCACTATTTAAAAAAAGGTAAGTTCTTATACAGCACAGTATCCAGTCCTAGGGACTGCTCAAAGCACTTTACACTTCATCCCCTGGCAGACCTGTTCATTTTAATGTCATCTCGACTTCTCTGGGAAGCATTCAGCCATGCTGCAATTATTGCGAGAAGACTATTCACTCAGATATCTACCTCTGTCTGTAGCTAGGTACTCATTTATACAACTGAGTGAACTGTAGTACAGTGGGATCAACAAAACTGCCAAAGGTTTGAAACGGCAGCAAGAGGATTCAAACCCAGGTTATCTCGATTGAGAGCCCGGCATTCTAACCACTACGCTACCATGCCCCACTTCAACATCTCTATCTTCTTCTCAATCTTACATATCAATCCTATTTTATTACCGGTACAAAATTATGTTTGATGAAGAATCGAGCTGCACATACTTTACAGGATTGAAGCAGTCCTTACCATTTTGATATGTGCACATGTCTGAGCATTCCAGATTTTGCTTGCAGAAACTGCATCTGCGTGTCTGGCATTTCAATGATACACAAGAGCAGCGCATCAACTCAGTACATGTCACAAGTGCTGGATCCTGGCTCAAAAGTTCTGGCTTTAGTTCACGATCAAGTCTCATCCAGCCAACAGGAAATGGTATGACTGGTTTAGCTATGTGTTCCTGCTGCTACACAGCGGTGAGGGTGCAGTACATCCTTTATGGGTGGCAAGTGTTCCATGCTGCTCTGTTTATGAGAGAAGGTGTGATAGCGTAGTTCATTAACATCCAGAGAGGAATCCTTGTCATATAAATTATGGACAATGAACTGTTCTAGTGAATCTTCAGCTTCCTTGTGTTAGAAATATTCCCAGATCAGAAAGGCCTGCTGGTGGACTTTGAGCATGCAGTGGCTTTTCCATGTCCACATATAATACTTGTTGTGTCACAGCCAGAAATGGTATGCAATGCTTGCAGACTTTGACAGTGTGGTTTATCAGCTATGCATGTACTGTGATGAATCTTGGCTTGCTGGTGATCCCTGCTAATATTCAAACTTCATCAAACAAACAAGATGCATAGTGAATAGCCTGGACACCTGGACATCACTATGCGACCTGATGACAATCTGTTGACATCCCCTATGTGCTGCATTCTCAGCATGCAGAATCATATTGGTGTTGGCCTCTTCATAGATAGCATACAGCTGTGACACATCACATTCAGTTGACATGCAAAATGCAGTCACCATCCTCAAATCTACCACCAACAATTATTGGTACTTATGGCTCCAAATCTAAGAGAGTGGCATCCTTGGGTCATCAATTTTCAGCATGATCACTTCTAATGTTGTTCTTCATGATCGTTCTGCTGCTTTTAAAGAGTCTGCAGAATCATAGCGATCAAATACAACATTCATGCACACAACATTTTCTCCAAGGTTACTGAAGATGGCATCTACAAACTTGTTTCCAAATTCTCCAAAGATGGATACCCCAGGTCTGACAAGAGTGTGAACCATAGCCACTGCATCATACATGTAGCAGCATATTCTTCTAGTATATGGGATAATGTTGCTTTATTCCCCTTCAGCAGTTGCCCACTGGCATCAACCATGGAACTGCCGACAGCTCATAGTTAAAGACATAATTCATGTTGACATGGCGAGTACAGGCTGCTACATGCAAACAGATCATGGTATGTGTTTGTAGAAACTGACTTCTATTGTTACCCATTGGGACCACATTCCTTGATGATGCAAATGCTTTGTTGTTGCTCCTTGGCAATCTTTCAAAGATGCTCATGACTTAATTCTTGATTTGCTGTTCCACAAACTCATCCATTAATTTTCTTCAAAATGTTTGTGCTGTGAGCAGGTAATAATGGACTGGAATGCAATGGATGTCTGTTTCACAACAAAGTTTCCTGCTTCCAAATTCTTTGTTCATGGATGGAGTAGTTGATGCCAGACTTTCTATATGAATCAGATCCCCACCTTGTGGTCCCCATCTTTGTGTAATTGGCATGATCATAATAGTGGGCCATGCAAGCACCTGACTGATGGTGTTGAGACAGAGTTTCTAATTCCCCCTGATTCTCAGCATGTACAAATGCAGTAAGAGTTGAACCAACTCCATGTACTGTTTCCAAAAAGTAAACTTTGGCTTCTCCTTCTTAGCTTTGTTAAACTTATGAAGTCTGTCTCGCAGCTGACTGTTGGCCTCGGCAACTTGATTCTCCTTTCTTTGAAGCAAATGCATCATAGATCTTTTGTGGAGCAGTTTTCACTGGTTGTACGATGTAATCATCAGTGAGCCAAGTACAAAATGCTTCCCAGTATAATCACCAGAATGCCTCGAGTGTGCGTCTATAGGCCCTCTCTGCTCAGTTATATACATTTACCGACATTTAAAACAGTGCAAAAACAGGTTTCATTTATACAAGAAACAGATAAATTTTGCATTTTTATTTGATATGCATACCCTCATAAATATCAGGGGTGAGAATGAGATTTAGCTAGTCATGGAAGGTAGCCATCGGACTACCAACCTTGCAAAGAGAAGTAGTCCCACAGCTTCTTAAGTAGCCCACTAGCTAATCAATATATTGATGACAGAAAGTAAATACTTTGAAGGTAGAATGACTTCAACAACAAATAAAAAATAAAAAACAAACAGTTTTGAGACATTTAGTTTAAAGACAGGATCAGTACAATGTAATACATAATGCTGAACAAAATACAGTACACAATTGTACACGTGACAGATTGTTTTGTTTTTATAACATGGTAAATCAACAAGGCAACAGTCTACGCATCACATGACATCAGGTCCTGCTGATTTTTCACAGGAACTGACTTTACCTCCATATATTACTAAAAAGGTGTCACGTGCACCAAGTGGATATATATATATATATGTGTGTATATAAGTGGGCGCCAGCCTAGAGAAAATTTAACCAGGTTCCCGATTAATTCACCAGAAGCGCTCCGCGCACAGTGTGAATACATGTATATATAAAAGTAGCGCCACACGGCGCAAAGACTATTAACATGCCCAGTTATTATTTCAGTGTAGAATGACCGTTCAGTTACATGTTGAGCGACGATGTGATTGATTAAAAATACAATGAATACTCCCTTGCTTCAGCTACGGTTTGGCAACATTTCTTGCAATGTCAAACGCGTTACAAACACACAATTTGTGGTTAACATAAATGCAATATAGCCAGGACAACATTTCTGAGATGTTTATTAACATTCCTTTTATTTTTGCTGCATCTGAAATATTGCAGCTCCGTAAATGCAGGCCACTGACACTGTAGCCAAAAATTTAAGTCGCCCGAAGTAATTTTTGTGCGCCATAGGTGGCCGCTAAATCTCATCCGTGAATATTGTGTGTAATTAGATCCAGTCTGGTTTATAAACGTTTTTGTTTATTTCCGTCATTGTAAAATTAAGACCTTAGGGGCAAGTAATATATATTAACCTCCAGTTATGTATAGTTTATCAAATGCAGCATTAAGAGAGCTTCAAAATGATGTACAATTTATCATTACGCAATAATTATGCCACACACAATCAGATTTTTTCTGTAGACTGCATGATATGATTTTCCAATTTTGTTGTCGAGATAATCAAGTTTTAAACAATACCATGATCAGCTGCCACTGGCATATTCTCATGCATTGGCTCATAATTTTTTAGTAGAGAATCACCCTTTTTGCTACCAGTTTCACTGCTGGTGTCATCAACACCATAATCTCTCCCATCTATAGCAGTTACTGGTGCAAAAATCTGGAATTCTCTCAGCCCAATCCTATGAAATTGTAAATTTGTAGATGCTTTTAAAAACAGGTTTTCACTGGACTATTTTAGTTAACTTAATGATATGTATTTTACATTATATTTCCTGAGTATATATGAGTCTCTGTTGGTGAGCTATTTTAGTAGAGCTATATGAGTAATTAGTTTGAATAATTTTGTTTAAGCTATCGTTACTTCATTTTAGAATACACTTTCATTTGTTATTATCTAGACTTAAACGGTACTATATTTACTTGTATATTTACATTTTAAATTAATAATAATAACATTAATAATTAACTTCCATGGCGCCTATATCCTCAGGAACCTGAGCTCAGAGGCGCAACAAAACAGAATCATTAAACATAACCACGAACAGGGACGCGCAAAAGTCAGTATCAGAACAATGGACAACCAAACATTTATGGTGGAAATGCAATTTGGAATAAATGTCTTGAGTTTTTTTCGGAAAATAGCAATAGTTTCAGATGTTTTTAAAGTGATAGGGAGTTCATTCCATACCCTAGGTGCAGCGACAGAGAAAGCACGTTTACCCAAGTTAAGTTTTGTTTTAGGTACAATAAGTTGTTGTGAAATTTATGATCTTAGCTGCTTAGGGATATTTCAAAGATGCAGGAGACTAACCAAGTAGGGTGGTTGTTGTGTAAATAGAGCACGATATGTAAGAGTGGACAGCTTAAACTCAATTCGATAAGAAACTGGAAGCCTGTGCAACTGTTTAAGTAGTGGCAGTGACGGTGAAAACCGAGGTGCCCTGAGAGCTACATGTGCCAGACATTTTTTTACTCGTTGGAGTTTAGCCAAGTCTCTTTTAGCAATGTTATTTAGTAGTGAATTACATTAGTCAAGGCGGCTACTAATTAATGCCATTGATATTGTTTTAGCAGTGACACCGAATTCGATGGAGATCACGAATATGATAGAAACAGGATTTACATACTTCAGAAATATGCTGGCGAAAGTTGAAGTCACTATCAAAGACAACACCAAAATGGCGAACAGTATCTGATGGGAATGTATCACTGCCAAGCAGTTTAACTGGAAAATGGTTGATGACTCTATTTCGTTGTTGTTTAGTGCCAATAATAATAAGGTCTGTTTTATTTATGATTCCGTCCATAACAAGATATCAGTAAGACAATCACGTAAAGTCAAAAGAGATTCTTATGCATTTGATTGTGAAAGTGATATCTAAACGTGTGTGTCTTCAGCATAAAGGTGATGACTGAGATTATGATTAGTAATGACTTGGCTGAGCGATGTAGTATATAAGCTGAACAGAACAGGGCCAAGGATGGATCCTTGCAGCACTCCAAATGGAAGGTGTTGTGGGCAAGATAATGTGCCAGATAAGTTAATACTTTGAAAGATAAAGTGTATATTTTATAAGGTTTATCGTGAATAAAACTTTTTACTAAATTATTATTACTATGAGCTGAGTTGGATTCCGATGGACTCCTGCCAAATTTTAAATTTTCCTATGAAAATCAATGCTTTGAATCAATTAATATATTAAAAGTTTATTCTTACATTTACTTAACATTTTAATAGCAAAACATTTAGCATTAAAATTAATATATTTAATATGAACTTAATAGTAAAACGTAAAACCGATGCCTTGGTATATCACACTGTATATTACAGACAAAAAGTAAATAAATGGCCCACCTCCTCTGGGTTGTACCTGCACAGTAGTCCACCTGCATTAAATTCTTCCATCACATCTTTTAATGTTTTGCTGGAGTCTGCAAGAAGAGAAAAACACAGTTCAGAATAGTACATATTTTTAATTTAATGATAGTTGAGTTATTGTTTGTAGTAGCTGTGTTCCATAATTATTCAAAAATAAAATAATCCTGTTCAATGTATACCAAAAAAGGGCTACTAAAATTAATAGCTTCCCTAAAATCAAGAAGCTTTTATTTAACAGATTTTATAAGATTACAATGTACTTATTTTTAGTTTAGAAGAAATTTAAAAGAAAATATTTCTAATGAGAAAAAAGGCACTATTTTGGGGTCTCTGCTACAACATTAGTGACAGGCTAGCTCCTTTCTTTTTCATTATGGGAATAAATGGTTCTGGGTGCTGGGCCACTACCAGGGTTAGAAATCAACTTTTCTGTCCAGTGGACCAACAGTGTAACATGGACTCAAGCAAGGCTGCCAAGAGTCAAGATGCCACCGGACCCACAACAGTATAAACACAAGCAGCGCAGATATTTATCTTGAAAAAGGGTGGCGTCTATGAGAGCAACGTCATTAGTCTTAATAGGAGTCTCTCATATCCAATTTGTACTTTCTCAAGCTAAATATTTGTGTGCGTGCGTGCGTGCGTGTGTGTGTATGTGTGTGTGTGTGTGTGTGTGCATGTGTGTGTCTTTGTGCATGTCTGTGTGTGCGTGTGTCAGCGCGCCACGCGCTCGCGGGTGCATGACTGGGCGTATGTGTTTTATACTTACACTTACACACACAAACTAATTATTATATTGTTATTATTCTATTCTACACAATTGGGTGAATAAATAAGTCTGTCTGTGTGCGTGTCTGTCTGCGTTTTATACTTACACTTACACAAACTAATTATTATATTATTATCCTATTCTACACAATTGGGTGAATAAACAAGACTGCCCGCCCGCCCGCCCGCCGATGTTTTCAGAAGATGAGTGCAAATTGAAATAATGTCAATGAATTTCACTTCTAAACACTGTGTGATTTACACCATTTTAGCATCGGATATCAAGGTCAAAGATAGGTGATTGAAGTCAGTGATTTTTTTTGCTCATTTGCATACTGAGTTCGAAATTAGCAGCGGTCCGGAGGTCTGTGGGCCCCTAGATTCGCTGCAGGACCCCAAAAAGTTCCATATCTACGGGCCAGGTTGCCTCATAAAAATTTACCCAAATATGCAGTTCAATTACGGTGCTGTTTTCATTACAGCCCCTGGGAATTTAGCCTTCAACCCATGAACTTGTCAGTCACATTTTTTCGCGAGATCATAGAAAATGCGCCAATATAAACATAGGAACATGTGTGACTGTGCATGATCCATTCATGTCAATACTCCAAGCAGTATTTGTACTGAACGAAGGTACGTATTATTAAACTGTTTCATTTGACAATAATGAACGCAGTCTTATTATGGTTGCATTTTATTCATTGAATGACGATTATGACGAAATTGGTGGATGTATTACTTTTTCATCTGCAATAGTTAGTGGTGACCTACTACACCATACTGCAATAGGAAAACAAAAATATTCTAGTAATTTAAATAAATTTGGTGGGGCCATTTCCCCATAGGATGGGTCACTTTTCAATAGGGGAAAGTCTGCGGTAAAGTGACCCACAGGTCGATATACTAAATGGTATTTTGACCCATGGGTCGTTTTACCCCCTAAAATTAAGATAATATAATGCTTAATAAAAGTTGGTGGTGGAATGCGAGAAGCTTCTTGTAATGTTGTGGAAAATGTCAAGGGAAATAAGTGTTGTCTGGTACCCATCATTGTAATATTGTCTACAACTTCCTAAAACATCTTATTTGTTGTAGTTCTGAAGGATAATGATATCATATTACTTTGTAAGTCCTCATCCCGGTGTCAGATGGTATTTTGACCCACATAGTAAAACGACCAGGGGGTCAATATACCATAACGGTAAAATGAGAATGGGAATGTGATCCCTCTGTTTTTTAGTTAATCTTGTGTTTTCTTCATATCCACATGGCATAGTATATTGACCCGGGTCATATTAAAAAAAAAAATCAACCTATCAATATAATGAAAACATTGTCTTATGATTTCCTTCATTAATAATAATAATATTGTATTAATTCAAACACAGACTACACTTTGAAATGAATACACAATTAAAAATCATTGTCATAACAAAGATATATTACTACAGATACTTGGTTGAACTGTTGTTGTTGCCTAAGTTAAACTCTTAAAACATGCTC
Source organism: Lamellibrachia satsuma (assembly GCA_033239005.1). Lineage (NCBI taxonomy): Eukaryota > Metazoa > Annelida > Polychaeta > Sabellida > Siboglinidae > Lamellibrachia > Lamellibrachia satsuma. Next base: position 1,830,680 of record BSQZ01000068.1, on the reverse strand, counting down.
AAAATTATTTTCAGTGTTCTTGGTGTACATAATTGTTTATTTTAATATGTAAATTGAAAAGTAATGTGAACACATTGGTTGGAAAATGCTTAATCCCAATAATAAACAATATGTTTATTAAAGTCACTTATCATTAAACAACAAATGAAATTTATGGATGTATTACCTTTTCATCTGAAATTGTTAGGGGTGACGTTGATGACGTTGCAATATGAAAACTGAAGTATTTTAGTATTTCAAATGGATAGTTTTCTTACATGATGGGTCATTTTTCTCATAGGGGAAAACGTGATAAAGTGACATGGGTACTATACTAGTATTTTGACCAAGGTAGACCTCACGGGGTCAAAATACCATATGACACCGGCCTTGCCGCACTACAGTGAATGTCAATGCCATCGACAAACTGGAGCCATATATTAACATTCCTCATACAAATGTTATATATCCAATTCCCAATTTTATAACAAATTCATCAAATGGCTTTGTAATGGCTTCCAAAACATTTATATTAGTGAACTAAATCTTACAAATAATGAATAATCCCCATTGTTCCTATACATTATGAGAGAGCACCTGGTATCACAATTACCTTACACAACTAAAAATGTACAAAGTTAGTGCATGCCCCACTAAATAATGCGCCTGGTACATCAGTAAAATTGTATACACTTCCATGTGCACAATCAGTGCAATATAATAATTGTCCAAAATGGCCCACTTCTACAGCTAAATGGGTCAGTGGCCCATTTGGTCAAGATCCTAGATTGGACCCTGTATCTATAGCAAAATTAGATTTAAGAATTCAGAGTCTAAAAAGGTTAATAAATGAAAGCATGTAGAAATCCACTTCAGAGATCACCTGTCTACTTTTGTACTCACATGATAAATACTCCTGTAATTGGTGGAACTCTGCCGGGCTCATCTTTTGCCATTGGAATGGCATCATGTCGTCATTAAGTTACTAAGCTATGGTCACTGCTACAATCCGTTGAGCATGGAAGTTTGTGCACTTCCAATACTATTTCAGGTCTACAGCACTGATGATAACAATGTGTTGTTCACAACAGTCTGCAGACAGGTGCCCAGATTCAATCACATTGCAGTCTATCCAAGAAGTCTCAACTGAAACAAACAAGGAATGATTCAGAAAACAGCCAATTCAGGTTAATGTCTTCAATCCCTGATTAACGGCCTCCCTGATCAATGACCACCCTCCTTTCCCTAAACTACTGTGCTCATCAACAAAGTATCAAGGCTGGATGCAGTCCCATTATTGCAACTGTGCAACATTTGTAAATGAGGTAGGAATGAGTAACATTATTTATGAATATAACTGGGTTTTTTTATTAAATAGCATCATTGCATTAAATGTTTTATTTCTTCACTTATAAGCTGTAAGCATTCGTGGCATGCCACTTGATAAAGAAGCTTCCAAATGTCAGTTACTTTGGTAAGACAGTGAGAAATTGATCATTCAGTCCTGGTCCCTTTCATTTTTTAGTGCATTATAACAAATATGTATACTTTACTTTAATTGTTTAACAATGTTCATTCAGATAGATTACATATGATATGCTATACTATGTTATTTGTGTGCATTGAATTGCCTGTTAAGACTTAAAAGAAAAGAATAAATTATTGAATGTGGCCTGTGTGATATAAGCACATGGTGATATCCTAAACACTTTTATATTTTGTCCAAATTATGACATGTATTAAACAGGGTTTTGGGGTGCTGCCTAGTGGTAGTCCCGATGTGTCCTGGGCAGTCGCGTCCCAACAGGACGGCTCAGGAGCTTCGGTCCACTTGCAGCGCCCAACTCGTGCGTTTACCTCCTAGAAGTCATGTGGGCACCATGGCGGGTAAACCCTGGTAAACGACCTCGACTGGCCGGCTAAACAACGCACGGGGAGCTGACTGGGGACTTCCAGTCAGCAAGGGACGCTTTCCCTTTTGTGCCTGAAGACTACTCGGCGGATCTGTCGAAAATGACAGCAAGGCGAGGAGCAATGTCAGTGGCAGACGGTAAAGGACGGAACTGAAGGCGCATATAGCAGTCCCCGACCAGCCACAAACTTCCTATAGCAATGGAAGGAAAATAGAGTCTATCGTACTGAGCAGCAGCGGTACAATTAGTGGATGAGCCAACGGTAGACCTATGTATACTCTAGTCTCACGCATAGTCTAGGGCATTGTGGAAACCCCATACATGGCTTGGACACTGCGCTAGAGAAGGCAACGGGAGACCACTCTAGTACAACATCCCAAGACAACAACCATGGTAGCAAAGAAAGGAGAAATCGATATAGGGCTGGAAAATGAGACCCCCAGGATGGAAGGCTCTAATTTAGATACTGGGGAAGGGCGAACTACTGTTGCAAGTACATGCAGCAAAAATGAAGCCGGTGTGCTAAAACCGCAAGGAGGGACATTGGCCGATGACGCTACAACGGAAAGAACAGTGGTTAGCCATAGAAATCTGAGAGAAGTGATGAGAAATGGGACCTGGAATGTGAGGAGCATGAACCAGGGAAAACTGGACATTGTGAAAAAAGAGAGATGGAAAGGACTGGTGTACATATGATGGGGGTGAGCGAAATGAAGTGGACGGGGAGGGGACACTTCAAGTCGGATGACTACGAGGTTTACTACTGTGGACAAGATACTCGGAGGCGGAATGGGGTAGCTTTCATTTGCACGGACGAACTGAAGCGATGTGTACTGGGCTTCAACATGATCAGTGACAGGGTAATAACGATACGATTACAATGCAAACCAGTAAATATGACTGTGATCCAAATATATGCGCCAACATCAACGGCAGAAGATGAAGAGATAGAACATTTCTATGAGATGGTGCAGAAAGTGGTGGATGAAACACAAAAGGGGATATGCTGCACGTGATTGGGGATTGGAATGCTAAAGTAGGTGACGAAGAGACAACCAGCACAACCGGGAGATTCGGATTAGGAGAACGAAATGAACGAGGAGATCAGCTTGTGGAATTCTGCAACCTGAATGGCTTTGTGATCATGAACACGTTTTTCAAGTTACATGCAAGGAGGCTGTATACTTGGAGATCGCCGGATAAAGTCACCAGGAATCAAATTGATTACATAATGTGTACAACGAGATGGAGAAGTTCGGTAAGGAGGGTAACAACTCTGCCTGGAGCCGACTGCGGAACCGACCATAACTTGCTCATAGCAGACGTCAAGATCAAACTCAAACGGATCAAAAGGACAAAACAACCGGCGAAATCTGATGTGGAAAACATCGGAGATGAGTATACTGTGGAAGTAAAGCACAGGTTCAGTGGACTCCAACTGGTGGACAGAGAACCTGACGAACTATGGAATGACATTAAAGAAATAGTAAAAGACACAGCAGACAAAAAGGTGCCAAAAGCCAAGAGGAAGAAAGTCACAAAATGGCTATCCGATGAAGCAATGAAAATCGCAGATGAACGAAGAAAAGCGAGAAATAAAGGAGACGATGAAAAATATAGAATATTGAATGCGGCTTTCCAGAGGAGAGCAAGGAAGGACAAAGAAATGAGCATACAAGAGAAATGCAGACAAATAGAAGAAAGTAACAGGATGGGGAGAACAAGAGATCTCTTCAAGGAAATTAGACACATCACAGGGTCTCTCAATGCAAGATGTGAAGCCATAAAATCGAGCCCTGGAAAGGTAGTCACAGAAGACAAAGAGGTAAAAGAAAGATGGCAGCAGTATACGGAAGGACTATACAGAAGAGATCCTAACGTAAATGACACCTTCATTGAGACTGTATATGAGGACGAACCAGAAGTGTTGGAGTCAGAGATAAAGGACGCACTACGACACATATCAAATAGGAAAGCAGCTGGAACTGATGACATCCCGATAGAACTACTAAAAGCAGGAGGAGAGGAAGCGGTAAAAGTCTTGACCAACATGTGCAACTGTGTATGGAAGAAGAAGGAATGGCCATCAGATTGGAAAAAATCAGTGTTTGTCCCGATCTACAAGAAAGGAGACAAGAAGGAATGTGAAAATTATCGCACAATTGCCTTGATCTCACACGCAAGCAAGGTACTCTTGCGAGTACTACAGAAAAGGTTGGAGGTGTTCCTGATACCAGAACTTCCGATCGAGCAAGCCGGTTTCAGAAGAGGAAGAGGAACGAGGGACCACATTGCAAATCTGAGATGGATGATGGAAAGAGCCAGAGAACATCAGCGAGACCTGTATATGTGCTTCATAGACTACAAGAAGGCTTTCGACTGTGTAGACCATGAGAGAATGTGGATCATCCTGAAGGATATGGGGGTACCTATACATTTAGTAGTGCTACTGAGAAACCTGTATGCAAACCAGAAAGCGACAGTCAGAACAGAGTTCGGAGAGACGGAACAGTTCGATATCGGGAAAGGTGTGAGACAGGGATGCATCCTGTCTCCTTTGCTATTCAACATATACGCAGAGAATATAATGAGAGATGCCTTGGACAAATGGGAAGGCGGGGTCGGCATAGGAGGAAGGGTGATAACGAATCTGAGATACGCAGATGACACAACTCTAATCGCAGGAACAAAGGAGGAACTGACAGAAATCATGGAAAGAGTAAGGAAAACAAGCGAGAAAGCAGGCCTATATCTGAATGTTTTAAAGACGAAGGTCATGACTACTGGAGATATTGGAGAGGTGTCAGTGGACGGAAAAACCGTGGAGGTGGTAACAAACTTTGTATTTCTAGGAGCATTGATCAGCAAAGATGGACGATGCGACAAAGAGATACGCAGAAGAATTGCAATGGGCAAAGCCGCAATGGGAGGACTAACAACAGTATGGAAAGACAGAGGGATTACGCTTCAGACTAAAGTGAAACTGGTGAAGGCCTTGGTATTCCCAATTGTATTGTATGGAGCGGAGACTTGGACGATGAGAAAAACCGAGAGGAAGAAAATTGACGCATTTGAGCTGTGGTGCTGGAGACGAGTGATGAGAGTGTCATGGATGGAGAGAAAAACAAACGTATGGGTGCTCAAAAACGTCAAACCAAAATGGACACTGGAATCAAGGGTGATAAAGGCGGCATTAAGCTATTTTGGACATGTGGTGAGAAAAGAACGTGGAATGGAGAATGATGTGATGCTTGGGGGAATGAGAGGGAAAAGAAGGCGAGGGAGACCAAGAACAAAATGGCTAGACACTATCAAAGACGTAAAGGGACCCTCTATTAACATTATGAGACGGGACGCCAGAGAGCGAGTGGAATGGAGAGGAGCTACCGCGGCTGTCGCCAGGGGTCGGACACGACTCGACGGCACAAGGTGACAAGGTGATTAAACACTAATACATACAAACATAAAACTAGATATAATGAAGATTTATTGATGGGCATTGTTTCAATAGATATTGAATGGATTAAATGTGTCATTGTGGCATGCAGCACATGGCTTGTGGTGGGTGATAAAAGGTTTTGTTTTTAGGTAACAAATAACACAGGTAATGTACACGAGGATCAACATGGAAATAAGTACATACACTTTTTGTATTATCCTAATTTTATAATCATTAAACAGTTCTGGCTACAGAGGCAGACACCCTAGCTCAACAACACTACATTAAAATGTAATTCAGTGTCTTTTATGTAGTATTTTACAAAATATATTACTTCAATAAAATTCCAACAATATTGGTGTTTGTCACAATGTTTTTCAGTATCTTCCACTTTCTTCCGGTTTTTCCTGGAAGAAACCCCTTTTTTCGGGCATCCCAGAAGAAATAGGTTTATCCTGGAAGAAACCAAACCCTGCTGTGAATAGAGCATACTATTTATTCTCTCATTTGTTACTTTGTAACTGCTTTTATAGCTTTTGCTTCCTTTTGCATATAGTGCTATATTTTTTTTCCATTTTAACACAAAGTCAACGAGACAATCATTAGAACTTATACAATTTGTTGTTAATTAATATCATATAATATATTACGCCAAAAACTATAATATTATATACAGTTCAATAATTTAAATAAATTAAATTACTATACCTTGTTTCTATATTTCAGATTTTTATGCGTTCCCTCATCAGGGAAATTCTCCCCAGATTTTTTTATTAAATACAAAGCAATTACAGTGATACGAGATTATTGTGTTGAAAAAACTACAGAACCACCTGCATATGGTCTTTGATCTATACAGTGTTTTTCGTCAGATCATTTTGAATGTGATGCATGGTCTTTTATTCATACCTACTCACTGTATGAAACAAACAAAGCATTGTGCTTCAACAGTAACTAGTTAAACTTAGCATCCCTTGATGACAAGTACAGGAATAACAAACCCTTAAAGTGAAGGCTAATCCATTACTAGCTAGAACTGAGATCTTGTGATATCAGTCACAGAAATTACCAGGCCGAATTCTCTGACAGCCGAAATCACCACCACCCGTCAGACCTACTCCTGCTATTGCGATGTTTACTTTCTGACCTAACCATGAAAACGACCATATAGAACTGCCAAACTACTCATATATTTACCACACATTTAGCAAGACATGGAAGGTAGCCAGTCGTGCTACCAACCTTGCAAAGTGAAGTAGTCCGACAGCTTCTTAGGTAGCCCACTTGCTAATCAATACTTGATGACAGAATGTAAATATTCTGAAGATATAATGCATGAACAACACCAACAACAAATAAAAACATCAAAAACAAACAGTTTTGAAACATTTATTTTCAAGGCAGGATCAAATTCTTAGGACTAAGCTTAGCGGCTAAGTAAATTTTATTTAAAAACATGGCGCCATCAACAGCTCGGTCACTGACGCTAACAACAGGACGCCATGTATTACTAGGTGCCCTATTGTTTGTTTAAACACCAATGAACACTTGTAGGAATAGCAGGCCCTAGAGGTGGCAAAATGTTGCAAAATAAGTGGCATAATGAACAAAATTCAATAAATCTCTGATACGTAGCATGTGTGGTTATATAATATAAGCTCCTCAAAATAAACCGTGGAGCCTCGGGTGGATAACTCGTGTTCGATCCTAAATAGCAAATATTTAACGAGTTGTCATGTTAGCAAATAATGTATCGTGCCAACACTAATACTTATTGATATATAACAAAACCAACTAGCAAACATCGATCGATCTGATGTACGAATAATTTTGCCGCAATCGAGCAAGCTAAATGCCTTAAGAAGTTAGGCGAAGTTACGGCTTACGAAAAAAACAACATCGGGAATTTCTGTGTGTTTGTGAGTGTGCATTTATTCAGAGTTTCAACTGAACAGCTCTCAAGAAATGTTTTTTATTGCAGGTCGACATGTGACATGGGAATGGTTTTGTGTGCATGTAATTACATACATCAATAATACAACCACCACATTACACATGATATACTTGCTCAATATGACATTTTCATTCTAGACAAGTGCCGAAATACCTTTATGGGCACTTGTCTAGAATCCAGGCCCACCTCGACTTCAACGTTATTAACATTCAATAAAACGTTATGTACAGTTAACCACGCACAAAGCCTACTGAACTATTAAACACGTAATGCATAAAACACACTTAATCACACTCTTCAAAGTTCAAATTCGCATATTTAACCTGCATTGAGCATCATATTGCTCCCTATATTCGCAAGATGACGACCCTTAAAGCAAGGCAAATATGTGAATTCAAGCATCGAAAAATGTGATTAAATGTTTTTTACACACATGGTTAATAATTTACAAGTCCCATAGTTCAGTGTGCATTCACTGTGCATGGCTACTATACATATTATAATATATAACGGTGACATTGAGGTGGGCCTTTAACTCGCTATCAGTGTCGCCATCTTGCAAATAAAAGGGACAAGCTGGTGCTCAGTGCAGGTTAAACATGTGAATTTGAGCTTCAAAAAGGTGATTCAGCATGCATTGTGCATGCCATTGTCATTGTGCATGGTTACTGTACAAACTGCAAAAAATTAGTAAGGCGAAATCAAGGTGGCCCCAGATTCTAGACAAGTGCCCCTTTCTGACTGTCAGGAACCCAAAAGCTGGGACAACTGCACGTTAGTTCAGCATAAACAATGACCTCCATTGGCACTGCCACAGAACTGTGTGACGCACAAAGTTGGGACATGCAACAATAGTTACAGGTGCAGTTTTCAAGTCATTCCTGTTTTCAACCCATTGAGATCTCGCTTGATGTCATGTTAGAGTAGAGACGTCACAGCGTCTGTATACGACAATAATGATACAGAGTATTGTCTGAGCAAAATATATTTTATATATAACACAGAGCACTTTTATGATATTCATGCCTTGATAAAAATGACTTTGTATGCTTACCAGACATTATTATTGAGCGTCTGCTGACGCATGTCTCGTTCTTGGCCACATGACAATAATTGCCCCTTTTGTGGCAGATGTATAGCAAGCCAGTCTTGTCATAAAAGTAGGAATAATTAAAATGTGTTAAACATACGAGAAAACATTTACTACATTAACGTTATATATTCTATACAAGTATATGACAAGCCGGATTGTTATAAAAAGTTGAAATAATTGGAAGAAAGTGGTAAAATGAAAAAAGATTGTTAGTACAGCTTGCCATAGATATAGGTTGAATTCCGCCGGTTTCCTTGACTCGAGCAACATGGTTTGGACGTTCAATATTTGTACGTTTTTTACTAAAAACAACTGTTTTGCATTGTATAGATGAAGTAGCTGTTAGTGATTTCGTATATCGATCTCTTGCACAGAACGTTTCTTCAGATTTTTTAAATGGCACATTCTATTAAGTAGGTTGAAAACGGGTGTCGGATGTTTTGGTCCATCACGGGTTCGGCCCATCGGCCGAACCATCCAACGGCACGACCGGTAAACCGTGAAGTGTTTTCGCTGGCATGGGCCGAACCATCCGTGTATGCAACCGGTGCCAGCGGGCGCCGTGGGCCGAAACGACTAACGAATTCTTCGCTATTTTCAACTGTTTGCATGTCTTAGCGAAATGCTGTTGACTTGTTGTACGCTACAGAATTATTTTCGAGTCAATTGCTGTTTATAGAGTATTGTAATTGCGAAATGTTATACGCTACAACTGTTTAAGTGTTTTTAAGAAACGCCATGCGCTACATTATTATTGTTTTAGAACCAATATTACTTATTTATTTCGTTCCCAAGTATAAAATGTGCTCACACAAACTATGAAATCACGCTTTCAAACCTTTCAGTTAACAAGTGTTGATGATGAAACATCAGACAGATTAAACACATAAAGGGCTTGATCACATAAAATGTGCTCACACAAACAATGAAGTCAATACATTATATATTACAAAACAAACTCAACTAGTTATTACGTTTATTCGTGGACGTTTCCATTAAACATTAATTATTTGAATTTGGTTCATTTTGTATTATGTCAACCACTTTCTTTTAATTTATTTATATTGCTATATTTTTATAAATAGTTCCAGATCATTATTATTATATTAGCGTGTACGTATGTTTCTGTGCACAATCATAATTTCTTAGATTTCCGCCGCTTAGCTAGAGTGGGTCGAATCGACCGTTGCTGATTTCAATAGCGACAGTGAAATGGGCCGAACCATCCGTCTGCGTGGGCCGAATCGACTAGGCCGAACCATCCGTCGGCGTGGGCCGAACCCGTCATGGGCCGAACCATCCGGGACCCTTGAAAACTACACTGACCAGTAGACATGAAATAAGTGTTTATTAATCGCATAGACGAGTTAGTTTTCGGTGGACTCGCCTTTCATTAACTGGAAGCGAAAGGCAAGCCTCTTGCTTATGTTATTTGGTGCTTCTGCCGTGGTTCTGCCTCTGGTTACACTGCCGATGGCATTGGCATTGAGTGATCGTGTAATACGACGAGACCTGATCATGAAGCCAGGGTAATCTAATAACAAATACGCAATCCCTACCTTCATTAATACATTACTTTGACGTACGTCGCGCCAATACTCAATGAAGGATAATAACCACGTATTAATTCGTATTCTCATTCAATCACTTTGTCAGCGATGTCTGAAAATCCGTAACATCTATACATCTAACGTCAGATATAACTAAGCGTTTGCTCCTCTGCAACGGAGAGTTCCACCGCTCAACATTCATTGGATGAGTTCCGGTCCACCGTATGGCGCTTAAACTCTAGCTTCGATTGCCCAGGCTCCGCGCTGTGGCGCCACCGTTTGTCGTATATATCTTCGCCTGTGTAGATTAAAATGTCATAGACATAGAGTTCTGTATTTTCGCCCACTGCTAGCGACTTTCTAGTTTCAGTTACACATAAAGACTGTGTTGTAGAATGCTTAAGTATAGCATTGGGGAACATGTAGACTCGATTCCACCTGACACCATGTTTCATTTCATTTCATTCATACTCGTGTTAACTACAATATAAAAGACAACTTGTGCGAATAGAAACACCACAAGCACAGCGATTATTTTATCTATGCCGTCATTGCAGTTTGTCGTCGAAGATACTCTACGCTGCAAATATCGCTACATCAACTATTGCTACATAATTAACAGTACATTTAGAAAAGCCTGAATAAAATCAAAACAATAAAAAATGCTTAATTTATGCGCACAGTATTTATAGCTTATTTGCTGAAGTATTAACATAAGTTATGTTATAAAAGAGTTTTATTACAAAGCCAGAAGTTAATAAAGTACATAATAATGTACATAACCGAATCAGTATGTGATGTACATATACCACATCCAATTAAGGTAAACACCAATTGACACAGTCAACACAAATTGTACATGGTATCAACTGTAAATACAACATCAGCAAAGGTGGGGAAACAACCGACAACTCCTTGCAAATAACAACAGTGAAGGAGACACATTATGCAGCACAAAGCAATCAAGTGAAATAAATTAAACAGGATGAAGGAACATGGCACAAGTCCCATAAAAACCAAAACCTGAGTACACACAACGAGGAAGGGAAACTTATAATATCCTTCGTACTAAAGCCCTTCCGATGTACACTTACATAGCACTAAAATATAACACATATACACCTGGCAACTAATGCTAAAACACAGCACAGGTGAGGGGAAGGGAGGTGGACTTTCTTTTTTCACATAAGGAAGAATCATTGACTGTCATCTAGGAAAGGGCTGAATAAAGCATTGTTCTAACCACGAAGGACGATCACAAAAATAAGTGCTGTTCTAATGTGGTAAATATCAAGATGACTTACATAACATATTGCTCAGAAGGTACTCTGATTTATACAAACAAGTAAAACAGTTTGCCTAACTAACAATATATGCAGGGTTTCATTACCATTATCATTATTGTCATTACTTTACCATTATCACAATGCCGCCAATTTCCGTGACAAAATGTGCTAGCACAGTTGACATATCAATTTCATGTTACTGATCGTCCAGATCGTACCCGCGCAGTGCTTCGATCTCTCGCCACTCTAGAATGAAATGTGCTCACATAATGGGAGTCTATGATATACTTGTTTATTGATTTCACTACTTGCTATCTTGTTTGCTTCCATGTTTTGACGCTTCGTCTGCCTAAAAGTGCATTTTTATGTTTTTGTTTAGTGTTTTGAAAGTATGTATATACATGTCATACTACATCGGCTGGTATGTCATGTAAGAACTGCCGATCAATGCCTAAACTCTGACGAAAAAATGTCATATGGTCATTGTCTGACAGAACTCAGTTTACATGTGATTTGCATATTACTTTTATCTTACATTTTAAAATGTTTTGTCAAATTGTAATTACATATACACGATCATGTGTATATCGTATCAGCTGGTACATACCTGCATGTCATACCTAGATTATCGTCAAATGCAAAAACTTTACCAAATGATATACTCTGCCATTGCCTACCACTGAAATTATGTTATAAATAGCACTCACATTATCACATTAATTATTAACACATACAAGTCCTTCTCGGAGCCTTTCCATAATGAACATGGTTAACACCATTTTCATATATATATTTTTTTGCTTTGCCATTCTTGGCATTCTAATACTTATATCAGATTTAACAGAACTGTGAAACTTAAACCATTTTAAATGGTAACAATTCCACTAATTATGCTTTAATTCTCATTGTATCTTAGTTTTGTTTTACTCACCAACTTACTCATCAGCTCGCACCAAGCAGAGTGTAGCATTAGCACATACACAGGATATAATCAAACCTACTTTCATTTATTTGCAAAACATTTCACACATGTTTAGCGATTTAGCTACCTTAATTTTTTATTTTTCGATCTTAACCAATGACTTTTGATTAAGCATTTCTCTCCTACTTAGGGGGTATCCAAAGCAATTGTTTAAATAATCTTCTTGATACAAACGAACATAATTCTGAAAATAATGAACCCCAATTGATACGCCGTTCATCATATTATGATATCGATAAGTTTCACTTGTTATCAAACAATAATACAGATCAATTTAGTATCCTAAGTTCAAATATACAATCCATAAATGCTAAATTCAGTGAACTTGAAATATTTGTTGAGCTCCTCAATACTATAAACTTTAAATTTAGCATTATATGTTTACAAGAGACATGGAAATCTGAAAATGAGAATTGATCTCAATTCCGTTTCCAGGGATACAAATTAATAGCTCAAGGGAAAAACTGCAGTAACAAAGGTGAGTTAAATTAGTAATATATGAAGATAAACAATATAATTATGCAGTAAAAATTAATATCAATATGTACGAACATTGGGAGGGGTTTATAATTCAAATAACTGGAAGCAACTTATCAAAGGCTATTACAATTGGCAATATATATATAGACCACCATGATCATGTAATGAGAATATAAAAAATTTCATCGTTGAATTTTCAACTACTTTATATATGCTGGAAAATAGCAGTAATCTCATCATCACAGGGGACTTCAACATTAATTTACTAAAAATTTACGAAAATAAAATATACAGTTATTTTTGTTGTACTATGACATCACATCATTACATTTCCAACCCGCTTTACTAGAACCATTTGAAAATTGTTAGACAACTTTTTCTGTAAGTTAAATAAATTTGTATTAGACAGTACAGCGGGGATCTTCACTAAAGCTCTTTCTGATCATCAACCATACTTCCTATTCATGGATATCAATCTAAAAACTAAACTTCCTCCTAAATTTGTAAGAGTAAAGTTACAAAATTAAGTAGCAATGCATAATGTATAAAATTAACTAAACTCTGAGAAAATCTACAACTAACTAAATAAATGGCCTATATATAAGGCTGATCCCAATTTAAATTACAACATAATACATGAAGAAATTATGCGAGCAAACGATAAGCATATGCCAATCAAAATCATGAAATTCAATAAATATAAGCATAAACATTCTACTTGGATCACACAGGGTCTTCTAAAATCTATCAAATATTGAGATTAACTTTATAAACAATAAAAAATGTCTAACTCAAACTCAACAATCTAAGAGGTCATTCTCACCAACTTCGACTCTGTTTTCAGATTTAAAGACGTAGACAAAGAAACCGTAAAGAAAATTACAGAAAGCCTTAAAAACAAAAAAAAACAGTTGTGGTTGTGATGGAATTTCTTCAAAACTGTTGAAAATAATTGAACATGCCATCATTAAATCATTAACCTTATTAAAAAACCAAATTATAAATACAGGTATATTCCCCGACAAATTAAACATTGCCAGTTATTCCTATTTTCAAGAAAGATGATTCATCCTTACTTAAAAATGATAGACCTACTTCTCTCCCTCCTACTATTTCAAAAGTGCTAGAGAAAACAATTTATAGTCAATTATATGCATGTTTTAATGATAATAAACTTTATTTTGAAAATCAATATGGTTTTAGACAAAACCACTCAACTGAATATGCAACACTTGAACTAGCAGACAGAATATTTACACAAATGGGTAAAAATGACGTACCTTTCAGCATTTTTCTTGATCTCTCAAAGGCGTTTGACACTATTGATCATTCAATGGTTTAGATGGATCTTCCCTGAATTTACTTAAAAGCTATTTAAATAATCGAAGTCAATATGTCGAATTTGAAAATGCTAAATCTGATATCTTATCTATAAACATTGGTGTACCACAAGGATTTATCCTTGGTTCCTTGTTATTTATAATATACATAAACGATTTCCCAAAAGCTAGCAAAATGTATAACTTTATTATGCATGCTGGCGACACCACCTTATTTAGCACCATCAAAGCCTTTAATGACAATATACCAAACAAAAGCACTGAATCTGCAGTAAATGATGAACTCCTAAAAATAATGGAATGGCTTAATATTAATAAATTATTATTAAACAAAAATAAATCAAAATATATGACCTTTCAAATGCTAAATAAAGCTAAACACATCTTTTCACTCAACATCAATAATATAAACATAGAATGAGTGGAAGAATTTATTTTTTTTCAATTTAATATACAAACTTAAATTGAAAAAACACTGAAAAAATATCAAACAAGTGTTCCATATTAAAGCATGTGCTGCCTCTAGAAATAAAAATTCTTATATATAATACACTAATATTATCTCATATTAACTATTGTATCACGGTATGGGGTTACCAAGGTAGTAGAATTATGAAAACTCAAAAGAAAGCTATGCGGATTTTAACCTTAAGTAAATACAATTTAGTGGAGTGTGCCCCTAGCGGACTGTAGGAGAACTGAACCGGTATTATTTCTCGAGCATTTGACAACGCTACAGTTTATTATCTACCCATACGGTACTGTGCTTTATACTCGTTTATTCATTGCTGAAGATGCGTGTAAGTTGTTGCACTACATTAAACATCGATGCAAATACACAAGGGTGTTTTTTTTATGAATAAACGGACAATCTAGCTTGTCTATGTCCTTTTTACGATACGACCTCCATGACCATGCTTGATTTATTTTCTCATCTTTGTAGTTACCTTTGACTTTGTGGAAGTTTCTCCTATACGTTTTTTTAGTTTTACTTTCTGATTTTACATTGATGTCAAAATGTATTTGATTGTGGTCACTGTTACCCAGTGGTTCATGTATTTTTACATTGTCCATTAATTCTTTTTGTGATGACAAAACTATATCTAATACATTATCTCCCTGCATGGTTGGTTCTAGCATGTGCGGAGTAAGGAAGCTATCCTGAATTAAAAATAGAAATTGTTGGTCCTCACGCCCTGTACTCTCTAGAGATTTCCATTGTATGTGTCCATGGTTAAAATCTCCCATTATGATACATTCCCTTTACTAACTTCATTTATAGCATTTTGTAGTTTTGTGTTATCCTCTTTGTTTAGGTTTGGACTTCGGTAAACTAATCCAATAGTTAATTTTGTATTTCCTGAAACTATTTTGCACCAAACAGCTTCATTGCAATCTGCTTCCCTTTCTAATTTTATTTCATAAGCTTGAATAGATTCTTTAACATATAAAATAACTCCCCCTCCCCTTCTTCCTATTTGATCTCTCCTAAACATTACGTATCCTGTCAATCCTAATTCATCATCTGTTATATCTGTGTTGGCCCATGATTCGGTTATACCAATTATGTGAGGGTCAATATCTTCTACCATAAGTAATTCGTTTTCCTTATATACTATACTCCTAGCATTTAAACACACATTTATAACCTGCTTCAGACCTGTTTTTAGGCCATTTTGTGTGTGTGCGTGCGTGCATACGTGCGTGCATGCATGCGTACATACAGGGATGATTCACATATTTATTTTGAATTGTATCTTGGTTGCATAATTTGTCTTCTGGCATACCAATTCACATTGTAACAGTAGTTGATTAATTAGTAACGTGACAAATTCAACATGTAAGTTGCTGCTGAACTTGTATTAAATTTGTATTAAAAAAAGATAAACAGATACCTCTTGGAGTGTCCTCTGTGACTTAGAGTCCTATTTGTAGTGTTTATGCTCTAGATGGTGATTCATGCACATGTGCGTGTTAATGATGCTGGCAGCACACAGGTGACAGTCTACAGACAGTCCACGCATATTGACAAATACTTGATCTTCAGCTCGAATCACCATATAGGGCACAAATGGGCAGTAGTTAGAAAATTGGTCAACAAACACTGAACATACCCCTAACATTTATGCGCAAATTATCAGAAAAAACTGAATCACTATTTTCTGAGAACACATTAGGGACTTTTAGCAAACCATACTACCGGGTAGATCAATAGTGGTGAACTCCAAGGATAAAACCGACAAGAATGACAAGCGCAGGATGATGTACGAAGTAACATGTCTGGACTGTCATCAAACTTATGTGTTCAGCTCTGGGCACACCAACAGGTCACTGGAGGCCTGGCTCAAAGACACACCAACAGGTCACTGGAGGCCTGGCTCAAAGACACACCAGCAGGTCACTGGAGGCCACCAGCACGAAGCCCCCCTCATGACTGTAGGAGAACATGGGGTCAACGAGGACTAGAATATCACAGTCAAAGATGTGACAGTGGTATCTGTTTACCTTTGTTTAATGTGATAAATTAAGTTTATTTTGGAAGGTATAGAAGAGTTAAAACTGGGCAGGAGTTTGCCTATCCAAAATTGAAATTTTAATGTTGCTTGTTTACAGGAAGCAATAGCAATTGTGCTAGATGTGGGGCCTTCCATGGTCCAGGCGCCCCCTGGTGAATGTAGTGCACTGCAGACATCTGTCGATGCTATAAACATGATCCTGCAAAGAAAGGTAGGTTATGGTCCTTCAACTGATTTCATTTTGTCAATATTGGTAACAAGTGATAGTCATTCATGCTCTTCCTTGTTTAGATAAAAAAAATTAAATCTACACATTCCAACTAGTCAAACATTTAATCAATTATTTATTTACAACAAATACATATGAAAAAAAGTAATTTGTTGGAAAAGGGTGCTTTTATTTAAAAATTAAAGTTTCACTCCAAAACAGATGTTTTCATAGATTTTATGTTGTTTTTAATGTAATTTTGTGTGATGTTATGATGTTTTTGTGGTATACACCTGGAAAGGTAAGAACCTCTGCTTAAAAAAGTGACTTTGGGACTTACCCCAGACAAAATTTAGAATGCCTGGCTACCTGTACACTGAATCCATTCAAAACAAGCACACATTTCAAAGTGGATGTTTCTAGTGTAACTGGCATTAAAACCTGAAATAAACATAGTTTCTCATGTAAATAAACTCATCTGTCACAGGTTTGTCACTAGCATTACAGAGGCTCAAAAGACAACATAATGTTCCAGGTAATAATGGCATGGTGACCTGTTATGCTAAACATTGCTGGCGAGAACCCTAATTCCAGGGTTGAAAAAAATCATAATTTTTTTTATACAAAAATTGCATTTTTTATTTAAATCGGATTTTTTTATTCATTTGATTTTTTTAAAATCTGGTATACACAATGTCATAAAATATTTGACTATCAGGCTATCTGGTGTCAATACAGCTACACAAGTGTGCGCACTTTGTGCTTTTATATTAAAAAACACACAACATTTTGTTGATCTCGATGCTTGTAAACAATTATTTGTGTTAAATTCATATAAATCAGCGATTAAAAAAGACATCAAAAAAATCATAAATCAATGATTTTTTTGGAGCGATTTAAATCATGATTTAAATCAAATGATTTAAATCAAACAACCCTGCCTAATTCCATATGAAATCAATAAAGAAATTACCAAAAAGTTCTCTGTCACACATAGTCAAGACTGCCCAGTTTTGAAGCCATTTCATATTTCGCCTTTAGCAGTACAGCCCTTTCCTATTAATTACGAAGTTAAAATGCAAAACATAAATTTAGGGCTCATTTTGCTAAGAAGAGTTGATAAAAAATGGGAGATGTGTCAGCAGATAATTGCTCTATCACTGACTGTCTTTTATAAAAGGTTGCTGTGTCTTAATATGTTCCATTGTAAGCAGTGGATCCTCATTAAGAGCCAATCTGGTCTGAATGAGGTCCATGCAAGTTGGCTGAATTGCGATCCATGGAAACTGGTCTTAATGAGGTCCATGCAAGCGGGTCTTAATGAGGTCCATGCAAGCGTGTCTGAATGAGGTCCATGCAAGCGGGTCTGAATGAGGTCCATGCAAGCTTTTGGACTCTCTATAAGCCAATGGCTTCCTTGTCCACTTGCCATCTGGGCCTTTGCCTTGGATGGCGATCTTGTTAAAAAAACCACACTAGTAAAAAAAATCACCTATGAATGGGATGGTTAAAGGCCAAGAAATACACTAGAAGGGTGTGTGGCAGGGGTCTCAATCTCAGTCCCAGCTGTTTTGGGGGCCAACCTCAATTTTGAGAGTCCACCTCCCACCTATTATTGAGGCCAACCTTCCACCTCCCATTGATTTGTAGGACCAATCTCCCACTTCCTGCCACCCCTCCCCCCACACTAGCTTCAACCTCCCACTTCCTGCCACCCCTCCCCCCACACTAGCTTCAACCTCCCACTTCCTGCCACCCCTCCCACCACACTAGCTTCAACCTCCCACTTCCTGCCACCCCTCCTCCCCCACACTAACTTCAACCTCCCACTTCCTGTCACCCCTCCTCCCCCCACACTAGCTTCACTGCTTCATATTTTTAGCTGAAACTAAGGTTACGTATGAGATAAGTTAAACTGATGTAATATACATTAAGTATTGAGATACGTCGGGAACGAAAAACTTATTGCTGAAACTGTCTATTATTTCAAGTTGACGTAAGGTGGCCATTTTGAAAAACAAGATGGTTGTCAAATGTCAATAAAAATATTGCTATGGCTGAATTAAAAATGTGATTTTTTAACTATTTGGCATTGAAAATTTCAATTCAATTCAATAACTTTATTCCAGAATATTACATCCATATAGCGCTACAATTCCTTGGTTTGTTGCGTTGAGTAGTATACCAAAATACTAGAATTGTAACTATATACAAGCTTATGCCCCGCTTGATGAGTTTCTCAAATAGAACATAATAATTTACCTGATCAAATGCTTTGGATGCATACAAAAATTACAGTTAATCTACATAATCAATAATTTCGCGTAAATGACTGACATGTTTAGGCATTATGCAAAATGACTGAAAATTTCAGTCATTATGCGAAATGACTGGAAATAAGGCACTGTTATTACACAGTTTGACTGGTGACCATTTCAGCTATACTGTGTAATAACAATTTGTGTACTTTTGTCATTATATATTGTTCCAATGTTAATTGTGCATTAATGTCAGCTTTCATAATTCTTCAAACATTCACATTACTCAAGTAAATAAACAAAGTGAATAAATATTTGCTATATACTTGCAAATGGCAACGTTTTTTTTATAATTTATCCCTCTCTGGGTACAAGACTAACCATTCTCCAACTGGGAATGCTAATTGCCTAACAATGGTGACTGTCTCAATTGGCTACTGTGCATTGCCTGTCCCTATAAAAAGAACACAATCAATAGGTGTTAATCACTTACCTCTTGGCACAACTATCATAATGGCACATGATAATTACGAAGTACAATTGAAGGAAGAACTCTACAAAAGGTTTCAAATATGTCGAAAACATCTAATTCCCAAAGTGGAACATTTCAATACTATAGAACAACTCAAGCTTGCAGCAACTGATGAATCTTCGAAGTCACACCATGGATACTATATACTCAGCAAGTAAGTACCAATTTTTATTTGTAGTTTCTTGCTGAACATTATTTCTTGATTTTAAGTGTAAGAAATTTACCAGACATTTCACAGTGTGAGGGGTAGATAGTAGTCAATTTAATCAATGCAAATATTCCGACCTGTAACAAATGAGGTATTGGTGGAAATATAGTTGCATACTCTTCCAAGTGCGCCATAGCTAACATGTAATTATGCAGTAATGACACCATACCAGAATTATGTCATAGAAATTACTCCACAGCCCCAGTCCAGATAGGTGGGAAAAAAACCCACCTAGGGAATTTCTGCCACATTTTTCAAGAAGCTTAATGTCAGACACATGCAATTTTGGTGGCTTGCATAACATGATGTGGTTTAATTTTTATTTGGTAATGGTGACATTTCACACCTTCATTCATTGATCTGCATATTGAAGCCACATGGGTAATTCCCTTCAAAGATCTTCAATATCAACCAAAGTTGTATTGTATACCAATTCAAGTCTTATTCTTTTGTCTGTTAAATTCTTCCTTTCTTTATGTAAGCCAGGAAGTCCACAATGATAGGGTCTATCTTCAGTTAGCCATGACTTGCATGAGTGAGCACAAATGAAAGCCATCAGTGCTGTCTCACAAAAGTACTTTCATGATTTGTCACATTAAGCCTTACAAACTAATGAATTTAAAAGGGAAGTTAAGCCAATTGCTAAGTTTACTATAAAAGACACATTGATAAACATCATGGTTATGAGTATATTACAATTACAATATATATATATATATATATATATATATATATATATATATATATATATATATATATATATATATATATATATATGTATAATTTGCAATTATATTTTGCAGGTATCAAATTCTTCAATGCAGTGACACAGAGAAGTTGATAAAGAAATGAAAAACAGAATAAGAATATGTTGTGTCCATTGAGGACACCTATTACCAACATGCAATCATCCCCCAGTCACATTTCAAGTGGATCATTGTTTATCCAGTGCCATCACACAAAGTTCTGTATCATACCGCCTCTAACCTTGAAACGAGCAGCAGAAGCTGTTGGGTATATTTCAAAGACCCTGCAACATCCAGTTCCCATCCCCATGGTGGATAGAGGAAGGGGGATCCACATAACATCCTGGGAGTCATCATTGACCATGGCTACAACAACTTATACACCATTGCTGAAGACTAGGATCCTGATAAATAAATATTCACGCAACCCATTCAACTTATGCCCACAACGCCTTCTATCCCAGCCAGACACCATTCAAGACCAACAGATATCTCTCTGCCATGCATTAAAAACTTCAGCAACTGGTGGACAAGGTTTTGTCAGATGTAACTGTTGCAGTCTTCTTTAAAAATGTACTAGCAACAGGTGCAAGTGCTACAAAGCAAAACGAATATGTAACAGCCGGTGTCACAACAGTCTGAGCTGCTCGAACAAGTGAGAACAAACAATATGACATGCTAATAACTAATCATCAAGTTATTAGTAAAGTACATTCTTCCTTTAAGACCAGATATGATTTGATTTGTCGTCTTTTATAAATGGGTAATGTGTATGATTTCTCTCAGTGGCAAGTGTGCATACTAGTATGCTTCACATGTCTTTCATAATAACTAGTGAGTATAACACATATTGTTGGACATATATTGTGGAAATGTAGCACATTGATATAAATATCAATGTTATAGTTGACTATTGCAAGTTGTAGAATCACAATAAAGTTATATGTTGTTCAATAAGACAGTGTTGTTTTGTCTTAAGTATGCAAGTAACATTTCCAACATTAAGACAAATTGTAATTGATACTTCACAGTGTTTGCTCTGGGTATAATGGCACAAAGCGCACCTAGGGGGACTGGGGCATTGCACCTCGTTATAAAACATTAATTTGATGATAAGTGGTTTCGACCATGTTGAGTAACTTCAATTCCTGGTGTTCTACACAATCCAAAGTGAACCTGAACAATAATTTTAAATCATGATTTCATCACAGTATAAAAAATATTTTTGAGTGTGAGAAACAGATAGCTGCTAGGTGGCAATTTATGAAAATATCTGGCTAGGTAGATGAAAAACAGCAAGTTTGCCCACATCACTTGTCATGAATCAGGGGAAACACTGTTTCAGTCATTACGCAAAATGATTGATTGCGCAGATTGACTGTAGCAAATATACATTACTATTCAAACTACAGTATTTTAGTACAGCCTCCTTGAAGGCATATATACACATATCCGTACTGGGTTTAGTTTTGAAGCTAAACTGATTGCTACATGTAGTCAAACTGTAAGCAATATGGTCATAAATTAACTTTTCAAAGACTTTGGACACAATACTGGCTAAAGCAAAGGGTCTGTAGTTACTCTTACTACATATGCTAGCACTTTTATTTTTAACAGTGTCCAGACCACGGTCAGTGTCAGCAGTGACAATTGAAAATTAGTTGTTATTAGTTGTTATTTACATGCAAAAGCGCCGTAGAAAGGACAATTAAATAAGACAAACACTGTTGTTGCTGGATTGACGTATAGTTCAACACTGTGAGTAAAACACAAACAAAATAAACCATCATTGATATTATTGCCCATCTACCACCAACAAACAACGGGAACCTTTACCCTTAGCTGTGTGTGAGGTTGGATACGCTTAATAGCCCTGAGCAACGGACCGAGAAGACGCGACTGTTGAAAGGGCTGACCAAATTGGTCCATACTGACCTGCAGCGACCATTGTGCAATCAGTCACATATTGAATAAAATCCTGCTGAAATGAATAAGACAACCCGGTCATCATCACTTCCCGTCCAGGACTAAGACATCGATGCCATCGTCAGCAGTGCACTGGCTTGACAAGAAGAAGTATTTATGAAACAGATGGCCGTGCAACAGACCGCATTCCAGGTGTGCCTACAGTCGTTCCTCGAAACCATGAACAAGCGCTTCACCGACGTGGTGAGGGAGACGGCTAGAGATGCAGCAGAACTGAAGGCGAGTCTGCAGTTCACGCAATATGAGGCCGACAACATCAACATATCCCTTCATGAGAAATCTGATGTACTAGATGACACAGTCAAATGTATCAAGATTGTGGCTTGTGGCAACTGTGGGCGGACACCGAGGGTAACGCAGAAATGTGGGCGGACATGCACCGAAGCTGCAATGTGCAGATCATTCATTTCTGCATTGAACATCTGGGAAAACCAAGCCAGAGATATACGCATCGAAGGGGCGCACAGAATGCCCGGCAACAGCCACTCCAGCAAACCAAGAACAATCATAGTGAAGTTTGAAAGCTACAGAGATCGGGAGACCATTCTACATGCAACCCGCGAACAGAAGCCATGAGGTCTGTATTTCAATGAAGATCTGTCTCAACGAGTGTTAGCCAGTAGGAAGGAACAGCTTCCCAGACTACTGAAACGAACACAACTGAAGACATTTTATTAAACGGATATGAAGTTTTTCACGTCGCTAGGGCAAACAGAAAAGGAGGAGGTGTTGCACTATTCGTAAATCACAGATTTAATTGCACACTCCGTACAGCAAAATCTTTTGAAATTGAGAATATCTTTGAATGTGTAACTATCGAATTAGACATGCAAAAACACAAAAACTACCGCAGCGATCAAGAAACTTTCCAGTGGAAAGGCAGCAGGACCAGATGCGATTGCTGCCGAAATCTACAAGTACGGTGGCACAAACCTTACGAAGCGCCTTGTAAAGCTCTTCAGCAACATCTGGGACAGCAGGGCTGTTCCGCAAGAGTTCAAAAACGCGTCCATCATCCACATCTATAAAAGGAAAGGTGACAAAAGCATCTGTGACAACCACCGTGGAATTTCTCTTCTCTGTATAGCTGGGAAGATACTCGCGCGCTTCTTGCTAAATCGACTTGCACTACATCTCGCTGATAACATCCTGCCCGAGAGTCAATGCGGCTTCCGAGCACAGCGCAGTACAATCGATATGATCTTCGCAACTCGCCAAGTGCAGGAGAAATGTAGAGAGCAAAACCTAGCTCTATACATGGTGTTTGTTGACTTGACGAAAGCCTTCGACACAATCAGCAGAGATGGCTTATGGCAGATACTACGAAAGATTGGTTGCCCTGACTTGTTTGTCGACGTAATACGTTCATTCCACGAAGGGATGGTTGCCCGAGTGCAAGATCAGGGTCAAACGTCAGAGCCATTCCCGGTAACAAATGGAACCAAGCAAGGTTGTGTGATGGCACCACTGTTATTCACATTAGTATTCTCAGCCATGCTCAACGATGCGTTCCATGACAACGACTTGGGAGCACTCATCCGGTTCCGAACTGATGGAAACGTATTCAACCTTCGACGACTCAAATCCAGGACAAGAACTTCCAAGTTACTGATCAAAGACCTACTATTCGCTGACGACTGTGCACTTCTTGCACATACGATCGATGACATACAAGCGATTACCAATGCTTTCGCCAGATCCGCCCGCCGCTTTCGGATTGACTATCAGTCTGAAGAAAACCGAGGTGATGTATCAGCCAAGCCTGGAGCAGACTACTCGGCTCCAATCATCACCATCGCCAACAACCCACTAAACGTCGTTGACAAGTTCACCTACTTGGGTAGCACGCTATCACAAAATGCCATGATAGACGATGACGCTCAACACGGATTGGGAAAGCGAGCGCATCATTCGGCAGACTCACCAAGCGCCTTTGGAATGAACGCGGTGTACGTCTTGCCACAAAAATCAGTGTATACTGTGCCGTGGTGCTACCGACACTGCTATATGGATGCGAGGCGTGGACACCATACCGCCGACACATACGGAGACTCGACCAGTTCCACATGCGCAGCCTAAGGCGCATCGCTAACATCAAGTGGCAAGACATGATTTCCAACACCGAGGTCTTACAGCGCTGTGCACAAAAGGGCATCGAACACCACATCAAGCGTGCACAACTCCGCTGGTCCGGGCACCTTGTGAGAATGGCCGATGACCGCATCCCTAAGGCAGTGTTCTATGGAGAACTGGACGCCGGCAAACGAACACGGGGAGGGCAGCGAAAGAGATACAAGGACGTGCTCAAGGCAACACTAAAATCATGTGGCGTGCCTCACAACACCTGGGAGTCCACAGCGATGGACCGTGCCCTCTGGCGTCGCACATGCCACGTCGGCCTACACGAATTCGAAAAAAAGCGGTGCGACGCCCTGAGAGAGAAGAGACTAAGACGGAAGGCTACCCAGCCTTCATCAAACACTGTCACCTTTGTGTGTCGTGTCTGTGGACGTCAATGTGCATCGCGGATTGGTCTGTTCAGCCACAACCGTACACACGATACTGACTGAGGTCGAGATCCGTCGTACCGACGGCTCACTCCATACATACATCGAATTAGACATGCAAAAACACAAAAATATAATTGTGAACTGTGTCTATAGAACCCCAGGTTCAGACAGAGTGATTCTGTAAGTACGTGGACCAGTTACTTACATATGCCAACCCGAGTAAAACCAAATTTGTTTGTGGTGACTTTAATATTGATTTACTTAAACAGGAAACACACACCGGAACAAAGCGGTTTCTCGAATGAATATATGGTCAAGGATTATATCCTTTAATAGTAAGACCGATCCGAATTACCATCAACTCGTGCACCCTAATAGATAATATATTTACCAACCAAATCAATTACTCTGCTGATAGCGGGTTACTAATCACTGACATTAGTGACCACTTGCCAATATTTGTATTATGTAAATATAAACTTGAAAAAAATTATTCTAAGATTTTTAGAAATGTAAGAAGCCTGAAAGAGGACAATGTACTTATGTTTATGGAAACTTTGAAGCAAGAACAGTGGGAAAGCATAAAGGCGTATTACAGTAAATTGCTAGCAGAAAAGAGAGGAGACATTAAAGAAACATGGGTAATATTAAACACTGTAATTTGTAAACAATGACAATCGATCAAATATCCTATCCATATAAAGTGTGGAGACAAAGATATATCCACCAATAAAGATATGGCTAAAGAATTCAATAAGTTCTTCACAAATATTAGTTCCAATTTAGCAAAAACATTACAAATTCTGATGGAAATTTCTCTATTTATGATTATTTAGGAAGCAGGATCAGAAACTGTCTGTATTTAAAACCTGATGATGAGGAAGATGTTATTAATACTGTAAAAGTGTGTACACGAAAAAAATCTACAGATTTTGAAGATTTTAGCATGGATATTGTAGCCAATGTCATACCCGTTATATCCAAACCTCTCAAGTCAGTATGGTTTCCGTAAAGCTATGTCCACATCACATGCCGTAATGGAATTAATAGAGGAAATTTCAAATGCAACGGACAATAAGAAACACACTATTGGTGTATTCATTGACCTTAAAAAGGCCTTCGATACAGTGGACCATGAAATAATTATCAAAAAGTTGAATTTCTGTGGCGTGCGTGGAGTTGGAAATGACTGGATAAAAAGTTTCCTCACCAACAGGAAGCAATTTGTTGAAATAAATGGGTGCGCCTCGAACTGTTAAATGTAACACGTGGGGTACCTCAGGGATCCATTTTAGGTCCAAAGCTATTTGTACTTTATTTTAATGATATTTGTAACGTATCAAAACTAGCTAAATTTATGCTCTTTGCGGATGACACAAATATATTTTGCGCTGGAAATAATTTAAAAGAACTACAAGATATGATAAAAATTAATGGGGTACTTGCCAAATCAGCTAAATGGTTTGCTGTTAACAAATTAACATTGAACCTGTCAAAAACAAATTACATTATATTCCGGAACCGTCCGCCTGATATTGAAATTAATCTGTTCATTAATAATCAACAAATAACCAGAGTACATACTACTACATGTAAAAAAATGTCTAGGTATATAATATTATATTGATGAATCTCTAAACTGGAAATATCAAATAAATAAGGTCAGATTAAAACTGTTGAAAGTTGCAGCAGTCATTTATAAGGCAAATTGTCTCATTGATCGAAATGGAATGTATATATTATACTGTTCTTTGTTTTTACCACATTTAAGTTATTGCTGTGAAATGTGAGGAAACATCCACACCACAAACATTCATGGCATGAAGTACTATATTACAGAAACAAGTAATTCGGTTAGTTTGTGGAGTAAAACGTCTGGAACATGCAAGCACTCTTTTTCAACAATTAGACGTTCTAAAATTTGTAGATTTAGTTAAGCTCAAGACGGCTATTATTATGTTTAGGGCTTTTCATAATGAATTACCAAGTAATTTGCCAACAAATTTTAAACCGTATGTGTCTGTATATAATACTAGACAGAACAATTCATTCTGCATAACTCGCTTTCATACTAATGCAAAATCAATGTGCATCTCCATATATGGAGCGAGATTATGGAACTCCCTTAATAAAAACATTACCACTTGTAGAACCATACAAGCATTTAAAAAGTGCTACAAGTTAGATATTATTGCAACGTATTTAGTCACAATTTATTTAGCAACGATTTTCAATTGTAACATGTTGTAAGTAATGCAAATATATAATTACATATCAATTGAGTTAACGGCTTAACACGCCATGGGGTGGACCATAGATAAGTATTGCACTTCTGTTCACTCCATTTCCAACTCACCCTTGTGTATTCTTCACCAACTCACATTTGTTGCACATTTTGTTAGTAACTTGTTGTCATTTATTGTATCGTAACCAGGGTTGTTAAATCATTGATTTAAATCATGATTTAAATCACTCCAAAAAAATCATTGATTTATGATTTGATGTTTTTTTAATCGCTGATTTATATGAATTTAACACAAATAATTGTTTACAAGCATCGAGATCAACAAAGTTTTGTATGTTTTTTGATACAAAACTCAAAGTGCTCACAATTGTGTAGCTGTGTTGTCACCAGATAGCCTGATAGTCAAATATTTTATGACATTGTGTATGTTTGAGCTATTCCCTTTCTGAATGTAGTGAAGCCACACAAACTTGTCTTCCAGAGGAAGTATCTTTTCAACTGAGTTAAAGTCCACTTATAGCTTGTGCTAGTTGTTACCAATTCAGTATGTTGACTCAGTTGTTTAATACTGTACCAGTTTTTTTATTCTGGTTAGAGACCCTTAGAGTACACAGAGCCCTGGACAGGTGCTAATCAGACACACACAGCCTCAGACACACAGCATGCTTTCCTTTCCAAGACAGATTATGCAACTACAGGGGGTGAGGCCTTGTGGACATTGTCTAATGTCTTTATATAAGCAAAAATCTGTTAAGACAAGAACCCAAATCGATTTGAATAGAACATGTTTGAAAGAGTTTACAAATTTAAACATCTATATAAATATCTATATACCAGATTTTAAAAAAATCATTTAAATAAAAAAAATCAAACAAATCCGATTTAAATTTTAAAAATCCAATTTTTTTATAAAAATCATGATTTTTTCTACCCTGATCGTAACTGTGTGTTGGAATAAAGGATTGCTTGAACAATGGACACAAGTACAACATATATCATAGCTTCAGGTAAAATACCATGGACAAATAAACTAGTAAAACACATAGATAACAGTGGAATTATTATTGTTTAAGGGGCTCCGTATATATACCATCCAAGCCACAACTCTTACTGTCTTTCAGATCTTTGATGGCCTGGACAATCTCAGAGTGTGACGCTTCTACATCCATCTCATATTCAACAATTTTACAAAGATTATTTACATCTTTGTCTTTGTTTAAACAATTAAATAAATCCTCATAGTGAGATTTCCACATATTAATAATGTTGTGCGACCCTGTCACACCATCAATAACATTAGGAAAAGACAAATTACTATTATTCAACAGCTTAATTTCTTTCCAAAATACTTTGTCATTTTTATACAAAAGTTTTTAGCAAGCGATTCCTTCCTAAGTACATCGTCATTATTTCTGCTAAACTTCATAGCACCTTTAAACCTAGCTTTTGCTCTGTTTTTCATATAAAAAAGCATACCATGTCTAGGACTACCAAAGGATATATGTTTCTCGAGAGACATCATACAAATCAGATGCAAATTCATTCCAACCTGGGCGGTTGAGGTTGTTACCCTTGGATGGTTTGCATGTCTTTATAGTATTCTGACCAGCAGAGGTTGTTGCACATTTTATATCATCATAGTATTTGTTTAAGGCTTCTTTATGCTTTACTTCAGTACAATTGCAGCCTTTACATAGTAAAACATCAGTTGGTAACTCAACATTTCTCAGACGTATTTCTGACTGTACACCATATTCATAGATTACATCTTCACTCAAAGCAGACCAATCAGTGTTGTTTCCAATATTGTTGACAGCCCCATGATCAATGTCAGGAGCCAACTGTAAATGTATTGTTGACTGCCCCATGATCAATGTCAGGAGCCAACTGTAAATGTATTGTTGACAGCCCCATGATCAATGTCAGGAGCCAACTGTAAATGTATTGT
The DNA here is from genome assembly GCA_033239005.1 of Lamellibrachia satsuma. Taxonomy (NCBI): domain Eukaryota; kingdom Metazoa; phylum Annelida; class Polychaeta; order Sabellida; family Siboglinidae; genus Lamellibrachia; species Lamellibrachia satsuma. The sequence continues at coordinate 1,801,507 of BSQZ01000068.1, read as the reverse complement.
TGACAGCCCCATGATCAATGTCAGGAGCCAACTGTAAATGTATTGTTGACAGCACCAGGATCAATGTCAGGAGCCAACTGTAAATGTATTGTTGACAGCCCCATAATCAATGTCAGGAACCAACTGTAAATGTATTGTTGACAGCCCCATGATCAATGTCAGGAGCCAACTGTAAATGTATTGTTGACAGCCCAGAATCAATGTCAGGAGCCAACTGTAAATGTATTGTTGACTGCCCCATGATCAATGTCAGGAGCCAACTGTAAATGTATTGTTGACAGCCCCATGATCAATGTCAGGAGCCAACTGTAAATGTATTGTTGACAGCCCCAGGATCAATGTCAGGAGCCAACTGTAAATGTATTGTTGACAGCCCCATGATCAATGTCAGGAGCCAACTGTAAATGTATTGTTGACAGCCCCATGATCAATATCAGGAGCCAACTGTAAATGTATTGTTGACAGCCCCATGATCAATGTCAGGAGCCAACTGTAAATGTATTGTTGACAACCCCATGATCAATGTCAGGAGCCAACTGTAAATGTATTGTTGACAGCCCCAGGATCAATGTCAGGAGCCAACTGTAAATGTGTTGTTGACAGCCCCATGATCAATGTCAGGAGCCAACTGTAAATGTATTGTTGACAGCCCCAGGATCAATGTCAGGAGCCAACTGTAAATGTATTGTTGACAGCCCCATGATCAATGTCAGGAGCCAACTCTAAGTCAATATTAACAGCGACCGGAATATAGTCAGACTGGACAGTACCATATAGTACACACATATTAGTTATAACATTGTTACTATCTTCTGTAGAGATTAAGTGGTCCAACCATGAGTGACTACCCCAGTCCCCAGGCATCACTTGCATACGTATATGTTCCTTTTGATAACTTAAGCCAACTAGTCCACTTATATCTGTCACAATCTGCCAGCAGATTGTGAATTTTTGTCAAACGATCAAGATGTTCTTCCTCATTATAATTTTTGTCATAAGGCAAATAAACATTAAATACATACATTGTCTTAGTGTCAGACACTATTTCAATACTAACAACCCAGTCATAATCATATTTATGTGGGGTAATAAATTTATCAAATTTGTTAATCCAAAGGATGGCTACTCCTTCCTTTTTACAGCCAGCTGTTATATGCAGTGAATCATCATTAGGAGAATCCAGTTTAAATTTAAAAAATCTTTTTTAAATAAAAAAAATTTAATAAAAAATCATGATTTACTTACTGCCTGTTGTAGTACTCAATTTGAGGTATTATGAAGTATTTGCAACAGTAGTTCTTGCATTTAGAATTACTTTCAAAAGTATTGACGTATAATGATGTTTAATTTTTTCAGTAGTTTTTAATTATATGCTTTGTTCCAGCTAAGAATCCATAATACCATAAACAATTCCATCATGTACTTGCAATTAGACATTTGCTACAGACAGAGGCGGATATACATGAGTATCTGGCCACAGACAGAGGTGGATATACATGAGTATCTGGCCACAGACAGAGGTGGATATACATGAGTATCTGGCTACAGGCAGAGGTGAATATACATGAGTATCTGGCCACAGACAGAGGTGGATATACATGAGTATCTGGCTACAGACAGAGGTGGATATACATGAGTATCTGGCCACAGACAGAGGTGGATATACATGAGTATCTGGCTATAGACAGAGGTGGATATACATGAGTATCTGGCCACAGACAGAGGTGGATATACATGAGTATCTGGCTACAGACAGAGGTGGATATACATGAGTATCTGGCTACAGACAGAGGTGGATATTTGAACGAATATTCTTTTGCGCAGTAATTGCAGCATGGCTGAATGCTTCCCAGAGAAGTCAAGATTATTGGCAATGACCTTTGTGGTCATTGTTTGTTTAGAGGGTGAACTAGCACCTGTCCAGGGCTCAATGTACTCTAGCCATACTGCAAATTGGTGCCACAGTATACTAGTGCAGAAGATCTCACTTGAGTAAACTTATTGAATTGGTAAAAACTAGTAGTGTTTGCTTAAGAAGGATTTTATCTCAGGGCTTCTAACTTGAAAAGATGCTGCCTCTCAAAGACAAGTCTTTGTGGCTTCACTGCATTCAGAATGCAGAAATGTGTAAAATGCCATCAATTGATAACAAATGAATGAAACCACATCACAACAAATTCAACTAATTCCTACAAATCAAACAATAAATAAATTAAAAAAAGCCATATTCACCATCCACGCGCAGAGCCAGCATGTCGGCACGCCCTCGCCCAGCCGCGCTGCCGGCGCCACGGCCAAGGTGGAGAAAATTAGCCGCCCGACTGTCCATGAGGGGATCTCCCTGGAAGATTGGCTGTATTTCGAGCAACGCTGGCGTGAATATAAAGACACTACGCGAGTCGCCGGTTCCGACCTCGCTTACCAGCTCCTAGATTGCTGCAATCCCGAGGGACTACGGAAGAACCTCGTGCGACCTCGCGAGACAAACCTGTCCGTGTCTACAGCGCTCGACTCAATAGGCAAGCGCGAGTTTGCCAGTTCGTCATCAAGTGTCAGTGCCCGAGCTGCCCGAACCACGACGCATGCGTTGGGGCAGATTACAGCGACATTGTGGTGCGGGACTAGGTCATCCTGGGCTGCGCCGATCATGACATCAAACTGGATTGTCTGATCGAGAAGGGACCGAGTACACCTCTCGAAGAGGTCGAGGCGTTTATCGAGGGCAAGGAATCGGGAAAGATTTCCCTCCAGCAGCTGAGCGAAGGGTCAGAGGCGGCTGCCCCGATCAGCTCCTTCCGGAAACAGCAGAGAGCGGTTTTCAAACAACATGCCCCACCCCCACCCCTGCCTACTCCCCTGTGCACACACTGCGGTCAGATCGGCCATGGTAGCAGCAGGGACGAGCGCTCTGATAACTGCCCGGCATACGGCCAAACCTGCAGCAAATGCGGCAAGCAAGGTCACCTTGGGACCGTATGCTGGAAAAAGTCAACGGCCGGCACACACTACGTGCAACGCCGCCCGCGCCGGTCACCACAGAGGGAAACCGCTATAGCTCTCTTCCATTCACTATGCAGCGTGGAGAACGCGCCGCCTGTCGACAATGAGATCGTCTGCAACCTCGGGGACTTCGAACTCGAACACTGCGTTTACAACGCTACTCAAGACACGTGGGTGAAGAAACCCTCGGCCCCACAACCTACACTGTCGTTGTACACCACTCACTACCCATGCGACACTCGAGCTCTCGGCCTCCGCGCGCTATTGAGGCGCCCGGCTAAGGCGGCGTTGGTGTCGGTAGTGGCTGATACAGGCTGCCAATCGTGCCTGGCTGGGACGAATCTACTCTCCAAGCTTGGACTCACCGAGCGATACCTGAGCAAAACACGTCTGCAGATGTCAGTTGCCAACGGAAACAATTTGGACATAATTGGGGCGATCGCCTTGCGCCTATCAGATTCCGCTTCTCCAAGTGGCACAGAAACACGCCAAATTGTCTATATATGTCGAGACACGAGCGATTTCTTCTTGTCTCGAGGAGCGTGTGTGGCGTTAGGCATTGTGCGGCGTAACTTCCCTGGCGTCGGCCAAAGCCAACAGCCCTTAGCGGAGGTGAGCACGTGCAGCGCCGCCTCAGAGTCATCGATGACCGCGGCCTGTGAGTGCCCCCGCCGTCAACCTCCACCACTGCCTCCGCAAGGGCTGCCCTATCCAGCAATTGAGGACAACCGCAGCAAACTGGAGCAGTGGTTGCTGTCGCACTGCTGTCGCACTACTCTCCGACCGATGGAGGGCCCGTGGGCGGACAACATCGAGCAGGCCTTTTGGCAGGCAGTGCAGTGGCTGGACACGTGTGGCCGCAATGGCATCACGCAGAATCCAGACAAGTTTGTATTCGCCAAAGACACCGTCGAGTTTGCAGCCTTTGAGATATCACCCACGTCAGTGAAACCATGCTCGAAGGTATTGCAAGCGATAAAGGACTTCCCGATACCGAGGAATGTCACTGACATCAGAAGCTGGTTCGGCCTCGTCAACCAGGTGGCTTATGCCTTCGCCGTGGCGGACCACATGCAATATTCCGCGACCTCCTGAAGCCAGATCAGCCGTTCGCCTGGACAGAACGTTTGGATCATCTGTTCAAGCAGTCGAAAATCGTGATCATCGACCAGATCAGGCATAGGGTCGAGATATTCGACCAGTCACGCCCGACATGTCTTGCCACGGACTGGTCTAAGGAAGGGCTCAGGTATTGGCTAGTCCAGAAATACTGTGACTGCGCTGGTATGCAACTGTTCTGCTGCAAGTCGGGCTGGAAAGTAGTGCTGATGTGCAGCCGTTTCACACACGGCGCTGAGTCACGTTATGCCCCCATCGAGGGCGAGGCACTGTCAGTTGTAGACGCCCTTGACAAGGCTCGACATTTCACCCTGGGGTGTTCGGACTTTATGGTAGCAGTAGACCACAAGCCACTACTCAAGGTGCTGGGTGACCGCGCCCTCAACGACATCCCAAACCCTCGCTTGCGGAACATTAAGAAGTCACTGCTGTATCGATTTCGCGTGCTCCACATCCCCGGCATCCGCAACACCGTCGCAGACGCCCTATCACGGCACCCGATGGGCGTTGCCGGGACTCCCGACCTGCCCAATGATGTGGCCGCGGCAGCCCTCGCAGCACTCCGATCCCGCGACGACCCGGCGCCACCTCGTTGCTCACAGACTTGCGCGTCCACGGCCACGGAACTCATCAAGTCGGTCACATGGGATGATGTGCGCACTGCCACGGCGAGCGACCCCGACATGTCTGCTCTAGTGGATGCCATCCACAACGGCTTTCCTGACACGCCATTAGCCATGCCCAGTGCCACCCGCACGTACTACCAGTACCGGGAGAAAATAACCGAGTATGACGGCGTCATCCTTTACAAGGACAGAATCGTCATACCACCCACTCTCCGAGCAAGTGTCTTGCAGGCATTCCACTCGGCTCACCAGGGTGTTTCGATGATGGTGTCGCGAGCAGAGGGGTCATTCTTCTGGCCAGGTATGACTTCGGCAATTGAAGAGACACGTGCACGCTGTACAGCGTGCAACCGCTTGGCCCCGTCACAACCAAACCCGCCACCTACACCACCAACACGACCAGTCTACCCCTTCCAGGCGATATGCGCTGACTACTTCAGCCACGGCGGTCATCACTACCTCGTTGCCGTAGACAGATACTCCAATTGGCCTATCGTAGAAGAGAACGCAGAGGGTCCCAAAGGCCTCATTGCCGCACTCCGACGAGTGTTCGTGACCTTCGGCATCGCCGAGGAGCTCTCATCGGACGGGGGACCTGAGTTTAAGGCAGGCGCTACAAAGACATTCCTCAAGAACTTGGGTATACGTCACCGCATCAGCAGCGTAGCAAAATCACATAGCAACTGCAGGGCAGAAGTCGGAGTGAAAACGGTCAAGCGGATGCTGGTTGGCAGCACGGGCCCAGGCGGTTCCCTGAGCACCGACGCATTCCAACGGGACATGTTAGCCTACAGAAACACGCCAGATCCGATGTCGAAGGTCAGTCCTGCCGAAATCATCTTTGGACGCCGCATCCGGGACTTCATCCCAGTGCCGCCTGGACAGTACCTACCCCATTGGACGTGGCGCGAGACACTGCAAGCAAGAGAGGACGCACTACGTATCCGACACATGAGGGCACATGAGCGACTGTCGGAGCACACACGGGTTCTACCTCCACTCATTATCGGCAATGGCGTAAGGCTACATAACCTGGTTGGCCCGCATCCAACCAAGTGGGACCGCACCGGAATCGTGGTTGAGGTACGACAGTACGACCAATATGTCATACGAGTGGACGGGTCGGGGCGTGTCACGCTCCGCAACAGGAAGCACCTACGCCAGTACACGCCGCATATCGCCAGGGCCCCGTTGATCAATTCACCATCAGTCATTCCCCTCGCCACGACCATGCCACCGTCGCCCATGCTAGCCGAGACACCAACCCAGCCCGCCGACCCAGTGTGAACCCTACCCAGGCCGACTACACCCGTGCCTGCGACCCCGGCCAGGCCCGAGTCCGGTGCCGGGCAGCCTCCTCGTGCTAGTCGTGAGATGCGCCAGCTGACCGCATCCCCACCCACACCAGCCGCCGAGGTTCCGCCACCGGCCGCTGAGGTTCCGCCAACGACACCTGTTCCGTCACCCGCTGTTCGGCGACTTGGCGGTCGCACCCGGCAACCTCCAAGAAGACTAGTGGAGGAAATGTAGAGGGTCACACGTCCATTGTCAGCCCTCGGGCTCGAGGACTTGGGGGGCATAGTGGAGTGTGCCCGTAGCGAACTGTAGGAGAACTGAACCGGTATCATTTATCGAGCATTTGACAACGCTACAGTTTATTATCTACCCATACGGTACTGTGCTTTATATTCGTTTATTCATAGCTGAAGATGCGTGTAAGTTGTTGCACTACATTAAACATCGATGCAAATACACAAGGGTGTTATTAACAGTTCACATACAGAACCACTTTTTTGAAACTTACTATTTTATAAATAGATGATTTATTAAAATTACATGAACTTAAATTTTATTTTAAATACATGCATCAAAACTTACCTGCCTAGTTATTAAACTGTAAAATAACCCCAAACATACAGTCATAACACAAGGTGTACAACTGATATACAATTATATATATATATATATATATATATATATATATATATATATATATATATATATATATATATATATATACTTATTCAGAGCTAAACATGAATTTGCCAAAAGGTGTCTTAGATATAACTTGCCAGTAGTTATTATGCAGGAATGACCGATCAAATGAGGTTGCCAGTTTGGGAGGGTCACGTGGTTTCCGGTCGCACAACCTTCTGGGTATTCTGAGCGCCCCCTGGCGACTTGAGCTAACCCTAACCGTCGTAACCCCAACTTTTTGACGATTGCAACATGACCCCGACCTGACGTCATCAGCGTTGAACCCTGACCCTAACGGAATGACCACTACCTTAACGGAGTGACCACTACCCTAACGTGACCACTACCCCGATTCCGAGGAGCGACATAACTTTAACCGTAGCCCAACGCGTTTAACCCCCCGGCTCGTTGTCGCCCGCGGTACCCTATTAGCGTGCCCAGTCGTAAGCCGTCGGGAGCGGGGCGATATAGTGACTATAGGTATTGGACATGGACGTCATAAAACGAAAAGTTTTCGATATGATGTGATAATGTAATATGTATTCTGTAGATTACATGTATGCCTGCATTTTTGTCATTGTATGTATAAATATCCATCCGCTCGTTTTTACGTGGTAGCAGGGTGAAATGTGGTCATATTTCTTTTGCTAGCATCGTTAATCGACAAAATCGGCACAACACCTCATTGAATAAAGTCACAAAGAAACTTTATTATTTAAAAATAACGATATATCAGATCATGGTAATATAATCATTTTAAAATAACGATATATCAGATCATACTAAAGCATAGTAATATAATTATTTAAAAATAACGATATATATATATATATATATATATATATATATATATATATATATATATATATATATATATACACACATATATATATATATATATATATATATATATATATATATATATATATATATATATATATATATATATATATATCAGATTATAGTAAAGCATAGTGATATAACTAGTGTTCATCGTTCTTTAGGCGATGATGTTAATTGAAGTGCAGGCGTGGCAGTGACCGCCCGCGTCTATCTATCAACTTGGTCGGTCGTTCCCGCGTCGGGCATTGCGTGCTAGTGACTGCTCTTTCTCTACTCGTGCGAGCGGGCGAATCATACCAAGTTCTGTCATTACTGCAGCCCACATTCGTCTGTGATCTAGGAAGGCGGCATATTCGTCACATTCTTCGTTCCAATTTTCAGTCGCTGGAGGGCTGTCATAGCCATCAAAATCATCGTCGTCATCGTCTATGCACGGTGTATAGTAACGCAGTTCCTCCATAACAGCTTCCCATTGTTGGCGATGGAAGCTGAAAACCAGAGTGAAAGACACATAAAAATCGAGCCTTTGTTAACGGTACAGTGGAGACTTTGTTAACAGCATGCTATATACGTTTCTTAAATAACACGTGTGTGTTAATAAGCTATGGGAAACCCGAGAGCAACGAAAGGCGTACTTTCGACCCGGCCCGCTAGCGAAGTCGGCTCGTGTTTTTATCACTAGGCCGGTAGCAGCCGGCTGGCAGGCGTGTAGAATTAGGTCACGCACAAACGATATCAGTGACCCAACGACCCAGCCCGGCTCGTGGTTTTATCAGTACGCCGCTAGCAGCCGGCTAGAAGACGTGTACAATTAGGTCACGCACAGACGATATCAGTGACCGAACGACCCAGCCCGGCTCATGTTTTTATTAGTAGACCGCTAGCAGCCGGCTAGCAGGCGTTTTGAAATAGGCCACGCACAGTCGTATAACGGTGTCTCTTAAAGTTAAACTATGTGTTATATAGATGCGTTTTAAAAGCGTTCGCTGCATAGGAGTATGTATTAGTTACAATTCGTGCAAACAACGACAGAGATTATGTACTTATGAACGATGCAGCAGCAGGCTCAATGCAACCCCGAGTTAGACGTAGACGACCAGCAGATCGGAGCATAGCGCAACGTAAGACAGCATCGTGATGCTAATAGCAACAACAGCGACGACAGCAACAGAATGACGGTAAGTGTATACAGAAATACCTAGTCTGAGCAGCCTTATATAGCAAACGTTAAACAATGCAGACAGCTGACATAAGCCACTATAATACAATAACAAATTTGTCAAAGTCAGAAAGTAATGCGAAAAGAAACGCCAGACAGCCGCTAGGACACAATAACAAATTTGTCAAAGTCAGAGGAATGCGAAAACAAAATTCCAGACACTCGACGTAGAGCTGACGTAAATCACTAGAACAATAAGCAATCCCTCACAAAAAACAGATACGATAAGCCTGTCAAAGAAGTGTCAGCTAACCGACGCTGAAACCAAAAATCCATTTATCACGAGTAAAAAACCAAGTCACTGCGTCCTAGACGAACGTTGCATCAAATTCCAGACACTCGACGTAGAGCTGACGTAAACCACTAGAACAATAAGCAATCCCTCACAACAACAAAAAACAGATACGATAAGCCTGTCAAAGAAGTGTCAGCTAACCGACGCTGAAACCAAAATCCCATTTATCACGCGTAAAAAAACCCAAGTCACTGCGTCCTAGGCAAAAGTTGCATAATATCACCGGTATTAAATACAGTGCATGTAATTTTGAACAATATAAAGTCAGAATGAATCGTCTTATATACTTCAGAGGAGGAAACAGTTTCCTATTTAACTTCTACGTGTGTAGGATACATGCATGGGGTCATGCTTTTAACACCGTTGAAGCTGCGTATATGTACAGGAAATGCGTCTTTTATAACGATACTGAGACAGCGGAAAAGATAGCCACACGAACCGGACTAGAGGCGAAATACATTAGCAAGACCATCCGAGAGATGGAGCATTTACTTGCACAATGGAACAAACAGAGACGAGGTGTAATGACCGCGTTAGTTGCGATTAAATTTCGCGACACGACACTCCGCAAACGATTGTTAAACACACATCCATCGCCGTTAAAGGAATGCGTGAGAAGCAGGGAAGGATTCTGGAGCATGCTCGCCTAAACTAGACAGCCTGGACAGAACGTATTGGGTCAGATACTCATGAATTGTCGTGAGTTCATTCTAAAAAACCAGGCGATAGGAATGTGCATAACAACAACGCCCAGACGATAGGAATGTGCGTCGATAGCGCAACGCGTGCCAACGCCCACAGCTGGCGAGATAAGGAAAGGCGTGCCACACGATCGCCCAGCTATATAAGGGAGCCACCGCTCTAACGGTCATAACCAACTCGCACTCTCGAATCATCGACTGCCTCTCTTGTGTTACGCTCGACTCGACTCCTCGACACCGTTGCTATGGCCACACAGAAGTTCGTGGACGCGCACGATCAGCAGCAGATGAATCTGACACGACTGCAGACGGAGGTAAGTAGCGTGTTCCTTTTTTTAGTGAACAAGGTCGTGACCCGTTCGTCCGTTTCTGCCATGAGATCGTCTATGACGATGAGGTTCCTCGTTGTCGATTCGAACATGGCCGCCGTCGATAACCCTTCCTCGAACCGCACGTCGACTAAGTCAATCGTTGCGTAAGCCTCTTGCCATTCTCCGTAACACCACGTGATTTTTTCGGGAGGTGGATCGATCATCACAGCAGCGTGACGCAACATACGCGTCACGAAAGTACTCTTGCCGCATCTCGTCGGTCCGGCGACGATGCACGTGAAGGGATGTTTCCATCGTGCATCCATGATCGCTTATGAAAGATGACCAGAGTGCATCGTCATCTACACGTCCACCGGACCCGTGGTCACCCCGTCCTCGTGCACCACGCGTTTTGCGCAGAAGTAGGTGAGGGCCGCCCGTTCCTGCACGTACGTCAACACGGTCGAGTGATGCACCCGGAACCCGCGGTTCATTCCACTTCCGCTCCGACGGTTGGTGAGCACCTCCAGGAACGCATCCTTGTCGATGGTGTTGTGATGTTTGCTCAGTCCTTTGGTGCTGTACTTGTCGATGGCTCCGAAACAATATTACGTCTTGCTACACAACCCCACGAATCCGTCACAGGACCACTCGACCTTGAACAGACCCGGTGTCCTCTTGTCGATCGGCGAGTCGGCAGCGTACGTACTCGTTCCGATATTCGTCGCAACATTCGGACGGGAGCCATTCGGAACGATGTCGAAAATAATGATCTCGTAGTTCTGGGGTCTCGAGGGCATCGACGGATTCACCGGCCAAGGCCAAATAGGCACTATCTGTATCCATTTCGCAGTACTGGAACAGAGGGCGCTCCACGTATATGTTGATAAAGTCGTAATAGAACTGCAACATGGGCATCTTGGCGTACTGTAGAACGAAGAAACCCACGTGTACGGGCAGGGTGTACGTGACGGTTTTCTTGTTCATCTCTATCTCGTACGCATCGTCGACGACGATGTCGAGTTGTCGGAACCGTCTATCGTTTACCTTGAGCGATGCCGCCTTCTCCGTGCAGTAGTTGACGTCACGATGTCGGTCCACGTTGGTGATGGTCTTTCCGTAACCCAAGTTCCCCAGCAACTTCATGGTATCCGCGATAATGGTCTTGTGTGAATGGACGTCTCCCTCGCGCCGGGCCGTGGACACCGCATCGCCGAACCGTCGGAAACACGGAATAGGATCGTACTCGATGAGCTGGAAGACGTGCTTCACCTCGAGACCGTGGTCCAGATACCATCGCAACAGGGGCGTTGCAAGCAATATCTTATCGCCATGATAACTACCCACGAGCATGTACCTCAGAGTCGTCATGATGTGCTCTTCGGCGTATCGGCGCATGAACGGACCGAGATCCTCGCGTAACAGACGGATGTTCTTGAACACGGGTTGCATCTCGGCAAAGTGCTCACGCAATTCTTCCGGTACGCAAATGTCGCACACTATCATGCCGAACACGGTTCCTGCACGGACGCCGCTCAGGATCTGTTGCGACGTCATCGTCCACCGCGCGTGTCGGCGTCGGGGAAATGCAGCATCCATACACTGGATCTCGTCTCATCTCTTTCCACTCGCATTCCCACAGCTCGACGACCTTGACAAAGTGACGTAGGTAGGCGGTGTTCTTTCGGGTCTCGGCGAGTAGTTGCGCCATGGGTTTCCCGTTGACGGCGTTCACCTCTTCTCGGGTGCACGGGCTACCATAGAAAAGACAACCTTGGAACTGATAAGCCGTGTTCGTCTCACTGCACCACCCATCCACCAGACGTTTGCCTATTCTATTCTCTCACCCGTTGATCTGATGTCATATGGGACGTCATGTGCGTTTGGATTCTGCAGCCATATGTCCGTACAGCTGCGCCGATTCGGGCGGAAGTCGTTCTCTGCCCGTCGTCGCGTGTATCATCCCATAGGCATGTTTTGCATGAGCGACCACAAGTACAGCGCGTTCGTGTCGTATCCGACGATCGACCGACACGGACGAGAAGCCTCTCCGTACTCGTTCTGACGTAGCGTGGTGACCACGTGATTCAAAATGGCGGGCATCGGTGTGGCTCTGGTGAAGGGTTGCAAGATAAGTAACGTTTTTGCACCAATAACGTGTGCCTGTACACACAAAGTAGTGTGCTAGAGCCATAGGTGTACAGAGCACTGAGGTATGTGAAAACCACGCAAAATAGATGTGTAAATTTATCTGAATTGATAGTTTAATTCAGCTGTACATTGGACCATCTACAGTCTGGACCTATGTGCAGCCAACCTGAACATTTGCAGCTGAAGGGTGTGACTATCCTTCTACCAAATTGCGTAACGCCCTCCAGAACAAATCAGATGTAAACATGAGACAGTACGTGGTGTCAACATGACAACCACACGCAGAAGCCGGCGTATATCGTCTAGTGGTTCAATAGTCATTGCAAAGGAAGACTTTATTAGCGGAATGCTGGCTGCTCTCAGCAACAAAGATGTTATTGAAAAACTACAAACAGTTGTAGTAAATGATCTTCGGAAAGAAGTTGCGTACCTCAGATGTGTTATCGAAACGAAAGATGCAACAATAGAGTCACTTACAAAACGAGTCGATGACGTGGAAGTCGCACTTAATGACTATGAACAATACTCAAGGAGAAACTCATTGAGACTTTTCGGTCTTGTGGAAAGCGAAAACGAGGACATAACTAAACGAACAATCGATGCGCTGAATGAATCAATGAATCCAAAACTGAGTCCGCCCCTCCGATTGGAGGAGATTGACCGAATTCATCGAGTCGGACCCAGGGACAAGCCATCAAGACCAGTGCTTGTCAAATTTGCAACATACGCGAGCCGTAGGCGAATCTACAAAGCCAGGGTAGGGTTAAATCCTAACCCACGTATATAGACCGCGATGGAATGAGAGAGCTGATGCATCAAGCAGTATCGACACAGACCTGATGGCCACAGCAGATAAGCCACCTGAACAGAGTCAAGGCACCAGGACTCAAGTCCTATTCCTGAATGAGGACCTAACGCAGACCAGGGCCAGACTGCTCTACAACTGCCGGGTCGCAAAAAGGAAGAAGTTGATAAATGACTGTTGGTCGTCAGATGGGACCATCCTCATAAAGAACATTGCGAACAAAGTAATCGTTATCAAGACTCTTAAAGAATTGAATGACAATGCCAAATAAGGCATCATGGACTTACATACCCAGTTTCAGTTCTCCGTACCTGTATACATCAAACTATGATTGTATACAGCAAATTCGCTAAGTGCTATGATATAGTGTTATGTTCTTGTAATTGCAAATGTTTTTCTTTCCACTGTGTTTACATGAATTCAATTTACATGTTTATTCAAACATATTTTAATGACGCCAAAACAGTGTTGTATATGTAAAAAGTATGTTAATAAGCATACTTCCTTAACCTGTATCATTTGTTCTTGTGTATATCGTACTAAATGTTTACCTTATTTGCAAATTAATGATGTGAAGCTAATTACCAACTGGCACTGCATTAAATGCATTTCGTCTATTCTGCCATTTAATCATTTCAAAAATGACTATGATTTCCTCAGTGCCATCTCTCATGATTAGTTTGATGTTACGAATATATATCGTTTTGTAATTTACAAAATAAGCTACTTAATCCTTTTGATTTGAATAATAATAGCTACAGTTTGCCTATGTACAATAATGATCCGGATTTGCAATATTTTAATAACGTTTACTCAGCCGTACAAAATAACTGTGACTACTTTGTTGAAGACACTTTTATTAACCAATGTTCTCAACTGTCAACAATGAACAAAGTGTTTTCTTTACTACACATTAATATTCGAAGTATTAGTAAACATCTACATGAATTAGATCAGTATATCCATGTACTAAATCATAATTTTTCGGTTATTGGTATAAGCGAAACATGGTGTCAAGACTACAATGTCAACAGTTGTGATTTACCAGGATACAAAGCAGAACATATTTATAGGCACACTAAAGTTGGTGGTGGTGTTGCCCTCTACATTAAAGACAATATTGCATACCACACTAGATTAGACATTACTAAATTAAATGATTACATAGAATGTCAGTTTATAGAGATTCATAAAGATAGTAATTCATATGGTAAAGATATTATAGTTGGTGTTATATACAGACCGCCAAACAATGATATAAACAAATGTATTGATGAAATGTCTAATATACTTGATATTCTTAACAATGAAAACAAATTATGTTACATTATAGGTGACTTTAACATTAATCTGTTTAACCATGAAGTACATGCACCAACATGTAATTTTTTTAACTTGATGTTTTTAACTCGTATTCCATTAATAAATAAACCAACAAGGGTAACTAATCAATCGGCAACATTAATTGATAACATTTTTACAAATAATCATAAAAACATGCTCCAGGGCATTATGTATATAGATATATCTGATCTCTTCCCAATATTTCTCATTGATAATAATTGCAAATTAACCAACAATCTTAAATACACAACAAACAGAAACTTTTCCCAGGCAAACATAGATACATTTTATAATAACATGCAAAATCTTGACTGGGTTATTATGACATACACAAATAATTGTCAAACAGCCTACTCAGTATTTTATAAGTCATTACTGCGAGAATACAATGACTGCTTTCCCATAAAAACAAGCTTAACTACAAGAATAGAAAACCATGGCTAACACATGGGCTAAACAACTCAATAAAAGAGAAGAATAGACTACATGTTAAATATGTGAGACAAAACACAAGATATAACGAAACTAAATATAAAGTATACAAAAATAAGTTGAATGGCTTACTAAGGAAATCTGAACGTGAACATTACGCAACTCTCTTTGAAGAAAATAAGCATAGCCTTAAAAAGTCTTGGTCCCTTTTAAAAGAAATAATAAACAAGAAACATGAACGTATAACGCAGACAAAATTCATCGTCAACAAAGTAGTAACATCAGACAAAAAACAAATAAGCGAATGTTTTAATAAGTTTTATGTAAATGTTGGCTCTAACCTAGCAAAAAACATTCCACAGAACCAATCAGACCCTATGTCATACATAAAAAACAGCAATATTAAAACTATATATCTTGAACCGGTAACTGAAAATGAGGTATCAGCAATAGTAAACTCTCTTAAAATATCTAGTCCTGGATGGGATTATATTTTCAGTAAAGTAATTAAAAAAACATATAAAAGCTTTATTAAACCATTAACATATTTATATAATCTCTCTATAAATACTGGAATATTCCCAGATGAGTTAAAAATAGCTAAGGTAATACCTATCTACAAATTTAAGGAAAAAAAAATATTTTCTAACTACCGACCAATTTCAATATTACCAACTTTCTTTAAAATATTGGAAAGACTAATGTATAACAGGCTGTTAAATTTTATTAATAAGTGTAACATTCTGTACAAATATCAGTTTGGTTTTCGAACAAATCACTCCACTAGCATGGCACTAATGACCATTGTAGACAAAATATCAGAAGCACTACAAAACAAACAATTTGTGCTAGGGGTGTTCTTAGATTTATCTAAAGCATTTGATACTGTTGACCATGAGATACTGTGTCAAAAACTCCAATATTATGGTATACGTGGCTTAGCCAATGATTGGATTAAAAGTTATTTATCTAATAGAAGTCAATATGTGTATTACAATAACACTAGCTTAGCTAAACTCTCTATTACTTGTGGAGTGCCTCAAGGTTCCATACTGGGGCCATTGCTGTTTCTATTATATATCAATGATATTGCTAATGTCTCAGATATTCTTTTCTCCTTATTATTTGCCGATGACACAAGTGTATTCATACGGGGTGATCAATTGGATGATATAGCTAACAAAATGAATATTGAACTAAAAAAACTTGTAGCTTGGTTAAATGCTAACAAATTATTTCTAAACATTGATAAGACCCAATACATGATATTTAGTACTTCTAACAGAAAACTTATCAAACCGACAAAACTTGAAATTAATGATAATGCTATTAAACAAGTATCCTCTACAACATTTCTTGGCATTACTATTGATAACAAACTTAATTGGGCTGAACACATTAACAAAGTTAAATGTAAAATCTCTAAAGGGGTAGGCATTATCAACAAAGCCAAAATATGTTTAACTAGACCATATTTGGTCACCTTATATTACTCGTTTTTATTCCCTCATTTGACATATTGTATTGAAGTGTGGGGTGGTGCATTTGATTCATATTGTTCAAGTATTATAAAGGTTCAAAAGAAAGCGGTGAGAATGCTCGTATCAGCTAATATATCAACTCATACAAAACCTATCTTTAAACTACTAAACATCTTAACGTTTAGACAACTATATGTCTACTCAATACAAATGTTTATGTATAAATACAACAGTGGTCTTCTACCAAAAATTTTTGGTAATATGTTTAAACTTAATCAAGATGTTCATAGCTACAATACAAGACAATCTACACAAATACACATATCCTTGGCAACTTTAAAAATAAGACTTCGTTCTGTAAGAATTAAGGGTGCTATAATTTGGAATTATTTTAACACAAGACTCAACTTTATTTCTTATTCAATAACAAACTACAAATGTATACTTAAGCAATTTATATTACACAATGATGTCAGTATATAATATGTATCGCAATCACAATTTTTTCGTTTTCTACACCTGCACGCTATTTTTTGTTTAATACTATGATATATGTATTGAAATATATACTAGGGAGTATAACATTGTATAATGTTCTTCCCCTATTGTTCTCTTTACATTATCATATAGGGTTTACCTTGGTTTGATTTGTATATATTGTAAAGAGTTAGAATAAATTTGATTTCATTTGGATTTGACCCCTTTCTCGTGATAGCAGTGAAAAATGATCGAAGGACCGCCAACAATGTTATCTTTGATGATGTTATGAAGATCTTCATTCTTCTCGTTGAAGATGGTAAAGTAGGTCTTCTCTGGAAGGTCGTTGAACAGATACAGCAGGGTCAGACCAGGTACGCTGATGCCTTGCTTGAACATGTCTATTCCACGTTGTTGATAGAAGGCAAACTGTCTATCTAAGGGAACCACGTCCCTGTTGTTGTACCAGACGAGAAAGTCTCGCAACGTCGTCATATCGCTGTCGCGCCAGGCCTCCTGACAACTGGCGTAATCTTCGTCTGAAATACCTTCGTTCTTCAGTCGACTGAAGAAGGCCTCTTTCAGTGGGAGAGCGGTATCGTCGAGCCTCTCCAGACGGTCCATGTACTCATACGGGAAATGACCTTTCGTCACCTCGCATCCGTACGCTTTCAGATACTTGTCGTAGCTGAACCCAGGGGCTATGTAGCTGATCCGTCGAAAGACACATGAAAGTGTTGTTGCGTTTGATGACGAAAAATGACCCGATACCATCGTTCTCTTCTTCTTTCTCTTTGTCATCTTGCTCCCTCTCTTCTTCCTCTTCTTGTTCCTCTGTCTTTGACGTGGATAGGAAGTAGGGTATGAGGAACTGTTTGATGGCATTGAGATCATACTTACCCGAATTGAACCCGATGACAGGTAACTGATGCATCCATCCATAAAGTTGTCCCATCAGCTTTTTGTATGGATTGGTTGCTGGTCGAGATTCCTTGTCATTGGCTGACCGTGCAGCCGCCTCCCGTTCATTCCAGTTCGTCAGTGCTTCTGCGAGTTGTTCCAACACATCCTCGTATGAGTATTTGATGTTGTCGTACACGGCGTCACTCATCGATCGCAGGATATCCATCATGGCGCTCACCAACTTGTTGGTGTCTCCGTCCGTGACGAGACATTTCACTTGTTCGTGCCCTGGTACGTTGGAGGCAACGCTGACGCTTAGCGGGACGTGACGTGCAACCCAGTGAACGTGATCACTGTCCGACGGAAGTTGTTCGGTGTCGAACCAACACTCAAAGTCAAAGGTGGGTCGGTACGGATAGTACCGCAACGATTCGGACACACGGATGTTCTCGTCGTCCAGCCGTTCGAATACCGATGGAGTCGAATGGTACACGCCACCAGGATATAGACTCGACGCACACCCCCCGTACACGTGCTCTCGTGTTGGCGTAGCTTCCATGCGGTTGTCCACAACGAGTCACCGCACTTCCGACATCTATACGAGTGACAGTACATGCGTACATCCTGGATGAAGGAAAAATGTGTCTCATGAAGGTTGAGGTGTAGTGTGTCAGGGTACTTACATAACGATAGACGGACGAGTTCGGCAGTTGTATTTCCATCCGGTTTGACGAGCTTGTACACGAACACGTTCGTTTGGAACGTGGTCTCTACTCGATAGAGGTCATCCAGCGTGACCCTGTCAAATTCTTACATGGGTACGTCGTCGTGATCGTAAGCCTCGTACAGCGTCTTCACCGCTGGTTCCAATCGGCGTACGTCACTTACACGATGCAGGGCCATACATCGGAAGAGACATAGGTTGTCATTGTACCTCATCGAATAGATGGGTTCCTTTTCCAGACCGATGACGGCTTTGTTCTTCTTGATGTAGAATGGAAAAGGGGTCGCACGTACACATCCTATCGGATGATCGATGATGCGGTTGACGAAGAAGATGACATTGGTCACGAGTTCGCACATCTATGCATAATCCGGTCTTTGATTAATGGCCCACTGCAAGACGTTGGTTTCTCGGATGCGTTCGAGACAGCCATAAAAGTCCTTGCTGTTGGTGATGAGACTGGGCTCGTCCAGGTAGCGTCCACAGCAATTGCACGAGGAATGATAGTACTTGTATCGATCCATGTTCTTGTTCCTCAGAACGAACCCGTAACTGAGGTTAATCTTGAAGGCGTTGGTCTGTTCCTGGGACATGATCTTCAAAGGAGTCTCTAAAACGGTCGTGTCTAGGTAGTTAATTTGTAATCGTACCTGCACTGGAGGGGTCCTCTCGATACACGTGTCCTTATGATAGACCAGTGCGCTCGAACGACATCTAGCAGTTCCGTCGACAGAGTGTCGGCGAAGGGAAGTCGAGCAGGTGGATCGATGGGATCTTCGTCGGTAACTAGTGGGTGGTGAGGTGTGGTGTCTTCCATGTTTGATCTCTTCGGTGATGGTGGCTCGTTGACGTCGGTACACGTGGTTCGTGCGTGTCTGGTCAGGTTGTCACGTCTATTGAACTTCCGTCCACATTTCGGACACGTGTATACTGTGATCTTTTTTCTACTACTACTACTAAGACGACATACGGACCTTACGTGATGCTGTAGATCGTCCCATCTCCCAAACGTTGCATCGCATTTAAACGCATATTTCGTTCTCTTTGCGTGGTCGCTAGGTGGCACCGCTGCTGGGGGCGCCACTGAATACGAGTGCTGATTCACCGATGGTGTCGAATGACCCTCTACGTGATGTCGTAGCTCTGCATACGTGTTGAGTGCCAGTCCGCAGTGACGATATAGATGCCGTTTCATGGTGGTGTACGCGTCTACAACTGACAGACATCGGCCCTCAGTACGTCTATATAGTGCGTGTGGTGGTGGTGGTGTTGGGTGTGGTGGATGATGTATTATTAAGATGTGTTCCTATGGTAATGGCTACTATGTCCACTATCGATGGCTACGGGTTCTCTTTCAACTATGTAGGAAGAGGGGAACACCACTGACAACACGTACAAATCATTGTATGCCATTTTTATTAACTATAATGTGGTATGTCATATATACATATACACGGATAGGCTTATATAAATACGATGACGACATGGTGGTTTGTGGGATTTTTACGTCCCCGACAATGACCACTAGCTTACCATCGGTTATCGACACGCCAGTGGCTAGTATTATGGTTAACTTGTGGGCTGTTACACTGCGACAGAAGTTACAAAAAGGATGTTGATGATGATGATGTACTATATAAGTCATTCTGTATATATATATATATACATATATATATATATATATATATATATATATATATATATATATATATATATATATATATATATATATATATATATATATATATATATATATATATATATATATATATATATATATATATATATATATATATATATATATATATATATATATATATATATATATATATATATATATAAATGCCACTAATTCTCGACACGCACGAACATGAACGTCTGCCGGCACCACGGGCGCTTCGTCCTTCATCCTACATAAAAAGAAATAGGTCTAATGTTCATCATACATAATAATACTAATATTCTTCTACAGTGGTTATATTAAATACTAATGTTCATCTACAGCGGTTATAATAATACTAATATTCAATTGCAGAGGTTCTAATACTAATACTACTACTACTAATAATAATAATAATGTTCAACTACTGTCGGCGGCGGATGCTGATGCGTACGTAGTCTTTCATCTGCTCCTGCCATTCCGGCGACATTATCGTCGCCGTAATTTCTTCGCATGTCATCTTCGTCACCTCATCAAAGTTCTGTCTGATCGTCGCCAGTTGTATGTGATGAGATTCGACACAGCCTCTTCTATCATTATATTACACACCTCTGCATCCGCCTCCGAACTGTATCTCTGGCTTGTGGACGGTTCAGGGTTTGCTGGACGGTCAGGTGTGTATACTGCGTCGCCTTCCGACAGCACGATACGTGCGTTGGGGAGGACGTACAACGTCGGCGGCGACGACCTCTCCTCACGCTCCGTCGACTGTGTTAGTGGTGGTGACGCGGGGCTGAATTCGAACTCATCACCCCATGGTAGTGGCTGTGATACTGGAGGCGACTCGTAGCCTGGGGATGATGATGATGAGTGTGTCGGTGATGGTGGTGGTGTCACCTGAGATGGTGGTGGTGGTGGTGATGCGGAAGTGTCTCTACGTTTCTTCATCACCACCACCTGTCTGTTGTCACCATCCTCCATCTCCGACGCATGTCTCCGCCGTTGCCTCCTCATACGACCTACGGAGCTGACGCAGGCCGTCGCTTGTCTATTGAACAAAAATACTAGTTACTTTGCTAGTCAGTATTACCATACATATTTGCGCATCGTTCCGCATAATCGTCCGTATCGCCCTAATTATTTGCGTATCGTTCGGATAGACTCTTTCTAACCATATCTTTCACCGCCAGATGTGCAGGACCAAGTCGGACGATGGTATGTAACACTCCTTGTCGTCTGTTCAATTAATTATGCGGGCCACCTCATCACATGCTTACTGGACACTGGCGACCTCTAGCGCTTTATAGAAGTTATTTTCTATCCTCATGGCTTTGGATCGATCACGTATCATATCTAGACCACTCACAGCCGCCTCCATCTCGTCGCTACTACTTATAGGTAAAACATCGCGCTGTGACGTACTGTCTTCCTCCCCCTGTTATTATAATGCGTGATGGTGAACATCTTTCCACCGAGGAGAAGAATAGTATTTCAAAATTATTACTACGTAACCATTCCATTACCTTCTCTTTCCCACTGGTCTTTGTCCCATCCCTGACGTCACTGCATGTAGCAGCAGCAGCGTCATCCTCTCAACAGAATCATACGGCTACTACTTCCAGTTCTGACACGCTGTAATTGACATAATCTCCCGCTACGCGTTTCCTAACCAGGACACGGGCCCCCCGCAGCATCTCCACTGCTGATACCGCTCGGCGTCTGACGACATGCTCATGTAGGCCTTACCAGTGAACCCCAACACCTGTACTACCTTTTCATTGAATAGAGTTACCCAACATTCTGACCCGATCCAGTCAGCCAGGAGGATACGCAGAGCGAACCTGTACACGGGAACCCGTTGCCATCGATGAATAGGACACACATAGCCATTATTTTCCTGAATCACACGTTTGTTACAATGCGTACACGATGTATTTCACTTGTACGGCACATTGTACTATCGTTAACAGACGTGTAAATATATAGTTCCCGTTACTTACTTCATTTTGCAGACGTCAGAGTCATCTCGTTGTTGTTAGCGAACTGTTGTGCGGCCATTGCTGATGCTGACGACTTGACTTCTACAGGGCGATCGGAGAGCGTTTGTGTGAGTCGTTAACTGTGCGCTCAGCTTATAAAGGCCCCATCCTTCCATTGGCGCGCAATCTTATCTCCACCGTTGGTCGAGCACGTGATGCCGGTATTGTTCGCCTGCGGTGTGTCTGCGGTGCATTGTACTTTGTTCGATCATATGATCGACTCGTTTCGGATGACCCATTCGGCACGCCTACTCGACAGAGATCTTCAGTAAGTACATTGTTTGAATGAATGTTCACTTTACATAATGTTCTCCCCCGTTTACATGTCTCACTGACCGCTACAAGTCTATCCCATAATAACACTCACCTGACTTCACTGCTACTCGAGGTCGAATTCGCATTCCATCTCTCGTTGCTTAGTTACGCCTGTTCTCACGTTCAGATTGCTACAATATGCATCTCACTCTGGTTTTGTCGTTTCCTTGCAGTCGTCATCGTCAGCTATGGTCCATGATAATGGCGGAAATGCAAGACATAACCATAGAGCGTCGCAGAATCGCCAACGAGTCATCCCCTACGTTTACGGTCGCTGCGAAGGAGCAGGAGCAGGATCATAGTAAGATCTGGAAAGGTGTCATGCGTCAGCTGGTGCTCCGTCGCTTTCGCACACCACCACACGACGCGTTTCCGCATTCTGCGTTACAACGTCGTCGGCGGCGACTTCTCGCGCCACTTCTCGCGCCACACACACACACACACACACACACATATATATATATATATATATATATATATATATATATATATATATATATATATATATATATATATATATATATATATATATATATATATATATATATATATATATATATATATATATATATATATATATATATATATATATCCCATTGTAACCGTACTTCGTTTTCATATATATTAAATTTTGCTTGCGCTGCTATACACTCCCGTGCTGTGTTGATTTCTCGTTCCCACTGCGTGTGTGCACATTATAGGCATAGTCACTTTTCACCATGCTACCTTTTCTTAACTGAGCGGTCAGATTTCCATCATCAAGCGAATAAAATGTAGGCATGCATGTAGGCTATACAATAAATATAACATCATCACATTATATTTAATAGTTTTCGTTTTATGACGTCTTATGTCCACCGCCTATATACTAGCTACAAATTTCCTATTAAATTTTGCTTGAGCTTCTTGTGTTGATTTCTCGCTCCCAATACGTGTGTATACATTATACACATAGTCAATTTTCACCCTGCTACCATTTCTTAACTGAGCGGTCAGATTTCCATCATCCAGCGAATAAAATGTAGGTATGCATGTAGGTTATACAGTAAATATAACATTTTCACATTATATTTACAAGTTTTCATCCTTTGATCTCGCACTACGGCTTACAGCTGGATAAACGCTTGGGCTTAGAGTTAACTCCAGTCGTTAGGGAGTCCAGTTAGTGTTAGCTCGCCACTCGGACTCGGGGTATTGGTCACTCCGTCAGGGTCAGGTGTGGTGGTGGTGGGGGTGATTGTGGATGATGTATTATTATTAAAGTGTATTGTGTGTGTGTGTGTGTGTGTGTGTGTGTGTGTGTGTGTGTGTGTGTGTGTGTGTGTGTGTGTGTGTGTGTGTGTGTGTGTGTGTGTGTGTGTGTGTGTGTGTGTGTGTGTGTGTGTGTGTGTGTGTGTGTGTGTGTGTGTGTGTGTGTGTGTGTGTGTGTGTGTGTGTGTGTGTGTGTGTGTGTGTGTGTGTGTGTGTGTGTGTGTGTGTGTGTGTGTGTGTGTGTGTGTGTGTGTGTGTGTTCCTATGTCCAATATCGATGGCTACTGGTTCTCTTTCGGTGCTCCTACAGCCACTAGAAGGCGTTCTTTGATGCTGCGCACGGTTTTTGGCGTTCATACAACCGCTAGGTGGCGCTATGGTGTGCTGCGCGCACAACCGGAAGTGGTTCAGACACATGGCCTCTGGCCTTGAGGATTGAGAACCCTACGTATACTGCTTACATTCTTAGCTTAATAGCGTTAACATGCAATTAAAAGTGATACTTATATGCTGAAAACGTTAAAGCACAGCCAAATGTAGTAATTACTAAAATGTGTTAATATACAAATAGAAGTGATATTTACTTAGCTTAAAAGTGTTAACATACAGCGAAATGTGGTAATCACTTAGCTTAACTAAGTGTGACACAATACATATAAAAGCGGTATTTTCTTAGAAAAACCGTTATTCTGTAGCTATGTAGCGTGCTTGTTATGCAATAAAAATGTATACACAACTGATGTTGCTTGTTTGTTTCTTTCTCATTACTCGTGCTATGTATGATTCATGCGATAACCAATACCCTAAATAATTTTATTATGTTAGATGTACGCCGATAGGTCAACTCGTTGATGCATACCCAGCTGTCTTTATTATCCAGACAAGACGTCACTTGGTCTACTCTCCTTAGAGAAACGACAAAAAATAATAATAATGAAACCCGAATTTCATGATAGCTGGCATAGAATAAATTACTGCACAGCATTTCCAATGCAAATGACGGGTTTATCTTTCAACTTGTCCAGACTTGCATACATCCAGCAGGCGAACCAGCGCTTTAACTACAGCGCTAATATGATTAAATTTAAAACGCGCATTTCCCGAATACCAAAATCCGATTGTCATCTGTTAGTATCGCTTTAATGCGTCCTTTCGGGAACGCGGCAGAACGATGTCATATTACGGGATACAACACGACCGCATTCCTAACATGGAATGTAGCCCAGTAGTTAGTACGAGGGAAATGACCAAGCCAAAGAGGTTGCCAGTATGGGAGGGTCACGTGACTTCCGATCGCATAGTCTTCTGGGTATCATGAGCGCCCCCTGGCGGCGACATATATCCCTATGCATACCCCTAGAGCGCCCCTAGCGATTGGAGTTAACCCTAACCGTTTATATCGCCCCCTGGCGACTGAATTTAATTTTAAATTTAATTTAAATTTTTTTTATTTTAAGTTTAATTTTATTTTAATTTCAAATTCATGCGCGCGCAGCCTCACAGCCTTCTGGGCAGCCCGAGCGCCCCCTGGCGGGACCCGTAACCCTAGAACGCCCCGTGGCGATTGAATTGTATTTTTATTTTTCTTGACATACCAACATACAGCTGCAGTAAGCTATAAACATGTCAGGACACATAACTCCTACATTTTACCCATAATTCCTACAATTTACCCATAATTCCCCTATTCAATAAGAGTACAAGCAAATGTTATTAAATATTTGAAAATAATGACACAATATTGTCCACAAACGTTAGACAGAGGACTCTAAAGTCTCTTGCCATACTGACGTACAGCTGACGAAAGCTATAAACATGTCAAGACATGCAGCTGACGTAAATCGCACCAGACGCGTCGCGGAAAGTGCATCATCAGCATATTGTAGTTATATGTCACTATTTGAAAATAATGCGCTCTTGCACTTTACCCATAACTCCTACAATTTACCCATATTTCCTACAATTTACCCATAACTCCTAAAGTTTATCCATGTTAACACTACGGTTTTAATAAGCTATGGGAAACCCAAGAGCAATGAAAGGCGTACTTTCGACCCGGCCCGCTAGCGAAATCGGCATGATGTTTTTATCACTAGGCCGGTAGTAGCCGGTTAGCAAGCGTGTAGAAGTAGGCCACGCACACATGATAACAGTGAACCAACGACCCAGCCCGGCTCGTGGTGTTTATCAGTAGACCGCTAGCAACCGGCTAGCAGGCGTGTAGAATTAGGTCACGCACAGACGATATCAGTGACCCAACGACCCAGCCCGGCTCATGTTTTTTAATAGTAGACCGCTAGCAGCCGGGTAGAGGACGTGTAGAAATAGGCCACGCTTAGTCATATAACGGTGTCTCTTAAAGTTAAACTATGTGTTATATAGATGCGTTTTAAAAACGTTCGCTGCATAGGAGTATGCATTAGTTACCATTCGTGCAAACAACGACAGAGATAAGTCCGGCAGCAGGCATCGCTTTAGACGCACACGCAAACCCACACACACACGCGCGCACACACACGCACACACACAAACGCACACGCACACACACACACACGCAGGCACACACATCATGCTTGCTTATATAACACAGTTGTTTCAATAAAGCACGCATATGTAGTGTAGCGTGTTTGTTCCTTCACCTAGCTATAAAAAGAACTGGATTTTAGTTTCATACGTATCGTGTTACTCACAGACCCCCTATATTCTGATTGACCAGGCGAGGCAAACTATTACCAACACTAAACCTGTGTGGACTTCCGCACTGTGTGCAGTAACACTCTGCAACCTCCAGCCACATCCTGGCCATTTACACACTGCCTTCATCATACAGTCCTCTGTCTCTCCTACCTCCAGCCACATCCCTGCTCCGTACACGCTGCCTCCACCATACAGTCCTCTGTCTCTACTACCTCCAGCCACATTCTGACGCATTACACATTGCCTCCACGATAGAGTCCTCAGTCTATCCTACCTCCAGCCACATCCTGGCTTCCGATACATTGCGTCCACCATACTATCCTCTGTCTCTCCTACATACAGCCACATCATTGCTCCTGATACATTGCCCCCACCATTCGCTGCATAGGAGTATGCATTAGTTACCATTCGTGCAAACAACGACAGAGATAAGTCCGGCAGCAGGCATCGCTTTAGACGCACACGCAAACCCACACACACACGCGCGCACACACACGCACACACACACAAACGCACACACACACACACGCAGGCACACACATCATGATTGCTTATATAACACAGTTGTTTCAATAAAGCGCGCATATGTAGTATAGCGTGTTTGTTCCTTCACCTAGCTATAAAAAGAACTGGATTTTAATTTCATACGTATCGTGTTACTCACAGACCCCCTATATTCTGATTGACCAGGCGAGGCAAACTATTACCAACACTAAACCTGTGTGGACTTCCGCACTGTGTGCAGTAACACTCTGCAACCTCCAGCCACATCCTGGCCATTTACACACTGCCTTCATCATACAGTCCTCTGTCTCTCCTACCTCCAGCCACATCCCTGCTCCGTACACGCTGCCCCCACCATACAGTCCTCTGTCTCTACTACCTCCAGCCACATTCTGACGCATTACACATTGCCTCCACGATAGAGTCCTCAGTCTATCCTACCTCCAGCCACATCCTGGCTTCCGATACATTGCGTCCACCATACTATCCTCTGTCTCTCCTACATACAGCCACATCATTGCTCCTGATACATTGCCCCCTCCATTCAGTCTTCTGCCTCTCCTACCTCCAACCACATCCTGGCTACTTACACACTGCCTCCATCATAATGTCCTCTGTCTCTCCTACCACTAGCCACATACTGGCTACTTACACACTGCCTCTGCCATACAGTCCTCCGTCTCTACTACCTCCAACCACATCCCTGCTCCTTACACACTACCTCCACCATACAGTCCTCCGTCTCTAATACCTCCAACCAAATCCTGGCTCTTTACACATTGCCTGCACCATACAGTCCTCTGTCTCTCCTGCCGCCAGCCACATCCTGGCTACTTACACACTGCCTCCAACATACAGTCCACTGTCTTTCCAACCTCCAGCCACCTCCCTCCTTACACACTGCCTCCGCCATACAGTCCTCTGTTTCTCCTACCTCCAGCCACATCCTGGCTCCTGATACATTGCGTCCTTCATACAGTCCTCTGTCTCGTCTACCTCCAGCCAAATCCCTGCTCCATACACGCTGCCTCCACCATAGAGTCTTCTGTCTCTACTACCTCCAGCCACATTCTGATGCATTATACATTGCCTCCACCATAGAGTCCTTAGTCTCTCCTACCTCCAGCCACATCCTGGCTTCCGGTACATTGCGTCCACAATACTATCCTCTGTCTCTCCTACATACAGCCACATCATTGCTCCTGATACATTGTCCCCACCGTTAAGTCTTCTGCCTCTCCTACATCCAACCACATCCTGGCTCCTTACACACTGCCTCCACCATTCAGTCTTCTGTCTCTCCTACCACTAGCCACATCCTGGCTACTTGCACACTGCCTCCAACATACAGTCCACTGTCTTTCCAACCTCCAGCCACATCCCTAGTCCTTACACACTGCCTCCGCCATACAGTCCTCTGTTTCTCCTACCTCCAGCCACATCCTGGCTCCGAGTATAACCATCTGATCACCCCCACACCCGCACGGCCTTCACCTTCTGTCTATAGACCTGAACATATTTGACACCACCCCACACTATATAGTCGTACAAAAACCTCCATAAAGACAGAGACATTGAAGTTAGGATTAGTTATGGATTAGGGTTAGGGTTATGATGTCAATGTATAAGAGCGAGGGTTAGGGTTTCGGTTTAAGGTTAAGATTAGGGTTAGCTAGGCGCTCAGGGTTTAGGGTTAGCTCCAGTCGCTAGAGGGCGCTGATACAGTCGCCAGGGGGCGCAGGGGCGCGCGCGGGGCTGGTAATACACCTTTTTCGCGTAATACATCTTTTCCTGTAATCGCACGCCCCTGCGCCCCCTGGCGACTGTATCAGCGCCCTCTAGCGACTAGAGCTAACCCCTGAGCGCCTAGCTAACTCTAATCTTAACCTTAAACCGAAACCCTAACCCTCGCTCTTATACACTGACATCATCAACCTAACCCTAACCCATAACTAACCCTAACTTCAATGTCTCTGTCTTTATGGAGGTTTTTGTACGACTATATAGTGTGGGGTGGTGTCAAATATGTTCAGGTCTATAGACAGAAGGTGAAGGCCGTGCGGGCGTGGGGGTGATCAGATGGCTATACTCTTCTCATTACTCTATGGGGGGTTGTCAGATGGCTATACTCGTCGCATTACTCTATGGTGTCTGTGGAGCTTGTCCATGTGTAGAGGGGTATCACTATCGATAATACAACACCAATCGTGCGTAGGGTGGTCAGATGGCTATACTCGTCTCATTACTCTATGGTGGGGGTGGTGAGGTGTGGAAACCAGAATGTAATTGCTACATTCGACTCACTACTTCTCTATGGATCGAGGTATGTATAAGAAATTCTAGCTACCACCCTAACCCTAACCCTAACAGTGTAACCCCAACTAGTTGTAGGTTGTATAACCATAGAGAGCCTGCAAAAAGGTGTAACCCCAACTTGTTGTCGGTTGTATAACCCTAGATATACTGCATCGAGATAGTGCTGTTTGCACAACGCTACCAGTAATGGACAAAACCAGCAAAACGGTGGACAAACTAATAAAATGGCGGACAAACTAACAAAATCATGGACAAAACTAACAAAACGGTGGACAAACTAACAAAAATGACGGACAAACTAACAAAAATGATGGACAAACTAACAAAATGGCGGACAAACTAACAAAAATTATGGACAAAACTAACAAAATGGCGGACAAACTAAAAAAAATGATGGACAAAACTAACAAAATGGCAGACAAACTAACAAAATAATGGACAAAACTAACAAAATGGTGGACAACCTAACAAAATGGTGGACAAACTAACAAAAATGATGGACAAACTAACAAAATGGCGGACAAACTAACAAAAATGATGGACAAAACTAACAAAATGGCGGACAAACTAACAAAATGGCGGACAAACTAACAAAAATGATGGACAGAACTAACAAAATGGCGGACAAACTAACAAAATGGCGGACAAACTAACAAAAATGATGGACAAAACTAACAAAATGGCGGACAAACTAAACAAAATTATGGACAAAACTAACAAAATGGCGGACAAACTAACAAAATGGCGGACAAACTAACAAAAATGATGGACAAAACTAACAAAATGGCGGACAAACTAACAAAATGGCGGACAAACTAAAAAAAATTATGGACAAAACTAACAAAATGGCGGACAAACTAACAAAATGGCGGACAAACTAACAAAAATGATGGACAGAACTAACAAAATGGCGGACAAACTAACAAAATGGCGGACAAACTAACAAAAATGATGGACAAAACTAACAAAATGGCGAACAAACTAACAAATTGGCGGACAAACTCACAAAAATGATGGTTAAACTAACAAAATAGCGGACTGGACCTACAAAATATAAAATAGCAGGTCTTTGGACCTAAAATACATAACGTAGCAGGTCTTTGGACCTACAATATATAAAGTAGCAGGTTTTTTGACCTACAATACATAAAGTTGTAGGTCTTTGGGCCTACAATACATAAAGTTGTAGGTCTTTGGACCTCCAATATATAAAGTTGTATGTCCTTGGACCTACAAAACCTAAAGTTGCAGGTCCTTGGACCTACAATACATAAAGTAGCTGGCCTTTGGACGTAAAAAACATAAAGTTGTAGGTCTTTGGGCCTACAATACTGAAATATGTATGTTTTTGGACCTACAATACATAAAGTAGCAGGTCTTTGGACCTACAATACATAAAGTAGCATGTCTTTGGACCTACAATACATAAAGTTGTAGGTCCTTGGACATACAATACATTAAGTTGTAGGTATTTTGATCTACAATATATAAAGTTGTATGTCCTTGGTCCTACAATATATAAAGTTGTAGGTCCTTGGACCTACAATACATAAAGTAGCAGGTCTTGTTTTTGGACCTCCAATACATAAAGTTGTAGGTCCTTGGACCTACAATACAGGCTACATAAAGTAGCAGGTCTTTGCACCTATAATACATAAAGTAGCAGGTATTTGGGCCTACAATACTGAAATATGTATGTTTTTGGACCTACAATACATAAAGTAGCAGGTCTTTGTACCTACAATACATAAAGTAGCAGGTCTTTGGACCTACAATACATAAAGTTGTAGGTCCTTGGACATACAATACATAAAGTTGTAGGTATTTTGAACTACAATACATAAAGTTGTATGTCCTTGGTCCTACAATATATAAAGTTGTAGGTCCTTGGACCTACAATACATAAAGTAGCAGGTCTTGATTTTGGACCTCCAATACATAAAGTTGTAGGTCCTTGGACCTACAATACAGGCTACATAAAGTAGCAGGTCTTTGCACCTATAATACATAAAGTAGCAGGTCTTTGGACTTACAATACATAAAGTTGTAGGTCTTTGGACCTACAATACATAACGTAGCAGGTCTTTGGACCTACAATATATAAAGTAGCAGGTTTTTTGACCTACAATACATAAAGTTGTAGGTCTTTGGGTCTACAATACATAAAGTTGTAGGTCTTTGGACCTCCAATACATAAAGTTGTATATCCTTGGACCTACAAAACCTAAAGTTGCAGGTCCTTGGACCTACAATACATAAAGTAGCTGGCCTTTGGACCTACAAAACATAAAGTTGTAGGTCTTTGGGCCTACAATACTAAAATATGTATGTTTTTGGACCTACAATACATAAAGTAGCAGGTCTTTGGACCTACAATACATAAAGTAGCAGGTCTTTGGACCTACAATACATAAAGTTGCAAGTCCTTGGACATACAATGTATAAAGTTGTAGGTATTTTGATCTACAATACATAAAGTTGTATGTCCTTTGTCCTGCAATACATAAAGTTGTAGGTCCTTGGACCTACAATACATAAAGTAGCAGGTCTTGTTTTTGGACCTGCAATACATAAAGTTGTAGGTCTTTTGACCTACAATACAAAAAGATGTATGTTTTGGACCTACAATACATAAAGTAGCAGGTCTTTGGACCTACACTACATAAAGTAACAGGTCTTTGGACCTACAATTCATAAAGAAGCAGGTCTTTGGGCATCCAATACATAAAGTTGTAGGTCCTTGAACCCACAAAACATAAAGTAGCAGGTCTTTGGACCTACAGTAAATAAAGTTGTAGGTCCTTGGACCTACAAAACATAAAGTTGTAGGTATTTGGACCTACAATACATAAAGTTGTATGTCCTTGAACATACAATACATAAAGTAGCAGGTCTTTGGACATACAATACATAAAGTTGTAGGTCCTTGAACCTACAAAACCTAAAGTAGCAGTTCTTTGGACCTACAATACATAAAGTAGCAGGTCTTTGGATCTACAATACATAAAGTTGTAGGTTTTTTGACCTACAATACATAAAGTTGTAGGTCCTTGGACCTACAATACAGGCAAGTCAGTGGACTGTATGGTGGAGGCAGTGTGTATATAGATAGGATGTGGCTGGAGGTAGGAGAGACAGAGGACTGTATGGTGTAGTCAATGTGTAAAGAGCCAGGATTTGGTTGGAGGTAGTAGAGACGGAGGACTGTATGGTGGAGGCAGTGTGTAAGGAGCAGGGATGTGGCTGGGGGTAGGAAAGACAGTTGGAGGTAGTTTGTAAGTAGTCAGGATGTGGCTAGTGGTAGGAGAGACAGAGGACAGTTAGGTGGACGCAATGTATCAGGAGCCAGGATGTGGCTGGAGATAGGAGCAACAGAGGACGGTATGATGGAGGTTATGTGTAAGGAGGAAGGATGTGGCTGGAAGTAGGAAAGACAGAGGATTGTATGATGGACGCAATGTATTAGGAGCCAGGATGTGGCTGGAGGTAGAAGAGACAGAGGACTGTATGAAGGACGCAATGTATCAGGAGCCAGGATGTGGCTGGTGGTAGGAGAAACAGAGGACTGTATGGCGGAGGCAGTGTGTAAGGACGAGGGATGTGGCTGGAGGTTGGAAAGACAGTGGACTGTATGTTGGAGACAGTGTGTAAGTAGCAAGGATGTGGCTGGCGGTAGGAGAGACACAGGACTGTATGGTGCAGGCAATGTGTAAAGAGCCAGGAATTGGTTGGAGGTAGTAGAGACGGAGGACTGTATGGTGGAGGCAGTGTGTAAGGAGCAGGGATGTGGTTGGAGGTAGTAGAGACGGAGGAGTGTATGGTAGAGGCAGTGTTTAAGTAGCCAGTATGTGGCTAGTGGTAGGAGAGACTGAGGACATTATGGTGGAGGCAGTGTGTAAGTAGCCAGGATGTGGCTAGTGGTAGGAGAGACAGAAGACTGAATGGTGGAGGCAGTGTGTAAGGAGCCAGGATGTGGTTGGATGTAGGAGAGGCAGAAGACTTAATGGTGGGGGCAATGTATCAGGAGCAATGATGTGGCTGTATGTAGGAGAGACAGAGGATAGTATTGTGGATGCAATGTATCGGAAGCCAGGATGTGGCTGGAGGTAGGAGAGACAGAGGACTGTATGGTGGAGGCAGCGTGTACAGAGCAGGGATTTAGCTGGAGGTAGACGAGACAGAGGACTGTATGAAGGACGCAATGTATCAGGAGCCAGGATGTGGCTGGAGGTAGGAGAAACAGAGGACTGTATGGCGGAGGCAGTGTGTAAGGAGGAGGGATGTGGCTGGAGGTTGGAAAGACAGTGGACTGTATGTTGGGGGCAGTGTGTAAGTAGCCAGGATGTGGCTGGCGGTAGGAGAGACAGAGGACTGTATGGTGCAGGCAGTGTGTAAAGAGCCAGGATTTGGTTGGAGGTATTAGAGACGGAGGACTGTATGGTGGAGGTAGTGTGTAAGGAGCAGGGATGCCTGCTGCCGGACCGTATGGCAGAGGCAGTGTGTAAGTAGCCAGTATGTGGCTAGTGGTAGGAGAGACAGAGGACAGTATGGTGGAGGCAGTGTGTAAGGAACTAGGATGTGGTTGGAGGTAGGAGAGGCAGAAAACTTAATGGTGGGGGCAATTTATCAGGAGCAATGGTGTGGCTGTATGTAGGAGAGACAGAGGATAGTATGGTGGACGCAATGTATCGGAAGCCAGGATGTGGCTGGAGGTAGGATAGACTGAGTACTCTATGGTGGAGGCAATGTGTAATGCGTCAGAATGTGGCTGGAGGTAGTAGAGACAGAGGACTGTATGGTGGAGGCAGCGTGTACGGAGCAGGGATGTGGCTGGAGGTAGGAGAGTGTTACTGCACACAGTGCGGAAGTCCAGACAGGTTTAATGTTGGTAATAGTTTGCCTCGCCTGGTCAATCAGAATATAGGGGGTCTGTGAGTAACACGATACGTATGAAACTAAAAGCCAGTTCTTTTTATAGCTAGGTGAAGGAACAAACACGCTACACTACATATGCGTGCTTTATTGAAACAACTGTGTTATATAAGCAAGCATGATGTGTGTGGCTGCGTGTGTGTGTGTGTGTGCGTGTGCGTGTGCGCGTGCGTTTGCGTGTGTGTGTGCGCGCGTGTGTGTGTGCGTTTGCGTGTGCATTTAAAGCGATGCCTGCTGCCGGACTTATCTCTGTCGTTGTTTGCACGAATGGTAACTAATACATACTCCTATGCAGCGAACGCTTTTAAAACGCATCTATATAACACATAGTTTAACTTTAAGAGACACCGTTATACGACTCGGCTGCTAGCGGTCTACTATTAAAAAACATGAGCCGGGCTGGGTCGTTGAGTCACTGATATTTTTTGTGCGTGACCTAATTCTACAAGCTTGCAAGCCGGCTGCTACCGGCCTAGTGATAAAAACATCAAGCCGACTTCGCTAGCGGGCCGTGTCGAAAGTACGCCTTTCGTTGCTCTTGGGTTTCCCATAGCTTATTAATACCGTGGTGTTAACATGGATAAACTTTAGGAGTTATGGGTAAATTGTAGGAAATATGGGTAAATTGTAGGAATTATGGGTAAAGTGCAAGAGCGCATTATTTTCAAATAGTGACATATAACGACAATATGCTGATGATGCATTTTCCGCGACGCGTTCGTTAGGGGGCGCTCTAGGGGTATGCATAGGGATATAGGTCGCCGCCAGGGGGCGCTCATGATACCCAGAAGGCTCTGCGACCGGAAGTCACGTGACCCTCCCATACTGGCAACCTCTTTGGCTTGGTCATTTCCACCTACTAACTACTTAGCCCGCTGCATTCCACGAAACGCCAGCATCTACCCTAGAGTTTCCCCTGGGTTTTCCCAAACTAACCGCCACGTCAGCGATATGTGGGTTTTCCCAGTGTCTATTTTTAGTTACCACCACTGTTGCTCGCTGAAAACGTCTTGAATAACTACTGACGTCTGATCTGAATCAATCTTTTTGTAAACGGTCTGGAAACGCTCGCATATTGCTTCTTTCATATTCTCAACTGCGCTTTGACTAGTGAATTATTTTATTTGATCAGTAACTAAATAAGCGTGTAAAGCATTTACGCAAAGAAACATGTAAACATAAATTATAAGTAAGCGATCAAGTAAGTAATCACGTGAATTTGCAAATAATCAAAGTAAGTGAGTAACCAATGGTGAGTGTGATTATGATTTATTGGATTTATTTGTTTATTTAAAGAACACAATTCCAGTAAAGGCTACTGACGGACAAATCAGATAACTTTCATTTTACATATCCAAGGTGTGTTTAATTTTCCTGGTAGAGGCTTTCGTCAACGCATCACGTCGACTTCATCAGTACCGATGACGCTGAATGACGTCATCGTACACGTGAGGCAGTTCGTAATTGCCCTCGTCTCTGTTGGTGTGTGTTGTAGTTTTCCTGATCCAGATGGTTTCCTTGATATGCCGGATTCTTCGGTTGGGTTCCTTGTCTACGATTTTCACTCTCTCCCAGTCTATGATGTGGTTTTCAGTTGTCACATGGTCTGTAAGGGCGAATGTATTCGTGGTAGACATCAATCTTTTTCCGCTCCCTATGTATTTTTCTTTTTTCGTGTTGTTTACGTCCTTTCTGTGTTCCTCCAGTCGTGTTTTAGTAGTCTTCTTGTCTCCCCAATGTACTCAGCACCACCGTTCTTGCGTGGTATTTGGTACATCAGTTCACCCTGTTCTTCTAACTCTAGTTTGTCCTTGGGATGTACCAACAGGCGCTGAGGTTGGTGTGGGGACGAATGGATTTTGCTTCTCCATACTTCTTCAGTACTCGATGTACTCTCTCTGAGACCCCCTCTACGTATGGGATGACTACTTGGCTCCTGTAATTTCTGTCATTTGTTTTTTTTCTTTTTCTTCTTACTGCAATCTATCACCTTGTTCAAGGCCCAAGATGGATAGCCATATACTCTTAGAGCTTCTCTCAAGTGTTCCACCTCTTCCTTCTTGTCCCCCTCCTCTGAAGTTATCGTCTCACACCTGTTCATAAGAGTTCTGACCACTCCTAACTTCTGATGTTTGGGGTGGTGGGACGCAAAGTTCAGGTATTGGTCGGTGTGCGTCTTCTTCCTGTACACTGTAGACGTCACACTGCCATCTTCCTTTCTGGTGAACTTCGCATCCAAGAAGGGCATGCTGTTGTTCTCTTCATCTTCCCGCTTGAAAATTATGCTCCTGTGGGGTATACAGTGTTCGTGTGTTGTTGTAATTTCTTTGTCTTTCCTGTGTGTACCAGGCAAATTACATCGTCCACATATCGTTTCTGATACTGATGAAGTCGACGTGATACATTGACGAAAGCCTCTACCAGGTAAATTAAACACACCTTGGATATGTAAAATGAAAGTTATCTGATTTGAAAATGAACTATCCTGAAGAATGATCAGTAATATTACTGGCGTACACTTTCTGTGAATTCTTACCTCGGAATGTTGCAGGCATGCCAGAGCCCTCAAAGCCAAACGCAGTGGGAATTATAAAGAATAACGTTGGTATAACGCTGCCCACTAGGATAAATGTGCGAGCAAGAAAGCAAGCAAACAAGTACAAACAAGTAAATAAGCTAGCAATTACGCAAACAGATGAGGAAGTAAATAAGCGAGCATGCAAGGAATCAAGTAAGGAAAGATGTAAAAACATTTCAGGTTCGATAAAGTGAGGAAGAAAGTGAGCAAATAAATAAACGCGTCGTAACCAAGCAGGTAGCTGACAAAAGCAAACAAGCTAGCA
The DNA here is from genome assembly GCA_033239005.1 of Lamellibrachia satsuma. Taxonomy (NCBI): domain Eukaryota; kingdom Metazoa; phylum Annelida; class Polychaeta; order Sabellida; family Siboglinidae; genus Lamellibrachia; species Lamellibrachia satsuma. The sequence goes on along the minus strand of BSQZ01000068.1, from coordinate 1,764,542 downwards.
AGTAAAAAAAAGTATCGTACATAAATGTAGTGTTCAAGAAATGAGACTGGATATTACTAAGAATGTACGAATGCATCGTGATTCTGAGTGATTCGAACGTTTCTACATTAATAGAATCAATCATATTCATAAGTCAACATTGTTTTTACTCAAATAAACTATGATTATTAGTAGACACCTCAGCGAATTATGCTTACTGATCGGAGCATGTGGTTCTTCTTTCAGGTAGACAACGGCGGGAAACTCACTGACTTCGCAGAGGTTTCAAGGCGATGGCTATATGTCAACTGCTGACAATTTAGTAGTATTTAATGACCTTGACTGCTTGCCGGTAAAGCTGAAATTGAAATTGAACGATGATGATGGGGTAGAGTAAACATTACTACGCAGGAAAGAAAAATTCCATAAAACGTGCAGACTTCAATTCAACAAAACTGAATTGAGACGCGCAGACAAATAGAAAACGAATACCAACGATGAAAGTGCTTCTTATAATGTTCACGGAAGTTCCACTGGTCAAAAGATGTTTCGAATATTTACAAGTTTCTTTTGTAACAACCATTGACAAGCCTCCCTGGAGCGTCGACGTTTGACGTTGACTCTCGTATGAAACAGTGCGCTTGCAATCTGCAGGACGAATAAAACTCAGCGAAGGAGGTTTTGTATCGATGGAGGCGAAATACCATGTCCAATGTCTGGTGACATTGTACAACAGACAGATCCAGAACATCACAAGACCGTGGCAGCACGAGCACTGCTCACAACACTGCATTTGTTGGACTTATTTTGTACAAACAAGCTGTATTTGAGGAACATCTTGCCCCTGTTTTTGCATGTGTTTTGATTTGACATACAAACCCGTAAATAACATTTTAAAGAAATGAAAAATAACACAGAAATAGGAATGTCCGTGACGAAATATGGTTGTTATGTAAATGCTCCCCACCAAAAAATATTTATTTCGGCAAGAAAAAAAAGGACATGTTATGTAATGTAATACCACGTGTTCCACATAACACACACAAGAAAACGAAAGTAATGCATTGGTTATATGTGGTTACCTTAAATAATCACGGACGTCCTGATAATTTTTAGGTCTGAACATCAAAAAACCTGTAACTTCTCCAAAATTATCCAATTGTTTTATTGTTTGAAGTTTTTGACGTCAAAACAGTTTTATTTTTAAGGGTATGTGTTCTCCAATTGTTGCAATGTGAAAAAGTAACTGGTAGTGCATAACTTTTTAAGCGATACTAGCATACTCTTGGTGGTTTGTTTTAAAGGTGGTACATGTCTTATGTCGTTCTCATTACTATATCATTCATATCGTATTAATAACAACAAGCAGCACCACTGCTCCACATTCTATGCCAATTCTATTTCCCCATTAGTGCATCACCATTTTTTTTAGCACAATTGGGGTAGTTTCCATCCTACAACACATAATTGACATCAAAACCATCCTTCATGCCCATCGATATTTCACTTCTCCACCGCCTCTAAAAAAACTATAAAAAAAATGTATTCATGTCATTGTTTTGCATGTACATTTTTCCACTTGTAGATAGAGGAGTGCTACCCGTGTGGCAACCCTCTGTCAAGTCTACTTTGTTATGCTTCACGGCTGAATGCGTTTCTGTGACATTCTGGCCGGCAGGGTGGGAGTTTCAACATAAATTAAATTAGGTAGGATTAGCTCTGAACATTGTGGTTCTTAATATTAGGTTAACATTTCGAACGTTAATTAACTGGGTTACCAAAAGGACTAACTTATTCATATTAGATGTTAGACTAGATTGTCCAATGCGGTGGTGTGTTCTAAAGGACTGCACGGAATTTAGATCTGCCTGCCCAATCTATTTTTGTATTTTAGAAATTCAGGTTACATTTCGCGGAAGGCTTGTGTTAGTTGAGCCATTGGGTAAGTTGAGCCACCCATGTTTCCAAGGAAATTACCGCAGCGTTAGTTACATGGTACCACACAGTGATTGAACATGTTATTAGAACATGATTGACGTACAATAAGTGCCATTTGTCACAACGGTGAGAAAACGTGAGTTAAAAGTATATTTTTCAAAACTTTTTGTGATTAATGTCTACTTGTTTGTAAACTACAAGGCAACATCTTAACAGTTAGTTACACTGGTTGCGATTGGCTTGTACGTCTATATTAATTTTAGCGTTTCGGCTTATTAATTAACCGTGCATACTTGTCAGAGACGTGTTGTACCCATTATGTAGATGGGTTGGCCAAGTTGTCATTAAATTTAGTACATTAGTTAGTACACACATAAATTATACAAATAAAGCATTTACCCAACTTACGCTACACTGTGGCCCGACTTACCCCACACAGTGTTAGTTGAGCCAGCTTACCAACCCTATCTAAATCTGCAACATATAATTATCTATGTATACTACATATTATTATCTTGGTATAAAATGATCTACTAATAATCATATTTTTTAGAGTAAAAATAATTTAGATCTGGTTGTGCCCTAAATATAAAAAGAATGAAAAATGGCTCAACAACTACTTTCCCTTACCAGTCTGACATCTTTTGAGTTACTATTTTATAGTGTCTGTACCTGCATTGTTGCAAATGATCATGGACACCTGTGCAGCAAGTTACTATTTATTGAAGGATTAGATAAAGGTGTGACATATATATTATTATAAAATACGGAGCACAGTGTTTAGTAGGGATCAAGTATCTCATTTGCATATTGGGATATTTTGGTAGATATGTGCGTAATCTAGTCACACAATTAAAAGAACAGTCACTGCATTTGCAATGAACACTGACAGCTTCGCAATAACACATCCAAACAAACAAATGATATGAACAAGTACAACGATAATTTATTTACGTATGTCATGACTGCATGTCAACCCTGATCGACTTGCAGTAAGTTTACATAATCACTATAAGCTTGGTCTACAGTGAATTGCGTAACAAAGCTACTCACTGCATTGACAACATCCACATACTAATAAGAAACATTATAAGATAGATTCTACAAATAACTTAGTGTCAATAATCCAGGGCTGGCATGTAACGAAGTAAAAGTACTTCGTTACAACACTTTAGGAGTTATTTGAAGTAATTGGCGTGTAACGAAGTAGAATTTTGACTAAATACTTTTAGTTGTAACGAAGTAGTTTTATCTAAAGTAATGCGACTTTTTACTCCGTTACTTTTATTTACTTCGCAATATATTTTCGTTACTTTTTTTGCTAAACCGCTGCTGCCGGTGGCCCTCCACCGTCAACGACTTTTAAAAAACCGTTCATAGTCGCCTGGCCAAAAGCTCATTTAATCGCATGCCAGTTCGCGATCATATTTGCATGCATACCTCTCTTCGGGAAATCGACGCAACCACTGTTTTATATCTAAGTCAATGAACGAATCTGCCAAATTTTGGCATAAGTCAGGTCAAGGCCGTTCAATAAGTTTCCAATACGTATTATAAATATTCAAATTTGCAATTTCGACAATGTATTGATAATCCCCATACACCGACACAATTCTGATATTCGTGAGCGAACGCACATCGTGGATCGAGAACGAGAACCGATTTTCGCCCATTGGCATTGGCACTGTCAGCAACGGCCTTACCGGCTTACGTCAGCATTAAACAGCATTTTACTTTCACGAATAAAATTCAAATTGAGATGTTTAATAAATTCATAATGATTACTCTACAGAACTAAACAGTAAAGAATTTATATTCTGCCATTTGGCAGCATCTTTTCCCAGCAATGGCTTATTCAAGCTGATCTACAAATAATACCAAGGACAGGGGCCCTGACAGGTCACTTTTAATTGCAATTAGCGACAGCATTCCTCTGTTGCACTGGTCTATCATCTGATCAATTCTAGCCCCAGCTGGTATCAGGTAACCAACACAGCTAGCTGCTAAAGCGTGTTGTTTCAATGTTTGTGTGAGCTGATAAGACATGTCTGGGAAGACATGAGCTTCATCAGCTAGGCATCAAATTTTACTATGGGCAATGCTAGGTTGTATTACATCTGACCAGTTTCCCTGAGAGGCTACTACTAGTACTGGACTGACCCTCTACCTACTTAGATACAATCACACCTGCGTATACATATCATGTTGTACAAACTAGCTCCTCCCATACCCCAGTGGAACAGGTCGATAAAAAGACAGATTGTGCCTCATCATTAATTAAGTTCTGTATTTAACTGAAATTATTTTATGTTGTGAGCTCTCATTAAAGATAATGTAATTTTCCAAGCATCCAAGTGAGCACAGTGTTCAATGGTGGCAGATCGACTGACCAGCTAAGGCTGTCTGGGAGCACATTGTTATAGGCAGAGTGATTGCAAAACAGTTGTCAGATGCAAGTTGTGTAATTTATATAATATTATTCATGATTGTATTGTTATTTCTAAGTGTACTTTACTTCAAGTACTTTTGAAAAGTAGTTTTACTTTTTACTCAAGTACTTTTTACAAAGTAATTTTACCTTTACTCTAGTAGTTTTTAGGTGAATTACTTTTACACAAGTACAAAATGTCTGTACATGTGTTCAGTTCCTGTCTGGTTTGCTTTGAGGAGCTCGCATTCCTGTTAATGTTCTTCCCAAAGTGGCTGCGTTATAAGCAGTCCACTTTGCAATAAAAACGTCATTTATTTGGCCCGTTTCAATGCTCTACTACATCGGACTTGTGTTGGTTATTGCATAAATGAATTTATGCAACTCACCAGGTGCATAACAGATTTTATGAAATAACCAAGGCAGGTCGTCGTTAAACTTGCCCTGGGTGTACGAGACTACACCGGAATTATTTGGCCAAATAAATTGTATTACACCGCGCTAGCCAGCCAATCACGGCTTAGCGGAAACCAGTTTAAACCGGAGCCAGTAGCTTGAATCTTTCACTCCTGCTTCAGTCTCTGCATTTGCGAAGTTGTGTTTAAAATTTGTCTCTCTAAATCCGCCCTCTTCCCCACCTTTCTTCCTTATTCTCAATGCTTAGTTTAAATGCGATTGTACATCGTTGATGAAATAGGAAGTTGGCGAAACCGTTTTCCCCACTTTTGGCTTTATATTAGATGAACACGGGGGTTTGTCCTCTAGTATTTGGTGTTCATGGGGTTTTCTGCGCAGACAGACTTCCTGTTTCGTCATCGGTATTCTTGGCCCCACCTCTTTGTAATTAAATTTGTGTATTGGTGGTGGAATGTCTGTATTCTTTGCATTACATGTTCATGACGACTTCTTGATGTGTTATCGTCATACTTGTAGGAATGTGGGCTCTGAGAAACGTGTTCAGTTCCTGTCTGGTTTGCTTTGAGGAGCTCACATTCCTGTTAATGTTCTTCCCAAAGTTGCTGCGTGATAAGCAGTCCACTTTGCAATAAAAACGTCATTTATTTGGCCCGTTTCAATTCTCCACTACATTAGACTTGTGTTGGTTATTGCATAAAAGTAATTCAGTCAACCCTGCAATAATCTGATTCCATAAAATAAAGATTATTTAACAATAGTGTAACGACAATACACTATACACTGTCAGGAACAGTTTGTGATACACTGGGAGAAATACTGAATTATGTCGGATTACTACTCCAAGTTCCCTTTCACTTACGTGATTCCCACCAGTGACGAGCGCCGCCGTCATCTCAAAGATGAAATCAGTTTTCGCAGAACAAGGAATATCGCAACGTGTTGTCAGCAACACAGTACAATATAAAACACTTTTATTGCGATTAAATCCTCAGGAAAACCAAGCTCGGCAGCGCACCAAAACAAAAGCTATTAAGCAGTGTCTAAGCAGTTGTGAACAGTTGGATTGCAACTTTAAACACGTGGGTTTTTGGTTTACGGCAAAATGCTATTATATTTCTACATACTTAACACGAACAGGGTTCCAGAGTCGGTTCAACTGAAAAAGCTCTAGTTCCGACATTAATTATTATACACTAGGAACGAAAAGTTGATTAGAATTAGACGATGGAAGTTGTCTAGGCTGTTTTGCAAGAATAATCAGTGAATGCAAATATACTGGCTGCTTGGATGAAAGTGTTTGATAGATAATTGTGCAGATCTTAAAAATAATGCGATATCAAGTGTACCACGCTGCTTTTGCATTAATAAGAAACTCTAAGTTATCTGCAGTTAACTTTAATTTGCTGTCAGTCATACAGTGGAATATATCCTGGAGACAATACAGAGCTGGTTTAAGGAACAATTTGATTCCAGGATGGCCAAGGAATCGTAAATCTGTGTATCGTCTGCATATAGATGGTGATCCAAGACGTGAGGTTTAATAACTGAACTGAGTGTAGTAGTGTAGAGGGTAAAAAGTAACAGAACCCTGAGGAACACCACATGAAGTGGTTAGTGCCGGTGAAAAGCTATCTTTACTCTTTGGTACATATCAGTTAAGTATGGTAAAAACCAGCTTAGGGCTGTGCCAGACATGCCATACCACACTGACAAGCGTTCAACGAGTATGTTATGGTCAATAGTATCAACAGCAGCAGACACATTAAGCAAAGTGTTGTTTCTTTCCCTTTGTCAATATTTAGAGTATTTTTAAAAGAGCAGTCTCTGTGGAATGAAACTGTTTTGTAAGCTGATTGTAATATATCAGACATGCAGTGCGATTCAACGTGAGACCTTAGACGGCTTGCTACAACTTTTTCTACTACCTTGGAAATAAAGCTGATTAGAAATAGACCGTTTAGGTTTTCTTTATACAAAGTTTACTTGCTCAAGAAGTGGGTTGACTTGCGCTTGTTTGAAATCATCAGGAAACAAGCCAGAGCACAAGACGTGCTTCCAGCAATGTAGTTGACTTGTTTAAGAAGTGGGTGCAATGTAGTCAGTAATAGAGCAAGATCACAAGACTTATTTCCTTCACTTCATCAACTGTAGCTGGTGTAAAATAAGCAGGTAGAGAATTTACTTGCAGCGAGTCCACTTGTACAAGATAAAGCATGATCTGGAAAAGCAGACCGGATCAGACTGATTTTGTTCTTGAAATGACTGGAGAACGTCACATAAATACTTGATTGAGACATGATTAGGTAGAGACAGAGCAGGCACTCTGTGTAGAATTTTATTTATGAAGTTCCATAGCTGACGTGGATTTTCAGCATTGTTTGAAACTATATTTGTATAATAATCTGATATGGTTTTAGCCATTTATGTTGCAGTAGTGGCACTGTTTTGAATAACGTGACCTAGCCAAAGGGAGCATGATTTGCGCCATACTTGATCAAGCTAACGACAACGCATTTTAGATTATAACAGTTCAGGAATCATCCAAGGAGCCGGTAGTTTTTATGACATAGATTTGGTGGTTTTAGGGGCATGCTTATTAAGTAAAGCCTTGCTTACATGATGGTATTGTCCACACAAGGTGGACAGGTGTCACTTTGGATCTCTGATAAGGTCGGATTTAAGAATATCAGTCTTGATGGCATCAATGTCAACCTTATGTATAGGTATGTAAGACACGTTGTGTTTTTATTGTAGGGCCTACTAGTGTTCTGGAAAATTTTACACCAACAATCATTGTGTGGTGGTCCGATACGCCATCAGAAACTGTTAGCATTTGGATATTGTTATATGAGGTCAGGATATTATTAAAGGTAGTAGTTACTGATGTACGTTTATCCAACTAACAATTAAAATCACCAAAAATGTAAAATACAGAATGTAGAGTTGCCAAACTTGTCAGCAAATCCTGAAATTCTTCAAAGTGTTAGCTGTCTGTCCTGGGGGTAGATAAAGGCACACAAAACATGCAGAGAAAGAAGAATCTGAAATTTCAACACATATGGATTAAAAAGTAGAATAATCAGGAACTGAATGTGAATTTACTTTGAAATGGTTCGATAACAAAAAGCCAACACCACCACCTCTTCCAACTGAACGTGGCTGATGGTGAAAAGTATAACCAGAAGGCCACTTTAGCTCCGATGCTTTCAGAAGGTTTCCCAATCAGTGGTGCTTCAGTCACATAATGTCAAGATCACACTAACAGTCCAACTGTTAGATGCATAAGAAAGTTGGCCCACGATTCGATACATAGATGGTCTTACACATGGCTGAGAGCAACACCGATAGACAGCCACTTACCCTTTCGAATTTTGCTACCTCAAACGCAAGTGGTTCGAGATGTGCCATATCATCAGAGGCCACCTTGCCTTGCAGCAAATAAAACATATCCATGATAATTTCCCTCCTTTTCCAGTGTCAATAGACTATTTGTATTTATGTTAGCTTAGTTAAATGTTTGCCTCTTATTTTGATACATTAAGATATATATGGGCCATTCCATGCTGAAGAGGACACACTGCACTCAATCGATGAAATAACTGCTAGTAAATATCTAAATACTGATCTCATGTGCAAATGTTTTTTCCCAGATTTTTTCTCAGAATATCTTATTTTAGTAAGTAAAAAGGCAATTCTCTTGAAAAGTACCAAAGTGGCACACAAAAATGGTTTGATGTATATATATTTTTTATACTTTCAGGATTTTTTCTTCAAATAATAATTGTAACATTTCACTTTTATTTCCAACTTTTCATATCGGTTAACGTCTTAACTTATTATTCCAATGACCGACAGAGCGTCAATTTGCTGTTTATTTACTCAGAATGTGAAGTTTGTGCATAGTAATTTTTACAGTTTTTGATGTCGTGTCAACTCCGCAATGTATACAGCATGATTTAATAAATTGGTTTCCTTCTCAAACTGCACAACTATGATATTTTATCTTATGTTAATATATAATTACAAGCAATGTATTGCCTAAAACATAGAAATATTGTTTGCAAAAATTATCACATTTAAAACCTACAAAATAGCAATGGAGCTTCCAGGTTTATGTCATCTGTTTACAGTGGTTGGTTGTATTTTCAAACAACTGTTATACATGGCAGGTAGCCATGGACAAAGCTATTGCTGTAATATTAAAAAATAAATGGATGCTGCATGAAATTAACAACTCATTACTTCATGGAAACATGCTTCTTCCTCTGGAAGCATCATTAGATGACTCAATCACTTTCTTAATATGTGTCCCATTTGCCTGTTCTGGTCTTTGAGAATGACATTAGCTCGCTCCAGTTTAGGGTCAATCCTGTCCAGCTGCTCATTCTGTTTGTCCACCTCATCCCCAAGGCCTAGAGCTAGGCCCTTCAATCGTGATAAGCCTGATGACATTGCATCTACAACAGAAAATGTGAAAACATTAAATAAAAACTGGAAAATGACAAACATTGATGTAAAAATTCATCTGCAATAAGTGAACACAAACCTTGGAATGCTGGGAAGCATTATATGCCAAGATGCACTTTAATCTCATTTTTGTTTAATGAACTGTGACTTGACAAACAAAAGCATAAGATAACAATAATAATATATATGTATATTGTCAACAAAATGTAAGCATTGTGTTGAACAGATATGTCCTGAGGACATCATAATGTGCTGGGGTAGTTTTAAAGATACAGAGTGTAAATGTTCAACAAAGCATACATAAAGGTAAATATTAAAAAACAAAATTAGTAAATAGCCGTATGTTATGCAACATCTAGATAAAAAATACACCAGTTAAATTGGCGTAAAAAAAACGAGGTCTCAGACCGTGGGCCAATGCACAACAAAAAGATACTATTCTACAACCAACACAAATATCCATGGGTCTAAATTCACGCGACCTTCAACATTTCGAACATGCAGTGAATATTGCATCACATGCATGACGTGGTTGTTTCTGGTAATACGTATGACGTTCCCTTAAACAATCTCAAGCGTATTCATGGCATTTGGTAAACATTGTTATCATGACTGCCACGTATGAACTACCAAGTTATCCCATCCTGGGGATGGGCATTTTTGTTAGTGTAAATAATACTGATATATTAGAAGTATATACACATCCCTATTTTTTTATGACAATTATACTGTGGATGGTACCGAGCATACACACGATACCGAGCGCATGCAAACAATAGCGTGCAAAAACGATGTACTGCAGCTATGCTACAGTTTTCCCACTAATGCATCATTGCAGAGACAAACCAGCAAGCGTTGCTGTACTACGTAGATGAAGATTCGATCGTATGTAAGTATATTGTTTTACTTTTTTTAATCAAACTATGGCGAAGCATAAATGTGATATGTTATATACTGTTTTCATATCATCCCTGAGAATGCTGTTTATGAACGATAGTGGGAAATCATTAATTTTTATCGTGCCAAGTTGCCATCAGAACACTTCAGGCAAAAATGGGGATTCTATGTTAGAAACACGTGGTGTTGGATGAATTACATACTATGATATTCACTCGGTCCTGGTACATGCTCAGTGTGACATGCATATATGTCCAGCCTGTTTTGGGGTTTATGATAGTGTGCCACTGTACTGAAAGTACAAGTACACACAACACACATAATTAATTTTAGCTTGTTACAACATAGGTGCACTTAACACAATTTCATATGAGTTACTTCCAAGTTGTTTCTATACATGAACTTAGATTGAATTGCATGAATATAGCGCATGCGTTCGGTATCCAAATGTATACGCTCTGGAAGGTACACATACGTTTATATATTTCATACATCACGTGTGGCCGGGGACCGTGTGCTGGCAGTAGCACAAAGGGCAACAAATGAGTAATGGTCACGGGCATACCTAATAGAAAAAAGACGCAGGAAGACCTTAACTATAGGGCAACACAAACGCCACAAAATAAGAACGATATTGTGAATATGAATTAATATAACTAATTATTTATGGTATTTTATTCAATAATTATTCATTTATAAATCACTGTGTACATTATGTATCATGAACGTATAACTACATCTTAGATTTTTTGCAGAAGTACAGACGCAAACCAACATTACCAATGACTCAAGAGAATACAGAGGTATATCTCCTGCATAAAGCAATACTAATAAGAAGCACTGGACCGGATTAAAAAGAAAATATATCAATATATTTTTATAATGATGTATAAGAGAGCTCACATACGATCCTGTTAATTACATGCATTTTATTTCATTATATGTATATATTACTAAAATTCTTTTGTAACGATGTCCTATAAGGGGAGTCTGGAACACCACAGCTGCCCAGGACATCCCAAGAGGAAGGGGCATCCCAGCCCAGGTCCTCCAGGAGGAAGTGTGATTTGGAACCAGAAAGATCCCCTTCCCACCTTGTAGAAGGTGTGCAGTTGGCACCAGTATTCTCGATGTACAGGACATCCTATTTAATTCGTCATACTATTTGTTTGCATTTATATGTTGAGTCAGGACATGTGTGAAGCCGCTTGAATGTTGTATTTGGTTATGTTAATGTTTTTTGTTAGTACTGTAAGGTTAATATGTTTTATTACATACTTTATATATATATATATATATATATATATATATATATATATATATATATATATATATATATCAATCAACCAAACTTACCTGACATGTATTGACCTGCAAAGGATGCACTGGCGTTAGCAAAGCAACTTGACATCACGCCAAAGCCAGATAGGGCAAAGGCTCTACACCCTTTGCAATTCCATATATAAAGGCTGCCAATATAACACTCAAAAGTACTTAGTTTGATCCAGCCAGCAATTCCCACATTAAAACACAAATGCGAACAAAGTGGATCACAAAGTCCTCAGTAAGAAAATTGCCCTGTTGATGAAAAACATATTTAACAAGAAGAATGCTAGAAACACAAAAAAGACAATAGTTAAAGTCACGTCTAGGATGTTGATAACAGACACCTTGAAGACTGACGTTGCGTGAGTAGATGGACTAGGTCAGGGGAAGAGGTAACTTCTCATTGACAGACACAGTGCAGTACATTTACAAGTTGTTCTGCCTTGAATGTGGCAAAATTTAACTCTCAATTGTAGCATTCTGTAGGGGAAGTTCGACAATCATCAGGTTCACTCGGAGGCAGTTTGTCTATGCCAGTGTCACATCAACATGTCCCTCAATGTGACGGCCTGCAAGTCACTGCCAAAGTCTCCATCATAATTCAAGTTGGTAAGTGATTATACTGTAATTGGGAAACTAGTTAATTTGGACATAGTGAGACCAATCAAACTCCATCAGTGACTGAAGAAAGAGATGAAATTCAAGGGCAACGCAAACAAGACAATCAAGCTACAGGAAGTGGTGGAAGATAGAGAAACCTTTTGCCAAAACATATTGTGAGTGAACTCACACAATTCCACAGTACAAGGACACCAGGCACCTCAAAGGAAAGTCTACACCTATGAAGGAAGTGATATGCCAGATGCACTACACAGAAAATTGGCAGGTCAGCTACATGGAGAAGATAGATTCAGTACACTATGAAAAGGCACAGATCAGTAACCACCCCATGGTCACACTGGGCCTGGCTAGAGGCCAAAAACCCAACGAATACAGCAATGCTGCAATTACTGCATGAAGACTATTCATTCACATATCATCCACCATGTCTCGATTGAGAGTCCGATGTTCTAACCACTATGCTACTGCCCCACTTATGAGCTACCAAGTTATTTCGTCCGGGGTATGGGTATTTTTATTAGTAGAAATAATAATAGGAAGACAATGTTTCCCTTCAGAAGGATGCTGCAGTCAACGATGGCATTTGCTATTCATTACCACTGTATGAAGTGGGCAACATTCGTAATGGGGACAGAAAACAAAAACACATACTGAAAACCTTTTTACTTTGTTTCTGATACTTTGCGTTACTCTAACACTGTTTTCACTACAAAATATAGTTCAGTTGTTTCTCAGATAGCAAAACTTTTATAAATTTTTTGTCCTCTAATCCACAAATTTATAACTCTTACATTTGTAACTCTGCTGGACAGACCCTTGTAAGGTGCAAAAGCTTATGATTCCTTGCATCACCCAGTCAACCTTTGGAAGGCAATGCCAATGCCAATGGTGGATACAACATCATGCCCCAAAACGTATGTGAACGTCTGACAAAGATCAAGTAACTTGGAACAATCGTAGAAAACATGCATACCATTGCTAACAATTGACAGATCCAGAGTCTGACGTCACAATCCTAACTATAGCGTGACTTCCATCAAGCTCCCCTTTAGCAACCGTGTTTACATATTACATTAATGTGATGGCGTACATTTGCCAGATGACACTTTCCCACCTGTGGACTATTCTAGCTGAAATAATGTTACCTTTCGTTTTTTGCAAAGAATGTCACAAATGTTTGGACCATAATTGCAACAACAAAAAATACAACGGAATATCTGACAGTGGTGGTCATGTTTCTTAGTTTGACAGTTTGACTAGTTGTTATAGATTCGTCAATTGTCCGTAACTACAAACTACCATTTTTCCAAGTTATGAAATCTACATGAAATGTCCACATAAGTTCCTTCATAATATTCCTACGCCCCAGGGAATTTTTTTTTGTGTACAAACCATCCCCATGGCCACATAGCATACCTACAATTTCTGCCCCAAACTGACAGAGATATCCAGATAAACAAACAGCCACAACTACTTTATATTACAGAAAGAATCTATCCAGGCATATGAAGTAAAACTTAAAAGTGAAGCAGATTGCAAGGAAGCAATTTGGTTTGGTTACCAGGAACTCAACATTAACAATATGATAAGTTTGTCATAGTCCAAACATAAGACAAGAGGTTTTTATGTAAAGGGTGCATTTGAAATGCACTTTTCCCATTGTATTCAAACAATTCATTGTGTAAAATAAATTTAATTCAGTGAGATTATCATGCAGTGGCTACTGTCAGGAACCTACAGGGGAAATGTCATGTAGATACATCAAATATTTGGCAAAACAAAAGTTATGGTTTTCAGCCTATGCACCTATAAGAGTTACTAAAACATAACCATTTGTAACTACAATTAAGAATATCGCACCAGTTGTTTTCTAGGAAAACCTTGTTGAACACACAACAATATTCACTCATCAAATGAAAATATATTTGTACATACCTACTCCTATACTTGCCAATAGGATATGGCCATGCTATTTGCATCCAAACTCAATTTATGTAACATATTTTGGCCTTTGTTTATTAACAAGTCCTCTTTCTAGTAAAATAACACGTTTGTTTTGAGACTTTGCATTGGTTCTGTGTATGCTGGCCTCCCTTAACTATTTCAGGTCTGCAGCCCTGTCACAGTGTGACTACTGAAGACTGCATTCCCTGGGCATTATTCAAAACATTACTTATTTGAATTGCATTTTTCACCAATAAATACTAACTTTTGAATAGGAATAATATAAATATATTTTTATTTTATTTGGTTACCATGGTAACGAATAATTAAAAATGGCAACTTTTACATAAACAGAAAGAGTCATTCCCCTAGCAATCAGTACGCAACAAGTGATGCCAGATAGTGGCCAAATGGGAGTGATACTGAACGTAAACACGCTTATACCCGATCCCTCTATAACAGGCAATCAAACGTCACAGCCAACCTGAAATTGTTAATCCGTCACTTGTAGTTTAGGGTACCCCGATTTCATAGAACTGTGCAAGTGTTTATCATCATCAGCCATTTGGAGAAATGTATACATGTTTTCTCCCGGAAATCAAATCTCCCAGATTTCTGATGGAATCAAAATTATTTTTGATCGTCAATCCGGGAGATTTATGCACAATTCTCTGATACCCTGAGACCCTCCAGTTTATGTATAATTCTCTGATATCCTGAGCTCATCCAAATTACGTACAATTCTCCGATATCCCGAATGTAAAAATCTCCTGAATTTGCATTTCTGAAACTTAACATGTATGGAAATGACTGAAATCTTCCACTTTTAGAACACATTCTGAGTAAACCACTGGCGTGATATTCTTGATTTTAGTTGCACATGGTTAGTTTTTATTATCTCTTTTAGGTGCATAGCCCCAACACCACAACTTTTGTTTCGCTTGAACGAAAATCTGTATAATATGTTGTTTTTGACACATTTCTGAGCCCATCTCACTTAGTGTTCGTATTGAAACCTGCACTGCAACACCACAAAACAAGTTATCTAGCATTTAACCAATTTGACTAAATTGCTCATCAATCAGTGAACTAAATGTTACAAATTAGGTACAAATTAGAGTAGTAGGTATGGTGAAAAGTCAATTTGTATTTAATGGTGCATTTTTTTAAAACACAAATTGGAATGTCCCAACCAAAATTACCCCCCCAACAATACTAATAATGAATTCCTACTTATCAAAAATGTAGTTATAAAGTATATCACGTCAATGGATGTACAGTCTGTTTTCTCAATAAAGAGTTGACAACTATTTTGTTGACATAACTTTGTGACAACATATGCAAATGTATCTTAAAAGTATTCAGAATAACACAGAAACCTAAAATAAAATTTTCCATATTTACAAAAAATTTCAGTATTTAAAGAAAGAGGTCTAATTTCAAATTTACCAATTTGCACCATCCTCATTAGCCAGGGGTGGTAGTATTACTACAGTACCTCTGGCAGATTGATCGGTCGAAACGTGGATTTGTCAGTTTATCCCATGCCATATGTGGATGTATGCTGAATCACCTGTACTTAGTCCAACTTCCTGTCTTGGTTGATGTATTTCTGGGAACTAAACGAGCCCATGTTCCCGCAAAATGTTCATCATTACCTGTCTGATCAGCGACGATGGGTCCACTACCAATTAAAGTTTCCACACATGAGCCCTGTAAATCTGAGCTAACAATATTATTAGATAACACATGCAGCAATTGAAAGTTCCACATTTCGACAGGTCGATCTATCAGGGGTAGTCATTAGTCAGAAGCCCCTGGTGATGGGTGAAGATGATTTGTACAGTTGGAATTAAAGCAGTAACATTGTTATGCAAAGTCTGAAATAGAACCTTAACTTACATAAAATAGCATTCTTTATATGCAGTAGTTTGGCCTAGTTGGGGATATGATGCACACACACACACATGTGTCAGTTTGTTAAAAATTGTAGACCAATAAAAACATGTTTTTATTTTGATTTGTTTCACGTTTTACATTACAAAGTAATTTACCAAGGTATGACATCATTTAAAAATGGTAGCTAGGCTAAACTGTGAGCATAATTATGCTACTTACCTAAATCATTGTTCAACTGGCTCTCATATGCTACTGGTGCTTCTTTCTGTAACTGTGGGTCTTGACAGCTAGCTGTTGCTGTTATTGCTGAGGCTTGCATATTCTGCTGTGCTAGAGGACCACTGCAGTACTCTGACATACTGCCATGACGAAGGTGGACAGCAGGTGAGTTCTGTTGCACCTCAGTCTGCCGCACTGCGCTGCCAGCATCCACATCCTTCTTGCCTTGCCACCAGTTCTTTAAGCCCCCAAATACACTTTTTATGTTATTCAAATAGATTTGTGATGTCTTCACACTCTGGTTAATGTGTTCTGTGTTTCTCTCAATGTTGTCAAGTTGTTCACCTTGTTGTATTAGCTCCTGCAAAAATCAGCATAAAATAGTTTGCTACAGATACCTTCAATACTTTAAATTAGAATACATACTAGTTGAGACTACCAGTATGTTGAAGTTGCTTTTTTATTAAATTTCCCATGTCCTCAAACTCCAGTTATGTAATTGTAACACCAATTTTTTTTTGGTATTGGTTAAGATATTGTGTCAAGGTATAATTATGAGGTAACTTGCTATTTTGAACTGCCTTAAAAAATACACAATCCAGACGCAGATTTAGGGGGGCTCACCCTGCTTGCACCCCCCCTAAAACTGGGAACATGCCGACAAATGTCCAATGAAGAATTATAGAAAATCGTGTAGCAACCTGTATTCAACACACAGAGAGCATATTTTTGACAAGTAAACTTATTATATCGGGCCTTTACTGACGTACAAAGTAGATCTAAGTGAACGAAGTAGACTATAATTATATATATATATTTATATATATATATATATATATATATATATATATATATATAGTACTAAAAGACGGTACATCAGAAATTATCATGTCAGCGATTGAAATGACCGAAAAGGCCGAAATGGTCTTTGTGGAGGCAGCCTTTGCAGTTATGTGCCGCCCCCTAGTGTAGAGACGTGACCAGTGTGCAAAGTATATATTCACAGCAGTTTTGTAACAAGGAGCAATGTAATCGAAGGCAACACAAGGTACTCTATAAAGCATAATAATCAAAATAATAAAACTGATGAAGTGTCAAATATGATTAATTGGAAAACGTCTTGTTCCAGACCTTCCAAGTTGACATAAGTAAATGGTGGGAGATTATCACCCACATGGTCATGAGATTTCATGGCGGGATATTTTTTCTGTTTCTACATCCAACACCTTGCCCTGTTTCACTCTTTCTTCCCCGACACAGTGTCTGAGTGGAACCACCTCCCAACCCCTATCTCCTCAGCCCCTTCATTGGAGTCCTTCCAGAGTCAACTTATTTTTAAATTATTATTCATATAATGGCTTGATTTGGCATAACTTTGTAAGATAATTTATAACTGTTCACATTTAACAGGATTTCGGTTAAATTCCAATGTGTCAGGTTTGTTAAATGTTATTGTTTATGTGACTGCTTTCATACTTCTAGTTGATAAGATACAAGGCGAATGGTTTGATTTGGATACACCACCATAAAAGGGTATCACATAACCAGATGCCCATCGCGGCCAGATTTTAAATGCTGATCTACGGCAGTGCTTCCAGTGGCTGTGACACAACCAAAATACAACTATTCTGTCCAAATTTGTTACACAATGTTGCCAATGCATTGGGCCCAAGGTTGAAAAAAATCATGATTTAAAAAAATAAATTTTAAATCAGATTTTTTAATTTAAATTGGATTTTTTGGATTTATTTGATTTTTTTTGTTTTAATCTGGTATACACAATGTTATAAAATATTTTACTATCAGGCTATCTGGTGTCAATACAGCTACACAAGTGTGCGCACTTTGTGCTTTTGTATTAAAAAACTCACAAAACTTTGTTGATCTCGATGCTTGTAAACAATTATTTGTGTTAAATTCATATAAATCAGCGATTAAAAAAAAACGGAAGTCAAAAAAATCAAAAAATCATAAACAATGATTTTTTTTTTGGAACGATTTAAATCATGATATAAATCAATGATTTAAATCAAACAACCCTGAGTGGGCCACAAAACAAATATCACAAATGACTGTTCTAGTGCAAAATGACTACCTGCTCCATCACATATTGGTGTCATACCCCCTAATTTTTACCAAATTTCCATTTTGGCATCCGATATGTACCATGCTATTCGTGATTGTTACTGCTGTCTGCCTTTTCCAAGCAAACTGTTCACTTTTCCTGTCAACCTGTGCCTATGGGAATGATTATATCTTCTGTAAACCACTTCAGGGTTAGGGTTATGGTTAGCTAAATATGGGGTTAGCTATGGTTGCATACTTTCATTTCCTTGTACCCAAGCAGGGCTGGGTCCAATTACACAAAATTATATCAATTACAATTACATTAAATTTTTTATTTCAATTACAGTAATAATTTTCCAAATCAATTACAATTACACTGTTTCAATTTCAATTTAATTACAATTACATTATGCGGAACCAAATATATTCAGCATTTGTTAATTATGTATTTTTGCGCGTTTTGCTGAATTTCAATATTTTGTACACAATTGATAAAGAAATATAACGGTAATTTTTGTACATTTTGTTGAATTGTGACTTTGAATTATACTAAATAAAAAGATAGCCGTTTAAAACATATTTTTATTATATAAAAATACAATGCAATATCCAGACGTAATCCTACAGGACATATTCCAATGCAGACATTTAGCCGTGCGCATTTCTTAAATTTTTCTTTGGAAAATACTAATAATAGGGTATGATGTGTTTACTTTGAGGTTGTAGCTCCTGCTCTAAGCTGACATTCTTAATTGGTCTGCCCTTTGCTTTGTGTGAGTTGGGAATGGGAAGAGATGCCATATAAACGGTCCTTGCCACGTGACCTGTCTCCAACCCACCACAACACAAGGGGTGCAATTGGCTTGCTAACTCTGCAATGTTTCACTGAGCTGATATTTTCTGAAGCAATATCAGGCTACAGGTATTTCCATGTTGTTTGAATACCAGCTTAGCCTTTGTCTGACAATGTCGGTGCATTGTTTATTGCTTCCTGGCTGATACCAACTTACTAAAAAGGCTAACTGCTAAGGATACCCACCACTAGCACCACTGACTAGTACCCACCACTAGCACCACTGACCAGTACCCACCAGACAGTGAATACTGAGACTTAAATATAAATATATAAGCAGGTGTTATTATTAGTCTTGATTTTCAACTCATGTGAGACTTAAATTATATTTTTATTGACAATTCGTTCAGGTAGTTTGTGATATGAAACGTACTGTAATTGATTGTAATTGAAATAAATTTTCAATTATACAAAATATAACAATTACAATTACAGCAACATTTCGAAACCATAATCAATTACAATTACACAATTTTGCTGTAATCAATTACAATTACATAATTGGACCCAGCCCTGTGTAACCCAAGCACTTACAAACTGAAAGTACTGCACACAACATAAAATTAGTATTGATATGTGGTGAATAGACATTTTGGAAAAGCAAGTTATTGTTGATACTAAAAATTGCTTATTGTAGATTTTTAGCTTACCACAAGCTCTTTAATGGTATTTTAACATATGAAAATTTTTAAATTGTGTTTATTAACAATGAAATATCATATTAAACATCAAATTGTGCAAAGTATCAGCTCGTGCACATCATACGTTATAGTACAAAAGTAAAATGTACATTAATTTGAATTTTTTTATATTTAGTATATCGGTTTAAATAGTAGCTGCGTTTAACCAGTAATGATCTTGTTGTCTAGATGGAATCAATAATATATATATATAATAATAATATAATATTATCCATTCTGACACTGACAATTTTCTATGTCAAACACGCACAACATGGGACAGGTTAGCAACCGTTTTTATTTATTCATTCATTTATTTTCAAAAATATGAGCCCTAATTATATTATCAGAATTACATATTATAACAATTTTAAGAAATTTGTTATAACAAACTAATCATTTCATCCAAATTACCTGTAATATCCACAATTAAGCTAACAACAACGACCAAAACACAAGCATATCAACATTTTATAGCCATGTTTGTGACCACGACTTCCATCTATTTGGGGTCAGACCACTGTAGAGAATTGCATTGGTCACCATGTAAATGTTTTGTCCGATTATAAAAATTTTGAAGTCACAGCAACTGCTATCATCTCATTGACATGCTGACCAAGTTTTGTCAAAATCACATACCTCCAGCTCTTACAAAACGCCCCGACATGCGATGCCCGTCAATTCTGGCAAAAAATAGCCATGTATTTATGCGCCCATGTGGCCCATAGCAGAAAAATTCCCATAAATCAACTGTTAAACTCTACAAAAAATGCACAATTTCACAGCCAGTAGCTTCTATAAACAAACCTGTGAATATGCCTGCTCAATTGCACTGATGTCACATCATATGAATTGTTTAAATTCACATATATGACAATTTAGTACATTCTACATTCGTGTGAAACAATAAACAGGAAGGTCAACAGTGGTCTTACCCCTCAATGTGTTCAAGCGCAGTTATGTATAAAACCGTACTCATTGGCATTCATTGAAGTATGAAGATATACCTGCCTGACTAAACTAAAGATGTTTCTAATACTTTTGTGATCGTTGAAGAATAGAAGAAACCTATCCTAGCTATACTTTTCAAACAATGATGTATCATTACTTGATGAAATTTGAGCATATCAGATAATATTCCAGTGCTTAGCACTTGGTTTATTAATGATTTGATGACCGTCTGCATGTGCACATAATATGCCGCTGGGTATACGTAGACTCACTCACTGCACATACAAAGCGGAAAGAGTGCCGGATCAATAGCTGTAGGATTCAGCCTACAGTTACATTTCCCATTGGTGGCCATGTTAACGTTTTGTATAATTATAAAAAACTTGACCATAAAAAATTCTTAAATGTCTTAGCTGCCGTTGTCATCATCTCATTGACATGCTGGTCGAGTTTAGTCAAAATCACATATTTCTAACTCTTTTAAAATGCCTGAATGTGCCATACCCGTCAATGTTTACCAATTTTCTGCATAAATTACTACGCACCACGTGCATTGTAGCGAAAAAGTTGCCAAAAATCCTTCTGCCTATTGAAATCATCTAAAAATCCATAGTTACACTGCCAACATGTTCTCCCAGCAAACTTGCCAATGTGTCTGCTCAAATGCAGTTATGTCAGATATGATTTTTTTTAAATACACATAAAATTGCTGTGCCCTACATTTGTAAGACACCAGGAAGTCTAACTGAGGCATGATCCCTGTACAGGGGTCATGCCTCAATTTGGGTATAGGACATTAAAAAAAATTCTGACATAAGTGCATTTGTGCAGGGACATTACCAGGTTTGCTGGTGGAAGCTGCAGACAGTGAAATGGTGGATTTTTAGATGATTTTAATAGGCGGAAGGATATTTGTGATTTTGTTGGCGTCGTAATTCAGGCCAATATTGGTAAACATTGAGGGGTATCGCACATATAGGCATATTACAAGAGTTTAGAAATGTCTAATTTTGACAAAACTTGACCAGTATGTCAGTGCCACACGGTGGCAGTGCCAGTGCAGTGGTATGATGACAGCGGCTGGTAAAAATTTTTGATGGTCACGTTTTTTATAATTATGCAAAACGTTGACATGGTCACCAATGGGAAATGTAACTGTAGGCTGAACCCTACAGTTATGCTTACCGGTTCGGAGCGTTAGCCACTTCGACACTTCGTAATGCCTAATGGTAAATGTCTGCTTACCTCAGCAGTAGCTACGCCAATTCGTTCGGACTCGTCGATGGAGGCCATAGCTCGACGAGTGCTACCCAACTGTCTTACAGCACTGTCTTGCTTCATTAATTGCAGACTTTCTCGTTCCCTGGCATTTGACGACATCGGGTTCCTTTCTAAGAAGAAATTATCTTCTTCCTTTTCGCACGCCATTTTGTCCGTCAACACAGCGTCACAACAATTCGTCATGTCAGCATGAGTCGTGTCATGACCACTGATCTATATACAATTCGATTCGGAGCGTCTAGAATCCGGGCCCATCCCCGTTAGAACATGCAATATGTATAGTAACCACGCATAATGTATGCACAATGCATACTGAACTACGGAACATGGAAATTATTAAACGTGGTGTGTGTAAAAACACATTTAAACACCTTTTCAATGCTTGAATTCGCATAGTTAACTCGCTTTCAGTGTCGCCATCTTGCGAATTAAAGGGGAAAGATGGTGCTCAATGACAATGTAGGTTAAAATTTAACATACGATACATTTTTTTACATTCATCGCAGCCAATTTTTGCTGAAGCCAGAGCATGCCAAAGAGGTGTCTTTGAAAACATGATTAATCATCCAACAGATTCTGGATATATAGGTCTACAGCAATGTTTTGAGAGATTTTTTCTTAACCTTAAAAAAATTATTTCAAATAAGTAAAAATATCTCAGTGGTATACCTCCTAGGCTATGGCTATGGTTGTGCAATACTGCATCTGCCTGCCAAATTTTATTAAATTCAGACAGCTAGTTGCAGAGAATCGGAGGCCAGTAAAAAAATTAAATGCCTGCCATTTCCATGCCCATGGCAACATATTTCGATTGCAACTATAATTGTATCTCATTTTATCAAAAGTGCTATGGATCATAACATCGGTGCAAAGATTAATTCATGTAGTGATAATGTTACACATTGTAATGTTTCAATTAGTATATCAGGGATAGCGATTTTCTGAGATACAATTTTTTTACATTCTTTGTTGCCTATGTACATTTATGTTAGTTTTCAGCAGAATTTCTTGACATTTCTCACAGCACACAAGGAAAGTGTACTGAAGGGTATAACAAAGAGTTTTTTTATAACATGATTCATTATAAAAAAGTTTGTGTGCACAAACATAAGTCAACAACAAATATTTAAGAAAGAAATCTTTAAAAAAGTTTTAACAATTTACAACTATCTTTCTGTCCTGCCTCTTATGGTTGTGCAATGCATTTATCTACCAACTTTTATTGAAATCAGACCAACAGTTGCTGAGATGGAGAGGGCTTTGAAAATTCAATATGGCTGCCATTTCCATGGCAACATGTCCGGAAAAAAGAGTAACAGCATGTCTGGAATTTTTTTTAGAAACTGGTTATAAATGTGTGTGTTTAAATGCAAGGAGCATGGTAAATAGGAAAAACGAATTAAACATGATTGACCTTCACATAATTGGTATAACCAGATCATGGACCAACAGATGCTGAATTATGATGACATGATACGTAATGTTTAGGAGAAATCGAATAGGAAGAAGGGAAAGGGGAGTTATTTTACATATTAAAGAATCTATTCAGGCTTATGAAATAAAATTTGAAAGGGAAGCAGATTGCGATGGAGCTGTTTGGTGCAATATAGTTATAGGAAATTTAACATTATCTATTGGATTAGTTTACCGAAGTTCAAACATAAATGAAGAGGATAACACAAAATGCACATAAAGGAAGCGAATAAAGGAGAATGTATCATAATGGGAGATTTTAACCACGGACACATGTCACGAGATACCCCAGCTGATACCAGCAATACCCAGATGGACATTAGCATATAGAGTAGTGGGCGCTACATCTGTAGTAAAGCAGTCTATGCAAGGATCTAGAATAGTAAACATATATAACTAGTGAGCAGAACAGTAAACTAATAATCTTGATGTTTTGTTTGTATGTTTTTAACACAAAAGCAAGCAATACTGTTACAACACATACAATGGAAATCTCTATAGAGTACAGCTGGTGAGGACAGCTGTACTCTCAGTACAACAGTTTCTATTTTTAATACAGGATAGCTTCCTTACTCAACATGTGCTAGAACCAACAAGGGGAGAGAGTGTATTTTGTGCAATTTGTTCCCTTGAAAAAAACAAGGAAAACGGTCTAGGAAGAAACACTATAACTATACACTATACACTCCTATAAGCGAGGTCATGCTTAACAAATATGGAAGAAATCACAAAATGGATAGATGAGGGATCATCAGTAGATATTATCTACTCAGATTTTCAGAAAGAGTTCAACAGAGCGCCACATCAACGATTACTACTTAAATTAAAAGCCTATGGTATCGGGATAATATAGTCGGCTGGATAGAAAATTGGCTGACTGACAGAAGACAATTTGTTGTAGATGGGGAGGTTTCAAACTGAAAATAACTTTTAAGTGGGGTACCACAAGGATCAGTATTAGAACCTTTATTATTCTTAATATATATATATATATATATATATATATATATATATATATATATATATATATATATATATATATATATATATATATATATATATATATATATATATATATATATATATTTATATATATTATATATATATATATATATATATATATATATATATATATATATATATATATATATATATATATACATATATATATATATAT
This sequence comes from Lamellibrachia satsuma, assembly GCA_033239005.1. Taxonomy (NCBI): domain Eukaryota; kingdom Metazoa; phylum Annelida; class Polychaeta; order Sabellida; family Siboglinidae; genus Lamellibrachia; species Lamellibrachia satsuma. The sequence continues at coordinate 1,739,925 of BSQZ01000068.1, read as the reverse complement.
ATATATATATATATATATATTATATATATATATATATACATACATATATACATACATATATATATATATATATATATATATATATATATATATATATATATATATATATATATATATATATATATATATATATATATATATGTATATATATATATATATATATATATATATATATATATATATATATATTGTCCTTTATTATTCTTAATACATATCTATATATATATATATATATATATACACACACACATATACATATATAATATATATAAATATATTATATATAAGTGTTTAGAATGGTAAAATATGATGGAGATAAACAACATTTACAAAACGGTCTACACCAATTAGTTAAATTATATATATATATATATTTATATATATATATTGTCCTTTATTATTCTTAATACATATATATACACACACACATATACATATACACACACATATATATATATATAATATATATAAATATATTATATATATTGATGTATATATTGAAGTGTTTAGAATGGTAAAATATGATGGAGATAAGCTGACCACCTCTATCCCTACCAAGTCACTGACTGCCCCTCTCACGTGGAGTGTGGGGTGGTATATGTTAAGATAAAAACATAAAATATCATCTTTCTCAACTTAATGTGATTTGGCAAACACATATAAACATCCTTTTGGCTTTGTGCATGAAAACAAAATGTACTTCCTAAGTTGTGAATACAATGCACAAGTTCTGGTGAATGCATACTACTAGTAGAACTCTCAGTTCAAAGGAATCTCAGGATGCCGATGTATGCACCACATGCTATAGTCATCATTAAATACATTTGCTTTATTTAAATATGCCTCAAATCAGCACCAATTAACCGAAATAATAAACAAAAACAGTCTAAGCCATGTTTACTAAACCAAACAGCAAAACTAACTTGTCATTTCATCTCCAGTAGGAATATGTAACACAGCAATAACTGGTGATGTTTTATCTACAACATGCACATAGCATGACGGTACCAGCATGACATGTCATATAGCAGACAGTGTTTACCAATGCGGTCGAATATAGGCATTGGCATTAACATACAGCTATTAATATGGCGCTTGCAGTTGCTGGTGCTGTACATACACATAACTGTCACTATAAGTCTAACTGCCTAAGTAATCGTCACTGAAAGAATAAAATGCCACCATAATAAAACTGCGTTCATTGCTGCCAAATGAAACAGTTTAATAATACGTACATTCGTTCAGTACAAATAATGCTTGTATTATTGACATAAATGGATCGCACACAGTCACACACACATGTTCCGATGTTTATATTGGCACACTTTCCTTGATCTCACGAAAAAAGACATGACCGACAAGTTCACGGGTTGAAGGCTAAATGTCGGCCCAGCTATTGAGTATGGCATGTTACCCAATGTAACACCCAAAGTATATGCTTTTGACGATTTCAACAAAAGTATGCACCGTTTTATTAAACTAACTGTAGATATTACCTATAGACTACTCACACACTACATATTTGGACATAAATGAAGCGGATTTGCTAAACATGTTGATTAAGGCCACTAACCTGAGGCATGCATGCAAGCTGAATTGAGGACAATGGGCAAAGCAACAATACAGTCACTAGTGGTAAACATTCACTATATTTATTATGCTAGAGTTGTACCTAGCATCTATTTAAAGTGAATTTTATGCACTAATGAAACATTTTTGAATAAAAACTGTTCATCATGTTTTAAAGGTACATTAAAAAAAATCATTGTTACATTCAAATAGATTTTGTGAATTCCTTTTCCCATGAAATGTTCTGTGCTGTCATTTAGACTTCTGTTTGAACAATGTCGGTGTTGCCTATTACAGGAACGAAAGAAGCCAGATTGGGAAAAGGACAGGAAAGACATGAGTCGCTCAAACTCATCCAGTGAAAACCTTGCTGAATGTCCAGCACTTCAGGTAACTGCATAATGGAATGTAGTCAGTCATTATAACCCCAATTTTCTGCTGCCTGGGGAAATGGATCTATCTTTCAAGGGCATTTTGCCTGCATTCATATGCCTACACTACGTTCAACATGCTAGTCTACTTCTTAACTAGCACTTGTTTTGCATGATGGACTCCTCATGCTGTCAAACCTAGGCAACACCAGTATAAAATGAAGCCCATAACATGACAACATCTGCATTCCTCACGCATTTATCGCGGTTTCTGTGGATCTACGTACTGCAGTGATTCTAGCTGCTGGCTGGCATCCCGTGTTACTATACACTTAATTGCTGTTTTCTAAAATTTTACCTGCATTTCTACACACTCGCCATTTTCCCGCATTTCTACAAACTTTCTGTTTTCTTCATTTTCCTGCATTTCTACAAACTCGCCGTTTTCTCCATTTCCCCATGTTTCTACATACTTGCAGTTTCTACACATTCGCCGTTTTCTCCATTTACCCACGTTTCTACAAACTCACCGTTTTCTCCATTTTTTTGCCAACCATGCACACTGGTATAATGCATATTTATTTATTGAATGTGTAAATTATTAAATAATTTGAGTGTCAAAAAAACATGACTGGAAGACTGCCCTTGTTGTGCCACTGCTGAAGAAAACAGGACTGGATCCAATTTATAAACATTATCACCCGGTGTCAAATCTTCAGTTTGTGTCTCATTAATTAACTAAGCAGGCTGTTGCAAACCACCTTTGTCATCATTCAGAATGTGAATTTCCATTGCCACCGTGTCAATCTGCCTAGAGAGCATGGCATTCTACTGAAACTGTTAAGGTCCAGTCAGATATCCTTCGTAGTATGGCCCAACAAAAGTAACACAAACTGGTTCTGATCATCGATTTGTCTGCTGTATTTCATACTGTGGACCATGAACTTTTGTTCAACACCATGAACTGTTCTTTTGGAGCATCAGGCACTGCACGCAGTTGGTTTTCCTCTTACCTGCAATGAAGATCGCAACGTGTTATTATCAATGGCACATTGTATGACCAGTTCGACAAAGGAATGCCGCAAACTGGGTCCCATTGAATTAACAGAGTACACCAGCCCCATTTTCAGTGTTATCCATGAGCATGGGAAACAAGGGCATACATATGCTGATGATCATCAAGTGTAATGTGGCTTCTACAAGGATTCTATAAATACTGAACATGAGTCAATGGAGCAGTGTATTAGTGACATCAGATATTGGATGCTAAACAGAAAGCTTAAAATGAACAATACCAAGACTGATCATATCTTGATCGATACACAACAACTAACAAAATGCACTAACACATCAATGGGTAACAGTGTAGTCCAGGCAACAGACCATGTGGGTAATTTGGGTGCTTACTTTAATAAGCACATGTCGAAGAAAAAACATGTCATGACGAGATGTCAGGTGGCGTATGTGCAACTTCATAACATCAGCAAGATAAGGATCACTAAAGTGCAGAGCAGCTGACTCATGTTCTAGTGCATAGGCATATTGACTACTGTAATGCTCTGCTAACTGGACTGCCCAAATACATTATCAAGAAGCTACAAATAGTAAAAACACAGAGGCCAGAGTGTTGTGCAGAGTATGAACATATAACATCAACACTGAAACAACTTCATTGGCTGCCAGTCGAGTTCCACATCAAGTACAAGGTGTGTCTATTGACTTTCAATGCACTGTGTGGTCATGGCCCTAAGTAATGACACAGATGTTAGCCACCAGGGACACACCACATCTCGTGATGCACTTACATTAAATGTGCTAAGGACGATGCGAAAAACACTGGGAGACCGCGCTTTCAAAGTCTCTGCACCAAAATTGTGCAATGCGCTACCCAAAGATTTACAAAGTGTTAACAACGTTAAACACCAGGCAGGTGACATGAATGCACATGTGGGAAAGAGACAGAATAGTGAGGAGACCGTAGGAAAGTATGGATGGGGCTCAAGAAACAGACAGGGACAAGACCTGGTGGAGATGCTCGCCAGAAACCAGTTGGTGGTGGTAAACTCCTTCCAGAAGAGGGAATCACACAAGATAACGTACAGAAGTGGGGACAACAGAACAGAGATAGATCTGCTGATTGTCAGAAGTTGTCAGCGAAACAAGGTTAGAGACTGCAAGGTTTTGGCAATAGAGCCAAACCACTGGTTTATGAAATGTGGCTAGGAAGAGACAAACAAAGAAGGAGGAAGCAAAGGCAGGTGATCAGGTGGTGGAAATGTGAAGGAGATGTGATGGAAAAATACAAAAGCGAAGTCAATAGGTTGTTCAGGCTACTTAAAGAACAAGGGAGGATGTGGAAGCAGAGTAGACAGCATTTAGGGAAGGCTTTGTTGGAGCAGCTGAGGAGATATGTGGCCGAACATCAGGAAAGCCCACACAAAGTCAAAAGAAGAAAGAACAGTGGTGGTGGAACCCAGAAGTTGAACAAGCTATACAAGAAAAGAAGGAGGCACTGAAGTGTGTGGAAGAAGCGAGCGCTGCAGAAAAGACAAGGCTGAAGCAGAAGTACCGGGAGAAGAAGAAGGCAACAAACAAGGCTTTTGCGAAAGCCAGAGATAAGAAACAACAGGAATTGTGCAATAGGATTGAAGAAGATGGTGGGAAAAAACTTATCTTCAAGCTAGCCAGAGATAGAGACAGAGATAGCAAATATACTACTCGAACATCTACAATGAAGAGAAGAGATGTGACATTGGTCACTGGAGTAAAACAAGTGTATGGGAGGAGTATTTCAAGAAACTACTAAACCCGGAGGGAGAATGTGAGATAGAGCTACCACATTATGTAAGGAGAAAGTTGGAGGTGAGGACAATAACAGAAGAAGAGGTGGAGAAAGCTGTAAAGAAGATGAAAACTGGGAAGGCTGTAGGAGGGGAAGAACTGTCAGTGAAAATGGTGAAAGCAAACAGACTAGTGGGAATCAAG